>JAHLJT010002630.1:59495549-60091209 GCA_031308135.1 Acheta domesticus
TTACATTATTATATTAATGAGTGCATATCCTCTAAATAATATAATATAAAGTTTCTCGAAAATTCAACCGTTTTCTGTGAAAACTAGCTGAAATTCCGAATTTTCAGAAACGCACAAACCCCATTTCCTCAAAAAATGCCTCCAATTTTTTCTTCAAACTTGTCGAAAGATAGTGCTATTTGCACTCTTTAATTTAATGTAAAGTTTATTTTGGGTTATTGTTTCGTTTTTTCAAAAATTACACAGATGTAATTTTTTAAAACGTTTTCTCATACCATCAATATGCACATTTCCAGCAATTTGTGAACACTATTGTATTTATAAAGTAATGTACATCAAAAGACTTCAAAGGAACTTTTTCGAAAACTCAAGAACTTCAAATTTCGCATTTACAATAGCGCTGACGCGCCATTTTCTTAAATACGGCTCCAAAGTTTTCAACGAATATTGCCATTTGGGACAAAGTTTTACTGTTTTTGAATATTCTTAAAATAATATTTCGGTGCTACCATTATAAAATCGAAAAATTAGGAAAATGTCAAAAACAGCACTTTGGGCGGCTTTAGATGGCAGCTGACACGAGTATTTGCCAATTCCGAATAGCTAGCCCAAACCTAAGGAAATAGAAAACGAATACGGAAAAGTCTGTGCCATTCTGCAGCACCACTAGTTTCGCGCAGCATTACGTAACTTTGCATATACTACGTATATTACACCGTATTTACGTACGTATATAGGAAAGTAACAAGTTTCAAAATTTTAAAAAGGAGACAGGTCTGAGGGGGAGAAACAAAGAAATGAAAAAATATTACATCGAAGACCAAAAGAAAACTACATATATGTATGAATAAATTCGTGACATTTTCAAAAAGAATGACGAAGGGTACGAAAAAGGAGAATTTTTCGAGCTGTGGATAAATTCATAACCTTCATTTTAGTAATATATACACTAAATGGCAATTCTGTAGATTTCATATTTTAAATATAAAATACGACCTTTAACGGTACGAGTATACTATGTCTTCACACGTTGTTCTCGGATTCTCTTCACTCGTTGTTCAGGGTTCTACATTTATTTAGTGCAGCTGCGTAAATATTACAACTAACTTTATTGGTCTCCTGTCTGAAATGTAAATAAAACTAACGTGATTTGTTGGTATCACTACGAAAACAATGCAGTCGTAGAATATTATGAAAACTCTTGTAGACAGAATAAGAAATGTCCAGAAAACAAAATAAGCTACCAATTTGTGCGTGAGACAACTACAAAGTTTACTTTTCTCTTCCACAAAGACTGCGTTAATAACATACATATTAAACGAATTTAATTATAGCTGCGTTCTGTCAGCTTTCTTTACTACCTCCATCACTATTGTTCTTGGCACTATTGTGCCCTAAATCTTTGCCGCTCTTTCCTTTGTAGTTGACTCATTTATTTGTACCTGTCGGACTTATAACATTAAAGAAACAGATTTTGCTGGGAGCGCAAACGGATTCGTCAGTCATGGATTTTCCATGGTCGTAGGCGAAGAAGGACCGAACTCAAAGGAACCGAAAATAGATTGTCAAGTTGTTCGCACGAGGCGACAGAAGATATCAAAGGTTTATGTGAATCTACCTAGAAGTTTCAACATATTTCATCTCACACAGAGATTCGGACAGTACTGGCGTTTTAGACGAGCTTAGGTGGCTCACGGCGTCAAGTGATGTTACTGCAGTGCCTCTGGGAAGTCCTAGGGATCCAGTGCCAACGGCGCTGTGCCGCTCAAACGGAGCCTCGCTGATGGGAGATACTTGGCTGGGGAAACCCCGCAATCCAACTGAACGTCGGCGTTTGATCTCGCCATCCAGTCCGACACCTCTCATGGTAAAAATGTGCACTACACTTACGGGAAAATTACAGTAGACTTTACCGACATTTAGATGGTACAAACGGAACCGTCACATTGAGCTGCAAGACCCGAAATTATGAACAATTAATAAATGAAGTACACATCCGTTATTTTGTATTTCTGTACTGGCACAATAGCCTGTGAAAACCCAAGGCCTATCACCGGCAAATCATATTAGGAGTACTTAATATTACTCATGACAACAATGAACCACCAACTACAGATATAAACACTAATATAAATATAGGACCATTGATGATGCTATGGCTTGAACAATAAAATATTTTATTGCTGCTTCTGTTGATAGAACAGATTCTGTTGATAGATAGCCCTGCGGCCATGGGGTAAGGGGTACGTGTGGTTAGCAAATACCTCCGCACATACGCCGTATAACGCCATACGACTTCTCAACCTGAGAAGTGAGCTTTCCCATCGTCACACAGCAACAAACGCCGGGACATTGCAAGGAAAGCGCATACTATAATCAGCCCCGACCGAGAATCCAAGCCAGAGTCGCGTCAAGGAAAGCCAGCACACTGGCTACCCGCCGGGCATGTGACATTTTAGAGTCAGATTAATGCGACTTTTGTCACCTACCGGTTTTCCCAGGCTTCTGGCCCTGTTTTCTTTTATTTATTATCCACTCCTTAGAGTAAGGGAGACATGTGGTGAACTGGAAGTGTTCCCATCACCGTACCTAGCTTACTTGGCCTACTTGAACTTTTTCTTTCGTCACATATCTATAGAAACAGAGTCGATTTGTATTTGAAAGCCACAACTTCAGTTTTGCCTGGGCTGGGAATCGAACTCGGGCCCTCCTCACAGAAGGCTCTCACGCAGTTCGTGAGGCACTCGGCCGGCATAATTCGTAAACAATCTACATAAATAAAACTGGGGTGTATGGTTTCGATTTTACAAGAATTGTCTTCTAGTACTTTCATTTAATGATTTCTTTATGATAAAAGTTGTTCCAATTATTTTTAAAAGTTTAGTTTGACTTTGTGCAACTAATCTCAAAAACGTATTTAATGATTTTTCATGGATTTTTTACTAAAAGGTAATTTTCTTGGGTCTATATTCGGTTCTGTGTTTCAAATAATTATTTTCTACTATTTAAATAGGCATGTTTGTTAGTTACGATCGTATTGAAGTTTTTGTGCACTTACCTTATAAGACAAGAGCAAAACTACTGTCTACATATTTTGTGAGAATCTATCCCATCTCTTTTATCAACCTCATAAACCAAATTTAAGTGGTAACGCTCATTCTTTCACGAATAGAGAACGGTCCGGAAATGCGCCAAAGTGGGTAAACATTTCTGAAACCCCAAGAAATATTTTTCAAATGCAATTTGTTTTGATCCATTTACCAATTAGACTTTGAGTATAACTGAAGATCAAAATTGTTTAGTCTCATTTCATAAATTGTATGAAATGAAAGTTCTCGTTAGATATTTTGCATTCGAATTATCAAGAATCTCATTACCTAGTTAATTGAATTGAATATTTATTTTATTGGCTTTAATCTTAATTATACGCCATTATACAATTATGTACATCATTAATCAATGAAACAATCAGATCAATACTGTTACTCAAAAACATAAAAAACTACAAAAACAGAAATTACAAAAACACATTAACTACAAAAAACTACATAAAACTAACAAAACTCTTAGTGTATTTACATTACATGTTCACAGGTCATGTGTTACAATGAGCTTTCAAAAACCATGACTTTTAATAGCATTCTTTTATGGAAACTTAATTATACGCCAGTATATGCCAGTAATTATATGCCAGTGATGGAATGGAAGGATGTTAACACATAGTGACTGTGAATGATAATTATAATTTAATACTACAAAAAATTATAAATGTCATTCACAGTCACTATGTGTTAACATCCTTCCATTCCATCAACTTTTCTTTACTTTCATTCCATCTACTCCTTCGCTAATCTTTGAAAACAGTACCATTTAGTGACGCTGTGATTTAGTAATGGAGCGCTATTGTGTGAAAACTTCGGGACATTGAGAAATAGAGAACTGTGCTAATGGCTAGAACTCTAAGATTAATTTTCGTTCTCGAACTAATTATAGGCGCTCGCCACTGTTGCGGTAATTGGTTCTATCATTAATTAGTTGAAGAACGGTTTCCGAAAACAAAACCACCTCGCCTTCGCGGAGGAATCTCGTAGCTATTGTACTGGTTTCGGATCTCCTTTATAACATTCCAAGTTCTTTAGCACGATCAATTCTCAAAGAAAATTGCTGAATGAATGTTGCACTCGCGAGGAAATTTTTAGAAATGAATCTTAAGTAATTTCTTACATGAAGAATGCTGAATAATAGTTTTCATGAACATATTTTGCACTCACATTATGAAAACTATTATTGTGACTTTTTGTAACAGATTTCGCGATTGTGATGAATGATATTTGGACGAAAATAATTTCGGAAATGAGGAACGTAAAAATTTATGCCAGTCTTCTTTTCTTCATATTAATATTTTGTGTACAGAAATTTTAAGCTATATTGCATCATCTATTTCGAATAATTGATCTCAAAATGTTTCTGAAAAATCAGTATATTTCAACCAGCAATACAACTATTGAATCAATTCTATCCAGAAAATAGATGTAAGTATGAAGCGTAAATGCAACAATTACGCAGTCAAAAAACATTTTTTGATATTCCATTTTTCATAAATCTCCGTAATGTTCTGTTTAAATTAGCGCTTGAATTGTGTTGATATCACGCTTTCATTTTTTTTTATTATTTATATGAGAAGTCATCCTTTCACTGGGGTAAGGTGCTGGCTCCAATACTTTTAGATACTGATACATAACTGCTACGTTGACTGGAACAATAGACTGCAAAGGCGCTGGCGACCCTTCCCAGAAGCACTAGTTATGTGTTCGGGATTTCTAAGTGCGTAGAAGGAGAGCACAGTGATGTCCAGTGAAATGCAGTGAAAGCCAACAAAAGTATGGGCAAAGTGAGATGTAGCGCTTATGAATTAATAACTGGTTACCGAAGGGAGATGCAGTGAAATGCGGTGAAGTGAAATGAACTGAAGTGAAGAGTTAGGTACGAAGTTGAGATGGGTACATTTTATCTATTCCTTTATTCTTGTCTATTTGTGTTTTTATTTTATTTCAGTCTTGTTTGTTCATTTGTATTTGTTTTATTTATCGCTTTTTTAAATTTTTGTATGTATTGCTTGTTCTAATTCTTATTTTGGTACTTTTTTTATAACTGCCACTGAGCTTATGCACATTTACATTAATAAAATATTATTATATTAAAGAATGCAACGCATAAATACTGAAAGACTTTGACATGCAGAAAGTTCATTGAAAACTTAATGTTATGAAGCTAATCCAAGCAAAAATGTATTAACAAGAAGCAGTTTTTGAAACATGATTATTCTGATGAGGCAACTAATAGAGCTGGCGTGTTCTGAGGGTTGCATCTTTAAAACCCTTTTCCCGATAGTTTATACTATATAATTAAATAGAGAATGAATTTCACTCTTGCGGACTAAATTGTCTTTCCGATTGATATAATTTCTAGAATGACCAAAGGAGACAGAAAGAAAACACTACATAATTATCCGCATAATATTGCCGTCAACTTTACTTATACATAGCTTTTTTATTTTACATTACATTCTTTTTTCTTGCTCTGATTTTGTTATTTTATTGTTTATGTGTTTTTCTCCTTCATTGAACTCTATTTCTACGTACAGGTATCTCCATTGTCTCTGTTGGGATTTTTAATACTCTTATTTATGTAAAAATTATGTAAAAACCTGGCACTGGATATTAATAATAATAATAAATATTATTATGATTATTATAATTATTATTATTACCATCTTTTTTATCCGCTTATCATTTTGCCGAACATGTCTTTTCACTACTTTCGCGTTTTCCTTCCTTCCCGTTTTCGTTTCCTTGCCTCATCTTCTCTTCCCCCTTCGAGCTTTCGTGTCGGCAGTGGAGGAGTGGACTGGGTTCATCCATCGAGCGAGCGTCGTCCTTTGGGGGAGGCCAATAAAGCCCCGTGTTTATGTGCACTCGCACGCTACTCCCTCCCCCTTCTCACGCCCGCCTTCCGCCGCTGCCTCGTCTGGCCTCTCTCAGACCCCTTCTCTCCTCACTGCTTTATTTTTCTCGATCCCCGCTTTACTCTGCTTAGCCTCTTCCTGTCCGCACGGTGCCCTCTCTCCAGCCCTTCTGGTCCCGTACTGCCCTTTCTTATCCAGCTGTCCTTTTCCACCCGCTTCCAGGACCTTCCCAACAACTGCTTGCTGGTTTCTCCTTGCGGCGTTTTTCATCTCCTTGTCCGACCTCGCCACGGTATCCCCGGACTGTGTTTTCCCGCTCTGCGCTACAATTTCCTGCCTCATGTCCTTTTCTGTTCCGTCCTGTCCATTGTCGCCCTGCATTGCCCTGCAATTTCCCGCCCCGCATTGTACTGTACTACGCTTTCCGACCTCGCGCAACACAACACAGCAGTTGCTGCTTTTCACTGCACTGCATTTTTCCGCCTCGCAGTACACCGTACTGCACTTTCTTGCCACGAACTGCACTTGCCACGCACACAACTTGGCAGTCTCGACCTGCACTGCATTTTCGAGTCCGCACTGATCTTTTCCACACTGCTGTGCTGTGCTGTACTTCGTTTTGAACCACATCGTCCACCTCCCACCAGCGTGGCACTATCCCGCCGGACTCTTCTCTGCCCCCCCCCCCCCCGACCTGCCTAGTCCCACCCACTCCATTCCATTCCGTTCCGTTTCGTATCGTTCCGCCCAGTCGTGTTTTGCGGCGTTTCTTTCCAGGCCATTCTCACCGCAAGAGGTGGCTCACGGCATCAACTGATGTCACTGCAGTGTCTCTGACGGAGAGGTCTTAGGTTCGACTCGCTATAATGCACCACGGTGGCTGAATTTTCAACACTAGCTACATCGAATTCAGTCGATGTCTGGAAGATAATTCTAACGGCCGGCTGCTCTGATCGGTAAGTATGCAATTGTGTGTGCGTATAAAAAAGAAGTGAGGAAATAACAAGAAAGAGGAAGGAAAGATCTCGCGCTGTCCGTAGTCTGTTTGTTAGGGTACTACTCCGGCATTCGTCTGGTGTTGATCGGAGAAACCACGAAAAACTATCCATCAGAGCAGCCGGTCACTAGAATTATCCTCCAAACAACGTCTGAATTCGACGTAGCTATGTAATCCTACCACTGTCGGAACTGGAGCCTAGGGCAACTCGGCCAGTGGCACTGCAGTGATATCAGTTCATGCCCTGAGCCACCTCTCCGATTTAACTCCTCCTAAAATATTCTTTTCTTAATAAGATTTGCGCATTCCGCACGGGCTCCATTTATGCATGCAGCGGCCGAGTTTAGCTCAGGGTCTGTATTGCCGAGTCAGACTGCACAGCGACTACCGAGCTAAGGGGTTCAGGGCATAGCGCGCCGACTTCGCATTCGGGAGGCCCAGGTTCAATTCCCGTACCGGCCATCCAGACCGAGGTTTTCTTGTGTTCCTTGGTTATCCAGGCGAATGCTGAGACGGTTCTACTAAAAGGCCACTACCGAGGAACCGGCGTCGCTAGCCGAATTCGTTTACAACATGAAGTCACGAACGTTATGCGAATTACAGACATCGCGAATTCCTTGTTGGGTAACCGACTAGGAACACCGGGATCTAACGACGCTGAGGCCAGTTGCCCTTTACGGAACACATCAAGGCTAAACAGAAAATGCAAAATGCAGTGACTCTGACCGACAGGTCCTAAGTTTCGACACTTGCTAGATAGCTAGATCGCGTTCAGTCGCTGCCGCGGAGAATTCTAGTGACCGGCTACTCTGATCGATTCTTTCCCTACTTCCCCCGATCAGTCGGCCGCGGATCTCACCACCGAACTGGGGAGACGCAGGTACCTCCAAGAATAAAAACATTCACTATACTAACGGGACTAATGACCGTAGCAGTTGACATCCCGGAAATTTAAAAAAACAATCATTACTCTCCCCTTCCATCCTCTTAACCGCCCTTGCTTTGTTCACCCTCCCATTGCTCTGACCAGCTCAACCTCCTCCACGCCCACTTCAGCGTGCTCACGTCCCCCAGACTCGCGCCCAGCGACTTCCATGTGTAGGTCTCTTCTCCTACGAAAGTACTGATTGCGATAGCTCAGGGGCGTCACCTTGGTCTCTGCTTCTTGACCCCTCCTCTCTTATGTGCTTACTGACACAGCAGAACACTATCACTCATTTCGGGAGGTCCGTTGAGAACTTAGATCAGTGGTTGTCAACTCAATGCTCTGTGTCTGTGACGTCACAGAAATCTGCTCTCTTGCTCCGAAACGACCGACTGAGCGAGGTAAAACAAGTCGCGGCGGCAAGAGCAGTGTTCCAATGATGGTACGGAAGTGGAAGAAAAGGTTCGCTTGAAAAATCGATAATTACGATTTTAACGTAATTATTATTTATAATGTTTATTATTTAATAAGAATATGAAGAATTATATAATAGAAAATAAATTATTACATAACTCAAAACAATATCCGACTCTTTATCGTATCTAGTACTGTAATTCCACTTCCATTCTTCTATTAGACAACATTTTTGGAAAAGAGAGTTTTCACATTTTAGGACAATATTTTATACAATAGTATATAATATAACGAAATATATTAGTTCGTTCTGAAACAATAATTAATGTTAACAAAAAGGTAACAAATAGGTACCCGGTAGGGGTCACGAAAGAGAATTTTGACCCCAGGCTTGATTATTATTGATGTGCAGTTTTGTTAGAGAGTGTTGTAAATCCTCGTGATTTTCAGTATCTTTTCCATAATCTTCAATCTGCAAAATCCTTTACTTATTCCATGATTGCGAGCTATGTCAATTCTCAGAATTTATTTTAATTTCGCAGATTTTCTCTGGGTCGTAAAGCTAGGTAATGCATCAGTAGGTTGGGATTTTTAACATACTGCAGTTCTTTCGAATACACTTAATACTTCGCCATTGTTCCAGTATGTAGAAAAGGTTACCTTCCTTCTCTCACAGAGAGAAAGTTGACGGGGTGTAGATAGTTTTCCTCTCATGTTGCCTGAAACACCGGAAAAAGGCCCACTGTTTTCGGTACGAGGGGCGACCGCCCTCTGCCCCTCCATCCCTTCCCCATTCGCTCTCGCCGCTTCTCTGAGTGCATTACACTCGGAGAAGCGGTGAGAGCGACTGGGGAAGGGAAGGAGGGACAGAGGGCGGTCGCCCCTCCAACGGGAAACCCCCGTTTCTCGTAGGGGAAACAGTGCTCCGACGTCCAGTTGCGAGCCGTTGTCCAGTTGGCAATCACTGACCTTTGATTTTGTTCCGGGTGGTTGGTGTCCCGTTAGGGAATATTCCTGATTGGGTGAAACCCCGCAAGCCGACGTTTGGGTCGCATCAGGTTCTCATTTTCAAACGGGGGAACACCGTTACCTCTCGGGGTACAACCTACAGTATGGTTATTAGGCTAATGCCATAAGTAGTTGACGCGCCAAAAATCAATAAATATGCATCCATCCCTTCACCCACCCACCCCTTCACCCACCCTTCACTCACTCCATCACTCACCCCTTCACTCATCCCTTCACTCGCTCGCCCTCCCTCACATCGTTCTGACTACATCTCAAACTCTGACTTCTTCTCGCCTCGCTTCACCCTGCCTCTACGTCCCTCTTCCCCTTCCTGTGTCTTGTCCCGCCAGGGAGTGTCCCCCGACGGGACTTCCGCCTGCGCGGTCGTCCCGTTCCGCCTCGTTTCGCCTGCGACGAGGACGTTAGAACTGCGTCCCCTACGGGCGACCGCCGCGCCGCCCCCTTGTTTATCCTCGCCCCCCCTCTCCACCCCCTTGTTTTGCCTCGCCGCCGCTTAATGTGCCCTGGGTCGTAAACGTGGAAAAACGCAGGGTCGTTGTGCTTAACAGCAGTTTCTCTGCATTCTCATGTCATTTAATCGCTGGACCGTCAAGTAATAAAAGTCGACGATACATCATTCGTGAGGTGAAGGATTTGTTAGTTATCTAGCTGCGCAGTAATTACCCAATAATGGGTCGTTATTACCTAACGAGGTTAGTAAATTATTTTATACAATCGTTTCTCTTTTCCAAATTGCATTGCTCTTTTCTTCCCATTTTCTTCGAGAAAAATGTTCAATATGACATTTTCTTATCTTCTTTAACGCTACGTTTTTTCAGATATACAGTCGGACCTCCATACATGAATCCTTTTCATACCGAAAATCTCAATAAATCGATTTTCTTCTGTCACTTGAAAATTCCGTTTAAAAATTATTTCTAAATATCGAAAATTATTTCTATACATCTAACTCATTTTCTGAATTGACTATATTTTTTCTACGAAATAAAAGTGTGCAATACTTGCTATAAATTGTTCAACAATTCGGCGATTTCGATTGTGACAAAATGTTCCTGACGAAATGTTTTTAGTGTGTTAACAAGTATTCTGAACGGAGTGCATCATTTGTGCAACAAGACACAAGATTTTTTGAAATTTCAATTCAATGATTTGGTAAGGTACGTATGCAATAGTAACTTCATATTGCTATTCATAAATATATGGTACCAATTATTAAAACATTTGTGAATTATTTATTATTTAATTTTCCTTTTTACCCAATTTTTCCAAAATTGTTTAAAACCATTTGAAAAAATTTCATAAGTATTTCTGTATATCGAAATTCCTATTTATCGAATATTATCCAAGAAACCGTCTGATTCAATTTACAGAGGTCCAACTGCATATTTTAAAAATAAAATGAAAGCAATTCCGATGACCATAAAAGAATATCGAACTTATATCGATTAAATTTTTGTTTTCTTGTACAAACAAGGTGAAAAAAGTTTGTATATTCCTCCTTCAAATAATTACCAAGATGGATATTATTTCATTAAGAAATATCAAAAATATGATATACACTTATTAACAAACTATTGTTCATTCTATTCATTTCACAACTTGATAATGGCCGTTTAGGGTAATTGTTTTCTTTGGTATAAGTATAGAACGGCCAGGATTAAATCACAATCACTTTCTGAAATCTCAGGAGGGTAAAAAGATAGTAATGTACCGGCTTTGTTCGGTAACCAACCCAGTTTATGATGCAGTATAGGAGTTTAGTGAAGAGAAAATCTCGTTCACAAGAGTTATTTTTATCTTCCATCTTGTTATCTACACTTCAATGGATATATTAGACAGCAAACTTCTCCATAAAATAAATATCTATAAAGGTGATAAACTTGCAAAAGGGGGTTGTATACAAATGACGTTAAAAGAGTGATAAAAATGCTCTTTGAACAAAAAAGATTTTCGTGATGCCATTACTGAAACTGTTTTCTTGTACCTATGTTACATTTTTATGACTAAACATTAGCCATAATTGTCGATATACTGGTATATTTCCTCACTGGTTTCGCTTCAAAATTATATTCAACTCGTGGTAACCTGCCAAAAATGACGAGTCGAAATCAAAAACCCCATATTAATACTCCATAAAATAAGTTATCTTTTTCCTCAGTTTCTGAAACGTTACATTGCAAACTTGGGGGTGTAGTAAATTATTTTATGGATTCTCCATCAATACTCGTCCAACAAAGAGATCACTTTAAAATTCCTTCATTTATTACAGGTAATTATAATTATTATAGTTCGTGAGTAAAAATATACTTTAACTAAGAATGGACGCTAAATGACTTATTCTCTGAAACTCGAATTTCATAATTAAAATCATTAATTACCAGTCACACTAATACTATCTGAACATCTAAGAACGTCCAATCTATAAAGAAACGACCACAATTAATATTACGATATTCCTAGCTCCTAATTACCATCTTCATCAGCACTGATTAAGCCTATTGGCCTGTTCCGCCGCCAAGAAGATCGTCTATCTTCTTCTGGGTCTACCTGGATCTCGAGTTCCTTCAGATGCTTAGTGGAGAAGCTTATCTGGTAGTTTCTCACTAGTAGTCTGTTGAATACGTTGGAACCATTTCTCTTTTCTTTCTTCAATTCTCATATAGAAGTTGAAAATTTTCAGTTAGTTACTGATGTCTTTGCATCTAGAAACGTAACTATCGCGTGATCTAGAAGCGTATATCCTACAACAGATCCAAGAGTTCTCAGCGACTTTCAGCAGACTCAAGTTTACTTTTGTCCTAGCGATTCATACTTTAAAATTTTCGCAACCAAATTCAAATACAGTAACTCTCACAAGTTTTTGGAATTATGAAAGTAATAACAATAAGATCTGAGATTCAATTAATGAACATGATACGCTCAATGGTAATTAATGAATTCCTGCACATGAATTAAAATTGGGGCGTTTAAAATGATTGTTATCACTTCTACAACTTCAAACCGGGAAAGATGGCTCAGTGCATCAACTGATGTCACTGCATTTCCTCTGAACGGGAGATTGTAGGTGCGAGTCCCGACGGCGGCAGGAGTTTCGACTCTAGCTTGTCAGCTAGGTCGAATTCAGTCGCTGTCTAAAGGAGAATTCAAGCAGTCAGGTGCTCTGATGGCTAGTGTTCCGTGGTTTCTCCAATCAACATCACCCTAACAAACGGGATACGGACCTCGCGCGATCCTTCTTCTTCCTTGCCTTATTCTCACTCTGTACACACACTTACACCAACATGCACTACACTATCACACATGCCTTGAGACCGGTCGAGAGCTTAGAGCTTGTCCCGGCTGCGGCGGTGCCCTATTGGTGGGAGACACCTGGTTAGGGAAAATCTCGCTAGCCGACGTTAAGTCGGCTCCAGATACCATCATCCAGTGAGGAGAAGATCACTGCCACCTCCAGAGGAAAAAAACATGCACCATTAAGGTCATTAATTCCATACGGGATTAATGACCTTAGAAGTCGACGCGCCCTGATTTACTAACAAATAATCAATCATTACGTTTAATGTATGTTAACTTAAAATCCTCGAAAGACTTGAGCAACGGACTCATACAAACGACAATAGTGATGCATTTCACGCTTTAAGTGCACGATACTCACTGTTTCATAATTGCGTTCTCTTATCGCGCAATTGCTATCGAAAATGGCTCATGTTGTACATTATTCATTCATTATCGGCCGAAACAGTACCATAACAAACGGGTCAAGGGCCGCGCACAATCTTTCCTTCCTCTTCCTTGTCCTATCCTCATCCCTTACACACACTTACATTTAACATTCACTACTGTGATAAAATAATGTATGATTTATTTTATCTAATTTAATTTGCTAGCTCAGTTCTTTGGTTTTCATGCTCTCTATACAGAGAAGCCTGGAAGTCTGAAATTGTTTATGTCCCGAAGGAATTACACACAACGTGGCACAACAATAATTTTTGTTTATTAAGAATGGAATTTGAGATTAAAAATATAAAACTTCTCTTGCTTAATTTCATGCATTAAGTTCACTGTACCAAATTGTCTGGCGTTGTGAAACGATGGCCCCGCAGTTCGTAGCCCCTTGACTTCCGCGCCGAAAATCCGTCTGCTTCTTTCTTGCTGCTCACTTCTTGCACACTTGTTCCACAATTTGTCCTCCCTATTCGCGTCGATGTCCAACTTTAATAATTCAGGTTACATACGCGCCGCTACCACCAGGATGCCAGTCAACCACCAATTCTCTCGTCCAGAGCCCCCTTCTCACCCGTCAACAACCTTCGTTACCTAGTAACCGCGACCGTCCAGATTGAAGCGCGGCGTTTGTTTTGTAATATTTTTGTATATTACAGCTCCGTCCGTCCAGATTAAGGCGCGGCGTTTGTTCTGTAATATTTTGTATATTACACTACACTACCACACATGCCGGGAGACCGGTCGGGAGCTTAGAGCTTGTCCCGGCTGGGGTTTTGCCTCGCTGGTGGGAGATACCTGGTTGAGGGAACACATCGTTAGTCGACTGTAGGTCGGCGCCGGATCTCGCCATCCAGCGTGGAATGATCACCACCACCTCCCGATGAAAAACACGCACTACACATAGGGGGATACCTCAGTAGTTGACGCGCTCGGAAGCACGAAAAATGGATCAATCGATCACAATCCCAAACTAGTGGTGCTACAAAAGCACATACTTTCCCGCGTTATTGGAAACAGCTACGTAGCACTGAAATATTGCACTTTATGCGCTACTATCATCTTAGCTATTGTTCGAAAACGTCCAATTCAACAAAGAAGCGAACTACTCACCGTTTCCATAGCAGTGTTGTCAGAACTATGTGAATTCTACCACTGCACAAAAATAGAATACAAATGTTTTGTAAAGCTGTATTGGAAAAAGAAGAATGATACCCTGCACAATGTAGAAATGCAATCCATCATTATTAGAAAAGAGTATTCTAAAATCATGCAACAAATACTCTACTCACTGCAAATGGCACAGCATTTGGTGCGAAAACTATATATTTTCATGCAAATATCAACATAATTGAGACAATTATATCTCCTTTTCATACAGCTCTATCAGGTCACAACAATCACACGTAATTCACAGATATTCGCAAGCGTAAATGAAATTCCATTTCTGCAGACCCTACATTGTCGCTGTTCTGAGAGCTATTAATTTTTATTTTTATTTCAAATATATCAAAATAAACAATTTCTAAAATATTAATGTGTAAATGTATAACAGAAGATCGAATGTAAGAAACGAACAAAGAAATAATATACAAAATTGCAAATTCTAATTTACGACAATTCCAGCTGTCCGAAGCCCAGTCAATTTACAGCGGGCTGTAAATTTACACATATTGTCACAAAATTATAGAAAAACTACTCGTATTTTGAAAAAAGTAAGCATGACATGCTTCACTGTACCATTGGCAGAAATGGCCAATTAATGCACAAGAGCAATATCGGTCTGTGGATGTGGTATACTTCGTTTTTTTTCTTGGCGTGTGGGGGGGTGTCCTCAAAGTTTTGAGAAATACATTTAACTGAGAAAAAGTGTATTTTTAAAATTGTAGTGTAAGAAAATAACGAAGAGCAGTCAATTCCAAGAGGCTTATTATGTTTATGAGGAAATTATAGAAAAACTACTCATATTTTCAAAAAGTTCAACATGACGTGTTTTGAAGATCTATTTTTGATGAGAATATTTCATTAAGAAAAACAATCGTATCTTCACAATTGTAGTTGTAGAAAGACGCCGAAATTTTTTTAATTGTTTTAAAAGTTTTGCAAAATTAGGCATTTTAACGAACATGAATCCTACACCAATCTCTTAAGCTTCCTTATGCTATCTTAGGTCCCAATTCAATCAAAAAACGTTGTCCGGTTTTTTAAGAAACAATGGTTTAAAGAAAATAAAAAAATGTCTATGTTTGACACAATGTTTCGAAAAAAATACTTATGCTTTTGAAAAAGTAAACATGACCTTATTTGAAGACCTGTTTTTATGAACACATTTCAGTAAGAACAGAAATTGTATCTTCCTAATTGCAGTTGTAGGAAGATGCCGAAAACATTTATAATTTTTTCAATTTTCGAAAAGTCAGAGTTTTCAACCATTATGAGATCTTCTTCATTCTCTTAAATGACCTTCAGTCTATCCAACAACAAAATTTAGTCAAAATTGTTGGCGCCATTATTTTGAAAATGTCCAAGGGGCTTCTTATAAAGTACCCTCCAAAATTAAAATATCGGTTTCAAATTCAAGGGACCGCGAAATCATTCAGATAGATCGCGGAGTATCAATTTTAGTGAAAATCAGCTGAACGGTTTAGTCACTAGCATTGTTCACACACGGACTGACGGACGGACAGACGTTTTGCTTTCAATTGGTTTTTGGGTTTCAAGGACCTACAAAATATGGATTCTGGCTGCTCCACGTGTTAGGAGATTTTTTCTTAATATAACAACTGGATTTATCTACTTTTTCGTGACCAGGCCCCTGTAATAAGAGTTTGTCTGTCGAAAACCCGCCGTTTTTTCGCTCAGCATTACATAACTTTCCGTATACTATACGTATGTATGTACGTATAGTATACGGGAAAGTAAACGTTGTGTGAGTGGCTAAAGCCAAGTGCGGGCTGCAGCCTCAGCCCATCTAAATTTGACTTGGATCCCTTCCGTTTTGTACAGGACTAAGCACGATGGGCTCACGACATGCTTCACTGTACCATTGGCAGAAATGGCCAATTAATGCACAAGAGCAATATCGGTCTGTGGATGTGGTATACTTCGTTGTTTTTTTCTTGGCGTGTGGGGGGGTGTCATCAAAATGGAATATCGCACGGTATTTTGCGTTGTTCTCGATTGTGCCACTAGGAGTCGCATGATGGCCAGCACTGCTCGACACAGTCACGATTATGCTACTTGGCTACTACTATTAGCGGCACAACCGAGAACTACGCGGAATACCGTGAGATTTTCCATTTGATTACACACCCCCACGCGCCAAGAAAGAAAAACAGTACAGCAGTGGGTACTGCGGGAACTACCCCAGGAATAATCGAGATCGCCATGGCGCTCAGGCATATTGGTTGCGTCTTGTCTGTGCACTCCTCGCACTCCATGTACCCACTTGAACATCTTCGAACGAATCTTCTTGGTCTTTGAAGGAACGTCTTCGCGTTAAGATCTTTCCTTTTCCCTTAAGTTGTGTAGGCAAGGATGAGAGCAGGTGCGAGTCTTTAGGGCCTACAGGTCGCAGTTTCAGCTGCATTTAGATCTAGCCTGGCTCCCGACCTCTAAAGAGGGACCAAGCGCAATGCACTTATGAACTTCGCTTGTTCAACTGCATGTACAATGAGCCATATGACTCACGAGCCGCATCGGCGGGATGGATGGCGAGTCTGTAGGAACCATGGGATTGTTCCAAGAGTAACCAATATAGCCATGGGCGCTGAGGCATAATCGTTGGCTGTTGTGTCAGTGTGCCCTCCTAGGACTCCATGTAACACTCTTGACCACAATCCCTACCGTTAATATCTCTTTTTTTCCTGTAAGTTGTGTTCGATTAGGTAAGATCAAATGAAAGTCGTTAGGGCTTACGGGCCGCATCTTCTGCGCCATCTACATGTGGTCTGGCCCTCGACCTCTAATAAGGGACTACGCGTGATGGATTTAAGAGCTATTCTTGTCTTACTACATTTACAATGAGCGATATAAGCTCACGAGCCTCTTTAAAGCAATGGATGTGCCACTTCGATGCGACTGAAAATACCATGGGGTTGCCCCAGTAATCAAGATCGCCATGACTCTCCCGCATGGTCACCCTGAGCAATGTGTATTCTGTCATAGTGTGCACTCTTCGCACTCCATTGAATATAACTCCCCTTGAATATAACTCTTCCCGTTAATATCATACCTTTTTCCCTGTAAGTTTTGTGAGCGGAAATAAGGGCATTGGGATAACGTTAGGACCTACGAGCCACAGCTTCAGTGTCATTTAGACGTAATCTGACTCCCGCCTCTAATGAGGGACTAAGCGCAACGGGCTCCCAAGCTAAGCTTGTCCAACTGCAATGAGTCATATGACTCACGAGCCACATCGGAGCGATGGATTAGGAGACCGATGGTTGCACCTGCAATCTCCGGTCTCATTCGTGGGGTATATATTGCATATATACGCAGTACTTCGTACATTTTTGCCGGGATCAAACTTTCGGAGCAGCGAGTCTGTCTTTTGTGGCACATCAAAGAAAGCGTCTCTGCTTGGGATTGGGCGAGAAGTCTCTCGATAATCGACTAATGGTGAACGTGTCTCGCAGCCTTTTCGCGGGATACGAACCCACAGGCTTTCGTCTCCGTGAAATTACACGCTGCCCGAAATTCGGTTCCAGCAAGATAGACAAATCTGATACTCGTGAACATTTATAAAATGAGAGATGATACAAATGATTGAATGGGATATGTGATTTGTGTTTGAGTAAGAGGGCTTAATTACATGTTAAAAGAACAATTATTATCATTATCATTGTTTAAATAGATTATTTGGAAAAGGGCAAGTGCTCAACCTTGGCGAATACGAGTTAAACTTATCATCTGATTAAGAACGTGCTATTAGCCTTCTCACATGTAATAATGCTAGCTATTTGCTGTTCGTTAATGTAATCTAAGCAACTCTGGTTGTCTGTTGACTTCGAATCTCTCCTCGAGAGATGTGGCATTTTACCTGCGCGTACTAAACTCCTGACATGATTTTGAAATAACCAATTCAATCACGTACAAATATGTCTTGGATATTTATTTCTTAATCAAAATGTGTCAAAGTTATCCTCAACTAGGCCACTCTGTATAATCAGCTGTGTGGCGTGAATATTTTTCGTAATACTTGCTAATAATCACAAAATTGTTAAAAATAAAATATGTATCTTCTGTAAATAGAAATATTTGACGGCATCTTTAGCAACAATAATTTGTTTCGATTCTTCTCCACGGAGAGCGGACAGTAAATATCCTTAACGAATGGCAGCCGTTAAGTGTTTCGATCTTCTCGTTACGTTGACTCTTCAAAACAACAGAGTATTACCAACAAATATTAATAAAGGATTTTACTACCAACATCGCCAAGTAATATTACCACCTAACACGGCTCTCCTTTACGTGCAACGGTCCCCGGTTCGTCTCCCGCTGGCGTGGGTTGGCACTTCCGCGCTCTTGCCAGAGGCACTTCCGGTGCGTCGCAGCGCGGACGCCAGCGCAGTGGCCCTATAAATACCAATGACCGCTCGGACAATAAACCTGCCACTTACGTAAGAGGGCGGCGGCGGTGGCGGCGCAGGCGACGATGGCGAACCCCCGGAGACCTCCGCCAAGACGGACGCCGACCGCCGAGCGCCGACCGCCCCCGCGACGCGACGCCCACAAGCCCAAGAGGAGAGAACCGAACGAAAATACGAACACGAAACACAAGGGAAAAAGAGGAAAACCAAAACCAGAAATGATGGTAATAATTTATTCATGATTTTGGGCGCGTCAACTGTTAAGTTCATTAGACCCATAAGTGAGCTACATGGTTCTTGACACAGGAAGTGGCGGTTATCATCCCCCGCTGAATGGAGGATAATACTATTTGACGCCCGTTGTCATCATTGTTCTACGTTTCTCTGAACAGTACAAGAAAAATGGGGGAGCAAGGCCTTAACCAACGGATTTTGGACCCGTGCGATTTCTCCTTCATTGTTCTCCCCTTACAAAGACACACATGACTACATTACCACACGTTGATCGATTGATTGATCCGGATCCCGGGCGGGTCAACTGCTAAGGTCACGACGTGGACAGGTTTTTCGACACTAGCTTGATAACCTGGGTCAGGTTAAGCGCGCGGACAGAGGCATATATCCGGCGTCGACCTATGTCGACTTGCGGGGTTTTCCCTAGCAGACACGTCTCTCATCAGCAGGGCACCGAACAAGCCAGACCAAGCTCTAAGCTCCCGATCGGTCTCCCGTCGTGTGTGGTAGTGTAGCATATGTAACTGTATTTAACTAAGGAGCGAGGATAGGACAAGGGAAGGGAAGAGGAAGGAAAGATTGCGTGCGGTCCGTGGCCCGTTTGTTGTTGCACTGCTCCGGCGAAACCAGATAGCGACTTAACCGGACCCACGTTATCAAGCTAGTGTCGCAAAACCTGTCCACGTCGTGACCTTAGCAGTTGACCCGCCCGGGATTCGGATCAATCAATCAATCAACGTAAGGTAATGTAGTCATGTGTGTCTTTTTAAGGGGAGAACAATGAAAGGGAAATCACGCGGGTCCACGGTCCGTTGGTTAAGGCACTGCTCCCCCATTTTTCTTGTACTGATCAGAGAAACGCAGAACAGTTATCACAACGGGCGTCAAATAGTATTATTCTCCGTTTAACGGTTGAATTCGCCCTAGCTATGTGGTTAGAATCGAAAATTCGCCACCGTCGTTCTCTAGGACCTCCCTGTCAGAGACGCTTCTAAGATTACAGTAATGCTGTAACTGAGGCGATCGGCACGCCATTGTCGAACACGACACCTCTCACACTACTACAGGTCCATTCTACTAACTCGTAAATTCGTACATGCTTTGGGAGCCAAATTGTATCATTTCATTCATCCCTTTACACTGCAGCTTACGTACTGGATACAAGCCGTGACAGGACAGATGGGGCGGGCAATGGCGTCAAACCATTAGCCACTTCCTGTGAGGGCATTGGCGCCGCCATGATATCATTGCCCACCAAATTTTAAAATATTCTCCGGTATTCAATTTGTAGGGCTTAAATTGAAGAGCAGGATTGGTACTACACCAGATTAAACACAAATAGTGCGATTCACAGATAGTACACTGTACGTTCTAATGATTGGCAGATAGCACATTTTAAAAATTTTTAAATTACGGAATTTTTTTTTCCAAAAATGTGCTATCATTCTGTCAATCATAAAAACGTTCGTATACTATCTGTGAATTGCATAATTTTTTCGCCATTTTGTTTTCAAAAAAATGTTAAAATTTGAATGTTTTTTATTTTCACAAAAAATATTTTCGATCAAGGAAAACAATAAAATAGATAATATTGGGTATTATTTTGTGTCAAAACGATTTAATGTTGAGCTGCTGTATACGTGCAAATTAATTTTTAAACAGTTTAATCATACTGATGTTTTATGTCTAAAATGAAGAAAGAGCATGAGGAAGAGAAGAGACGATTGAAATTGGTTACTTCTGTAACGTTTTATTCATTTTTATTCGCTTAATTTGTAGACATGTCTCTCATTTGAACGTCTTTGTCATTAAAAAGGGCTTGTAATAAAGAATTATAATTCCAAGTGTTTTTGTTTTTTTCGTGCGGAATGGTGAAATAATTTTTTTTAGAAATCAGTGTAGAAATGTATTAATTTATCTTTGAAGAACAGAAATTGATTTTCGCACACATGCAGGTGTGCTAAGCTGGCGCACAAGCACTTTAAAGTCTCGAAATGAAAAATTCTTCAACAAAATTTTCATTCCATATTTTTGGAAAAAAGTGCTCAATGTAAATGCAAGCAATGTTTTAATGTCTCTGATTCTAGTAGGAAATATGACCTAAAGTGAAAAAGTGATTCGATTCAATTTTGAATAATTCAACAAAGTATTAGTAGGTAATATTAAAGAATTATCAGTATAATTACTATTATTGCTTTATGTACGTATTACTATTATGTTTGATATTACATCTAGATTGATGTTTACATTTCACAAATGTCAATAAAACATACACAATTCGTGTCATTTCTAAACGAAAACGTCAGGCGAAATCTGGAGAAACACAAAAATCCCTCAAGAAATTCTAAGAAACCCTGACTGTAGGGAATACGCAACAGCGACCATTGGCTTGTTCCACTACATTTCCTTCACGATCACAACCTGTCCCCTATCTTCAATCACGCAATTTCCTACCAAAGCCTGCTTCACCGAGCCAACGCCACCTGACTTCCCTCATTCCCCATTCCGCGTCGACGGAACTCTCTCAATGTGCAACCCGGATCGACTAGCAGCAGCCTCCGAATCGATTCTTTATAGGAGCGATTTCGAGGAAGCTCCAAACTCTCGGGGAGGACAACACGGGAGCTTCACTGAACGGCGCCAGTTCCTTTCTATTTGCAAGTAAAGTGAGCTTTCGTTTGGGAGACGAAATGGGACGGCAGCTCTAGTACATTCTGGAAACGAGCAACTCTATGGCAGAAAGAGCTTTCGGATTCATGGACATCCTCTTCAAAGATAAATATTTCGTTCAATGTTTTATTTGCATCTCTCTAGTAAATATTACTATGTTGTAAGTTTTTGTTTCAATGGCACCGGAGCCCAGATCGGGTCTGGGATCGATATCCGCCCACTACCAATAGACTTTCGAGATGAAGGTGGAAAGTGGAGAAGGGAGATTCACGCGGCCCACGACTCGTTTAAATAACTGTTCCAGCACTTGGCGGGAGTTCATCACAGGTAACCACGAAAAAGACTCATTTATACAGCGTCTTACATTCCTCATTCACGCACGTGCCGGCAACCCACGTGTGTATTTTTTGTCGAGAATTCCACCACCGTCAGAACTCCATCAGAACAGTTATCAATTGGGGAAGGGGGCGATGGCACCCAGCGTACTTTTTTCTGCCTCTTTGTTTAGGAAATGAATTACCATTTCAGCTTTAACAACATTTATTACTTGAATCTTTCTAAATACTTATTGATAGTTTCTTCTTTCAACGATTTTCGCGTGTTATATTAGTGTCTGTCGACGTAGAGAACAATTACTCAAGCGGAGCAGCATACTTAATGTTGAATATATCTTAAAAGATGGTCGTATCCATTTGTGAATTCTCTGTGGGAAGGACCGCCAATTACAGAAAATATTAAACATGTCCTTATCATACCACAAATATTAAAAATATTTTAACACAAGTAGTAAATTATTGATATATATTTTTAAAAAATCTTAAATATCTGTAGGAAACTAGTAATTGTATAATATTGAAGAAAAAAACTAAAATGTCATAATTTATTAACAGTAAAAGTATAAGTAAAAAATAATACTATAAGTAATAAAAATACAATAGGCACAGCCAGATAGCCGAGATTACTAAGACAGGAGTGCCTTGGCGATCGCGAACGGAAAGATCGCGGGTTCGAATCCCGTCTCGGGCATGGTGTGTATGTCTGTATGTGTGTGCCATCCTTTCAGCCCTCATTATTATAATCAACTTTCATCTTCCATACTTCCAGGGCTAACGACCCTGGGGGATAAAAATCGGATCCTGCTAAATGCTGATCCTATGATAATAAAAAGTACATGCACCTGCTACGTAGATAATGATAATGAGCCCCGGTAAATGCAGGGTGCATGCATGCGTGGTCCAGGTAGGCCTACAGACAAGAACAAGTTTATAAATAATTCTTAATATAAAAACGATAAATGCACAATTTTCACAGTAAAAGTATTAAAATGATAATATCTATTCAAGTATTAGTCAGTTAAATTTAAACCATAGGGTTTGGCCAGGAAAAATGAAAATGGGACGCCAAAATAACCAATTTTTTATTCCAAATGTATTCTGCATTCCCAGGAGTCTGGGTACAGTATCGTTATTACCTATGGATGTTTTCGTTATGTTCCGGTGAAAAAATGAGATCCGCGCAAGGGTCGTGAAGGAATACTGAATGTAATTTCGTTAATTGAACTATGAATTAAATAATGGCTCATGAAAATGGAAAAGGAATACAAGTACAATAAGACAATTAATCAAGAAATGGTCAGTGTTTTTCTCCTCTAAACTTTGTGATTAATTCTCCTCACCAAAATAAACAAGAAAATTAATGTTTTGTTATTTTAGTTTTAAAAGCATAGCAGCAAGTTGTCTTGTTGAAATGTTAATCGTTTGTGTCAAAGGGTATCACAGACTTAAATGCGTTAGATTATGGAATTTTTGGGGCTCCAATTTCTTTTGGCACATTTTAATGTTTTTCACTTTGTAATATTGTGTCGCCAGATAGAACGGTTCCTTCACATCTTCACATACTGTAGTTGTGCCGCAAATATATTCCCGTAATTGGTCTTTAAGAGTTCATTCTCTTAAAGCAATTGTTTCAGTAGACGAACTATTTACGCTTTTATTACTATTCACTGGCTCCCAGCCAACCACAAAGCAACTGAAAAATCCATTACATGACGCATTTGCATAAAATGAATGGGCCTCATTTGCAATTCATATTTGCCTCCTAAATTTTCTGAAAACGTTTCGTAGGACGACGTTTGAAAACAAGCACTTAGAGTGATATGTGCCCCCCATATACTCGAAGTCCTACCGATAAAAATTAATACAAATGATGACCATGTTTACTGAGGTATTAATAGAACCTAAATAGTACAATGAACCTTGGGGCGTAGAAACATACGATGAAGTTCTGCAAAATATACTAGTGAGATAAGAATTCTTCTGAATACTAATTTCTCGGCTTCGACATTAGAACGTCTGTATTCTGTTCATAAATAGTTAGTAACGAGCAATTACAAAATAAATTAATGAATCCCTGAAGGAATTGGAGAATTGTGTTAATCAGCATAATTCTAAAATATTTCTGTGTATCATTCATTCTTTTATTGAGAGATTGAAAAGAATTTCCATACTTAATAAATGTCTACAACACTAAATATTGTAGCGGTAACATAGCATATTGCAGTAAATCCAGAAAATATTATACTTCTCAGTTGCTTCAATCATCAAAGAAGAAAATGTAAGAGAATATTACGATGAAATAGCCGCACAATTTATTGATAAAGGAAAACACATTAAGTTAAATGTACAAAACGACACATCCAAATTATGGTCTAATTTAAATTATAATTTAATTATTCATATTTAATCAATTCAACTCCACACGATTCCATTCTTACATGATTCCATTCTTCCAGACACAGAACACTTTTAAAAAATTAATTTCTAGAAACGAAAAGTAGCTGGCTCAACTCAAAAATGTGCAGAAGGAATTTTAACAGCCAGTTAAAAAACTACCTCCACACGACCCATCTTTAACTGGTTTACCATTTCGTCCTGCGGGAGACTGATACCTATAGCAAATCTTTTATCTAATGTTCGAATTTCGTCGCAGTCTGATTTTCATCATAACATCACTTGCAAACAAACTCACTCTTCCGAGACCCTAAGCGTCGCTGATAGGTTCGTTAGGTAATTTGCTCGGAAAGGCGAGCAGGAGTTCCAAAATTTTGGTCGCAGGAGGCAGTGACATAACTTTACCACTTTGCGGATCCATTCGCCAGACTGACAATATTTGCTTCCCAATTCCGTCAATTCGCGTGTTCAGACCCGAGAACAACCAATCATTGGTTTGATGGATTGATTGACTATTGATTCCGGGCGTCAACTGGTAAGGTCACTAGTCCCGTAGGTGTAGTGGATGTTTATTTTTATACCTCTGTAGGTGATCTTCCCCTGCTAGATAGTGAGATCCGGCACCGGCCTACTGTCGGCTAGCGAGGTTTTCCCAACCAAGTATCTCCCACCAGCAGGACACCGCTCCAGTCGGGACAAGCTCTAAGGCCCCGACCAGTCACCCGGCATATGTGGTAGTGCATTGCATATTAGTGTAAGTGTGTGTATGAGAGGAGTTGTCCGTTGGGACTCGCACCTAGGACCTCCTGCTCAGAGGCACTACAGAGACATGACTTTAAGCCCTGAGCCATCTCTCGCGGGAGTACGGTCGAGTAGAACGTTGAAGCTTCACCTTAACATTCGTCACTGCCAGTGTGGGTGCTTTTGAAGGTTGAAACAACAGAAATCGATGAACTCCTGTGCAGTAACGAAGCGTAGCGAAAAGGACAAAAGACTCATTGACTCACAACATTGTGAAAAATACACTGCTGATGTATCCGAAATGGCTCACTTGTATATAAAATTCAAAGTTATCGACAAATCATACTACTTGAATTTCGATTCATCCGCCTTAATTAGATATTAGAACGACTTATCTTACTGTCTCTCCGGAACAAAGATGTAAATGCAAACTTGGTTGAAATGGAGATGAGCAACAATTAGCGAAATGTCTATCGAGACTGAAGAATCATCAACGTTTTTTGATAATCATTTTCACAAAATTATTACAATGCTTTTTCTGCATTTTTGCCTTTCTCGGTTTCAGTACTGGGAGAGATGGCTCAGTGCATCAAACTGATGTCACTGCAGTCCCTCTGACCGGGAGGTCCTAGGTTCGAATCTCGACGGCGGCAGGAGTTTCGAGCTTGTCAGCTAGATCGAATTCAGTCGCTGTCTGGAGGAGAATTCTAGAAGCCGGCTGCTCTGATCGGTAGTTTTTCGTGGTTTCTCCGATCAACACCAAGCGAATGCCGGAGCAGTACCCTAATAAACGGGCCACGGACCCCGCGCGATCTTTCCTTCCTCTTCCTTGTCCTGTTCTCTCCTCTTGCACACACACTTACACTAACACGCACTACTCTACCACACATGTCGGAGACCGGTTGGGAGCTTACAGCTTGTCCAGGCTGGGGCGGTGCCCCGCTGGTGGCAAATACCTGGTTGAGGGGAAAACCCTGCTAGTCGACGGTAGGCCGACGCCAGATCTCGCCATCCAGCGTGGAAAGACCATCGCCACCTCCCGAGAAAAAGCACGCACTCCACTTACGGGACTAATGACCAAAGTAGTTGACGCGCGCGGAAACACGACTCAATCAATCGGTTTTAAGCGGTACACTCATACATTCAAGATGTTCTAAATTAAATGTTACACTATTCTGGAAAATTTCATATAATGAACACATGTGGCATTTGCTCCTGATCATTAAGCAACTCCTCATAAGAAAGTGTGTAGCAATTTTCCAAACCATCAGTTTCAAAAGCAGGTTCAAATTTTCGAAACCGTCAGATTCAAAAGCAAGCTGAACATTTTAAAGAAATCATTTTTTTATCGGAAGTTTTGCGCTCCTTTCAAACTCCTTTGCCCATGTTATGATCTCCATCTACTCCCAACTTCATTAGATAGGGGCAATTACAATATTGACTATGAATTAAAATCCTAAATTTATTTTAAGACCAATATTTATGCTTATCCTAATATGTTTCACATTTAATCACTACTTCGTGTAAAATACAATGCTCATATATTTACATCCAAAATGGCTTGCCTGCATATAAAATTCAAGCTTTAGAGATAATCGACTACTTGAATTTCGATTCATCTGCTTTAATTAGACGTAATAGAATGACTTAACATATCGTCTCTGCAGAACAACAACGATGTAATTGTAAACAATTATTTCACATTTATTTCACTGTTGTTTACATATTGTGCTTTATTGTATAACGTTTCGACATTTGTTTTTAAGACCTTCAAAGGTCTGAAAGTATATTGTATATGAAAATGTTGCATACATGATTGATAATACGTAATTACCTATATAAACAATAATATTAACAATTACCCAGTCTGCAAGTTGACATACTTTCATATGTATTAATGTATTATCGTCCACATTTAGAAGGATTTACGTAACCATTTTTGTTAAATTTATTCATTCTTTTTGCTGATCGCAATTTTATGCATATTTTACAAAAGGAAATAATTGTCTTACATATTACATTTAATCACAATGTTATATTGCTATGAAAACTTTTTTTTTCTTCCGGGAACTTTTTCCTACTTCGGAGGATGCAATTTTCTCGACTGTCCGCGCCGGGTACCCATTATGTTCTTCTTTGGAACGCATATTAACCTTTACACTAGACACACGTGCGGGCTCCGCGGGCTGTGGTCAGCAGACTCACAAGGCCTTCCGCGACAACACTCATACATGTAAGACGAGAGACAAACAACCATGCTCACAGCGGGCCTCGAACCCGCGACACTTCCGACCGAGGCGCTCTAGCCACCTCAACCATCAAGGTCGGCTATTTTTCTATTAAACTTTAATTGCAAATATATAAAAATTATTCTTGACATTTTAAAACATAAACATTTTCAATTTTTCAATTAAAGTTAAAACCTAATTTATTACGTTAAATCCTACTCAATACAATATCGATATTAGCTAACCTGTAAATATCACAGACAATTCTGAACGGGAAATAAACTTGGGATTTAAGTTAATAGTCAAGATCTAATAGTATAAAGATTCGAGAAGAATATTACAATATCTCGGTTGTAAAACAATACTCTAGAGAAATTTCTGGGAATTGTGATCGATACAATAGTGACTTGCAAAGCACGTATTCAATAGATTTAAAAAAAACGTGAGCTAAAACCTCTACACTGAATCCATTAATATTAAATAAGTCCTTCCTCAAAACTGAAACGTGTTTATCCTCAAACAAATCCATAATAAGATCTTCAATGACATATACGTATTCAGTTTGGGGAAGTGGTGCAAAATCAAATATAAATTCTCGGCAAAATGAGGTTCCAAGAACGTTGAACACTCAGAGTTATTCACAATATCCAAATACATTCTTCTAACCCATTTCACACAACTTCTAACCCATTTCACAATTACCCTACAATTTCTTTCCTGCACTTCCTTCATCTCTATGTTCACGTGTTTTTATTTTAAAAAAACAGATAATGAAATTTTACGTATCAGATCACACTTCTATAAAGACGAATCAAGACCATCTTAAAATATTAAAGATTTATCTATCATACCATTATTTAAAAAGATACTTTCAAAAAGTTATAGAAAAGATACTAAAAACTTATGAAAAGCAAGCATGCTGAAAAGAAGATTTTTTTTAAATATCCACTTATATCAGTGAATAGTATATTACAAGATATTTTGATGACATCATGCTGTTAAACACTTGTTATCAATGCAATCTTTGCTTCAACTCCTTGAATAAACTAATGAGGGACGTTCAAACGTCTAAGGCCACACATTCTGAACAACGTTTTTAATGGAAAATGTCAAACACGGTTGCCAGATTGGGCAATTTTGTCCCCAAATTGTGGACTTTTTTCGTTGTGGGGCGATCGACTCCTCCTGAATTGGGGAACTTAAATGGTCGGGGAAACGTTTGGGGATTTTTGGGGTAAATTATTTTCATCCGGAGTCAAGAAAGAAAAAATATTTCAATTACTACGAATCAAAAGGAAACAATAATTTTTTTCTCTCTCATGTTTATGTATCAAAAAGAGAAAAATAAATGACAGGCGTAGAGATAGAAAAACATGAAAAAAACGAAGATAGGGCTTCGAGTAGCTCAAAGGAGGATGATTGGCTGATTTGTATTATTTGAATTTTAGGGGACGGCCAATGGAATCGTCAGGATTTTGTTTTTCGGGAGGTTCCAGTCGTTTTTTGTGAGGTCCCAAGCTACGAAATCAAGGGCATCCTTGTGAAAATAATGACTCAAAAAGGCTAGGGGATAGGCTTGGGTCATTTCCATCTGAAAAATAATCAAGGACGGTGACATATTTGGAACTGAAAAAAAAATCTTAGTTTATCTCTAAAAATAACACCAGGGAAGGCAAGAACTTCCAACTAAACCCACGCAGGCTATACTTCTCACTTTTCGTTCTCTTATGACAGGCAGACACCTCGAATTTAATAAAACGTTATTGTGTTTATGGAAATTAAAAAAGCTCTCTGAGTTCTTTCGCTAACGCAATCGGCGAGATGCAGCCCAAATATTTCTAAGGAGCTTTGCGACGAAGAAAGATGAGAGAGAGAAAAGAAAAAAATATTCGTTTTTAGAAGAGTACTCCGTAATATGAAATAGAACGGTGTAGAAACCCCAAACTATTCGTTCAGTTAAAATTAAAAGTAATAAAATTTTCATTTTGTTAATTGTCAGTATTGACACTTATGTCAGATTTAAGTGAAAAATGATTAAAAAACAAGTTTTACTGCCGGTAATAATTTAGATTTATTTAATCGAATGCAGAGAAATTTCAGTGAGAAACGTTTCTGGTTGTAATTTGTGATGTCATTGACATGCACAAGGAAGTTTTACAAACAAACACTATTTTAATGGAAAACTTATTTTTAAACAGACACTAGTAAAAACGGTACTTTTAGGTGTTAAAAGACAGACGATGCCCAAATGTTCCGATAAAACTGTGAATGCAACAAAGGAAACAAAATAATTTCGTCTGCTCAGCTACTGCTATGTTGATATAACATGGTACCCAATTAAGTGATTGGATTGTAATAAAGGCTGTCTAAAGGTAGTGTATGCACGTGTCGTAAAGTGATTTTATTTTGCTTGTTGGATTGCGCCACTCGGTCTATCAGCCTCGTGTCCCTACTGTTCCTACTCGCAATAGAAAATGTCATTTTCTCTTCCCGTATCATAAATAACTATTAATTACTAAAAGGCGAATGAGGATGAATAAAATATTAGGAACCAGTTGGTGGTAGAAGAGACTATTCTAACAGATACGATTTGTTATTCGTTATCCTAAATTACTAATCAGGGTTTTATCAGAATTGGAAGACTTAAATTGAGTTAAAAAGACTTTCACTCCAAAAACTCAAATATTTGGAAAAGGAAAACTTTTTCATACAAAATAGTTTTCCTATGAGTACATACAAAAAGCTTATTTTGATGATAATTAGTAACATTTGGTTAAGATATATTAAATAGTGTTGAATTAGGAAACATTTGGTTAAATTACATTAAGTTAATGAGGGATATTATTATCATTGTTATTATATTAACAACAAAATGCTTCATCATTGATTCCTTTTCAACGGTTAGTCATCATTTAATTATTTTCATCTGTGTTGTGATTTGGCTAGTGAAGTTGTTCTAGCTCCGGTTCCCAAGCTTGTACTTACAGAATTCCTTCCTTTATACACTCAATGTTGTATGTGTCAGGAACAGAACGGCTATCTCCGAGGTGTTTACCATTTTGTTTCAACATGTACTTTTTTCAACTTATTATTTCAATTATTAATTCTGCCATGCAAAGTGTAATAGCTAAATAACAAAATTTCTAGATTAAAGTCATTCACAATGAAAACGCAAAAGTCACAACATAATTATGTGAGCTTGACATAAACAAGACCGTTTCATTCCCAATGGCCGCGAACGTGATTACCTGCCATCAATGTTAAGAGGCACTCAACTCAGAAATTCTATAAACAATAATATGATAGTTTATAAAATAAATCCGTTCGTAGTAGTATTGCAGTGTTTTCTTATAATGTATCACCATGCAACGAGTGAATTTTGAGAACGTTTCAAGAGAAATTCGGCCCTTACAAACTGCATGGGCTTCTAACAAAAATAATATGCGTTTTTCGGATGTTGCTGTAGTACGCGGCAGTCTGTGTGTCCTCACTTAATGTAAAGGGGGAGTTTATGAGCTATCACAAGTACGTCTTTGTTGTATTCATGTTCACGTGAAAGATTTCATCGAATGACAAGCTTTTTCTTTCATGCTACGTTTCCATTTTGTTTCATTATTAATAGGACTTCTCACTGCCTAGTGTAAACGTTTCCACTACATGTCACTCAAATTCAGCAGATCTAGTTCATATATTGCGGCGTAGTAACTGTTGAAGTCAAAACATGTTCTTCATATTATTTGCTTTCTTAGGGGGTCAACCATTATAAAGAACACTAGCTGAACGCATGCACAAAAGAAAGATCTATAGCAAATCAAGAACAGAAAAGTTCTATATACCCCGATAGCAGAATCGATAACCAGAAAAATTTTGTTTCATGTGGTTCAGTAGTTATTTTACAAGACCAACAAATTGGGATATTTACAAATTCTTGACCAGCAAAATTATTATTCATTGTGAACACAGATTTAAATATTTTTTCATAAAATGTAATTGAAAAGATTTATTTTTACCACGATTCGGGCGTGCGTATATGTTGTGGCTTACAGAAGAAATATTGCTATCCGCTATAAACTGAAAAATGTAATGCATCACATAATACATCACAATACAATCACTAGATACTTTTTGAAAAGACACAAGACACACAATTGCTGAACATTGCATTTATATATAATCACTAATCTTAGAAATTAAAAAGTTAATAAATCTTTGAACTTAAGAAACTCGCTATGAAATATTGATTGTTTCCATATATCTATTGCAAATGACAGGAATAAAAACTATGTAGTGAGCAAATGACGGGAGATAAACGTTTATGTTATTAATTTTAAGATATTACAATTTCATGGTTTTACTTTGCAGAGCGTTAACACGAGAAAGTATTAACATATCTATAGCCCACGTCCAGTGGCGTAGCTCCAGTTGGTGTCACTCGGGGCAAAACTAATGGTGTCACTCACTACATAAATTAAATATAAAAATATCTATTACTGAAAAGTTTATACAATATTTAATAAAAATAAATGTATATTTGCACATTAAATTTATTTAAAATATATTAAAAACTGTATGCAATTCAGAATAATTGAAATATAATTTTTAAATAAATAATTAGCGTATAATTTTAGGTATAACATTTTCTAGCTGGTGTCACCCCTAAAATGGTGACACCCGGGGCGGACACCCCCCCCGTCGCCCTCTAACTAGGCCACTGCCCACGTCGTTTCATTTAAAGCAGAAATCTCGAAATTTTGTTGGGCAGAAAGCTCAAATTCCTTTCTACACGAAAGCCCTTAGCGTTTTAAATATACATATTCACAGAAACAATTACGTCCTTCAGGAGACACTTCTTTAAAGAGTGTACTCGGAAATTCAGACTGCAATCTCTTCAACTTGTGTCCCACCTTCTGTGAAAATCCTGATCACCAGGCAAAAACTGGAGAATTAAGCTTTAGCTTCCCAACTTCGCCATGATTGGACCGCGAGACACAAATGGTGTAACGATTGTTAAACCCTTGATCGAAAACTCTATTACAATCGGATCTGTTATTGTCAGAGAGCCTGACCAGGAAATATCCATTCAAAACGTCAATCTTGCCTGAGCCGCATTGTAACTTCAAAACACCATTCAATTGATTGAACACGTAAAGAACGATTCCTAGTGAATGTTTCTCTTCCAAATTCGATCCCTTTAATGAGTCTTCGCCACAAAAGCAAAATCCCTCTTCGGTTGATCCTCTTGATTACAGTTCGGACGTTGCATTTACGTCAATGCATTGGCTGTACTAAAAAACACCCGGAGCCTACCATAAAAATATGCGCTTGGGAAGTGTATTAACTCGGAATAGCATTACGTTTTCTGTAAAGTTAATGAGATTCTCGGTTGCTACGATCGCTCTCCTCGTAAAGCAAGTTCCCTTAAAATGCAGGTTTGGCTCGCGGAGTATGATTTGCACGCACAAATTCTAGGACCGAAATACTGCGAGGGAAATACTGCGAGGTAACTTATGGCTACTGCCTGCGTGCTGGTTCGAATAGATATCTGTTTGGCTTAATTTTGAATTCAACGCAAACAATCGAGAACGGGTGAAACTCTCATTGGGCGTAGGAACAGGAGTTCGCGAACTACGGCATGGAAGTCGTCCATTGGAGATTGCCTATAAATTTAACCTAGCACACCTCAAACATTCCGTATTTTCTTATACCAACATCAATAAATATAGAACAACTATTTCAAAGTAAGTATATTATTAATCTGCTTTGTCGAGTATTAGTAGCTTGTTATTTGTTCAATTTTCTTGGGCATTACATAGAAGCAGTTTGTATAACCACTTTCTGAAGAAAAATTTCCTCAGAGAGCTTCTACAAAAAACAATAGTTTAAGAATAACTAGTGGTGCTACAGAATGGCACAGAATTTCCCGTATTAGTTTTCTATTTTCCTGGGTCTTCGCTAGCTATTCGGAATTGCCACATACTCTTTCTTGCCAGCTACCATCTATCATCGCCAAAAGTGCATTTTTTTGTCATTTTCTTAATTTTTCGGTTTCCTATTGGTAGAACAGAAACATTAATTTTAGAATATTAAAGAACACAAAAACCTAGCCGTAAATGGCAATTTTCTTTTAAAAATTATGTGCCGTTTAAGAGAAAATGGCGTTTTAGCACTACTAAAAATGCGAAATTTGAAGCTCATTTTCACAGAAAATTTTTGAGTTTTCAAAATACTGTATTTTAAGTTATTTGAAGCACTTACACTCACAAATATAATCATCTTTACAAATTGCGGATAATGTGCATATTAAAGGTGTGAGAGATCTTTCAAAAAATTTACATTTATATACTTTTTGAAAAAAACAAAAAAAACTCAAAATAAACTTCACGCTATACTAATGAGTGTAATTAGCACTATCCGTTACAAAAGTTTCAAGAAAAAAATTGCAGCCATATACGAGAAAATGACGTTTGAGCATTTCTGAAAATGCCGAAATTTGAGCTACTTTTCACAGAAAACGGTAGTGTTTTCGAGAAACTTTACTTGACATTATTTAAAGCATATATACTCGTAAATATAATAATGTAAAAAAATCGCCGATAATGTAAATATTAACGACGTGAGAGACAAGTAAAAAAATTTACATTTTTGTAATTTTTGAAAAAACTAACCGATAGACCAAAATGGCTTTTATGTCATTGATAGAGTACATTTACCACTATCCCTACCAAAAGTTTAAAGAAAAAATTTGGAGCCGTTTTTGAGAAAATTTTGTTTTTGTAATTTTTTAAAATTGCACATATTGCACGCAATATTGCACGAAAACTACCAAAATTGTGAAAAACATTTACATGACCTTTATTAAAGAACTCAATATGCAGAACAAATTTTATTTGAAGAAAAAATCTCTATCTTCAATTTTGTAGTTGGAGAAAGACGCCGAAAAAAATTCAAACTTTCACAATTTTCGAAAATTCTGAGCGGTACGTGAAAATCGGACCTATGCCATGTTAAAAAGTGTATTTTCCTCTATTCATACAAGAAATTTAAAGAAAAAATTTGGAGCCGTTTTTGAGAAAATGTTGAAAATCCCCGGGGGGCTTCATATAAAGTACCCCCAAATGTTAAAGAATCTTTTTCAAAATCACAAAGCTTCGACTAGAATCAGATCGACTGGGGAATATCAATTTTGAAGAAAATCGACCGAACGGTTTAGGCGCTAGCGTTGACCACAGACGGACAGACGAACAGACGGACGGAATGCCGTCAATCGATTTTTAAGTATAAAGAAGCAACAAATCATGGATTCTGACCACACCACGAGATAGAGGATTTTTTCTCTTAATTTAGCAACTGGTTTTATCCACGTATTCGTTTTCACGGCCCGGCAATTAATTTTTTTCCGCCGAAAATTGGCCATTTTTTCGCGCAGCATTACATAACTTTCCCTATACTTCGTATATCACTCCGTGTATACGTACGTATTACTCGTTCACTTTACATTTGCAGACGGAGCGCTGCGATCTGTTTACATGAGGTCACCGCCGACTGAATGAGAAACGCGCGTCTGCAGTATATACTGACCGTTTAATATGATATAGATGGCGGTGAGCAGCACACAGAACCCCGGCGGGGCAAGAACATAACCATTAAGCAGTAGATAAGTGCAAAGAAGAAATATAAATATGGTACACGAATGTTGTGAATAGCGTGTAGTGTGATCTATTTTATTGTATATTATCTTAATCATTTAAGAGCACGACTCCAGCTCACTGTCAGAAAGGCATAATTCGTCAGCTGTGTCCGTAGTGCTTGTGCTGCCTTCGGCTGATTGGTCAGATGCTGATTGTCATCGGGGCCATTCGTGTATTCTCGTTTGTGTGTTCGGGCCTTCACTTTCAAAACAACATTAGTTCCTAATTCTGCCGTCTGCAAATGTAAAGTGAACGAGTAATATACGGGAAAGTAAAAAATATTATTTGATTTTAATTGATGGTATATCATAGTATTTTCGATCAACGTGAAACATTACTAAACGTTTTCTAAAAGAAAAAATATTAAAACTTACATCGACATTGCGTTTCATTTAATATTCGAGGATATCTTTCGAAAAAGAAGAAAAGATTGTTTTTTTTCGCAAGGCGTCCAACTGACACTTAAACTTGGTACATGTTTATTATATTGCTTGCAAACCAACATTGCTTGAAATGTTTGGTTTCTTTTCTTCATTTTTATATAGAAATTTTCTATGTTTGAAAATCATATCCACAGAATAGAAAAGATGGTTCCTCCCGAGTCGTCATCATTAATTATCAAACAACATAACAGCTTTTTCTCCTCGTTTGGATTCCGCTACACCAGCATAACGAATTTTCCGTTTGCACGCAACCTTGCTTGTTTGTGCTCTGTGTAAAGCGGTTGCTTGTTGAGAATAGAGAGACCGGTAGGCCTGTGCCAACATTCATTTGTTTGGCTTATTTGTGATATTTGGTGCAGCATTTCCCACCTACATAGTTTCCACTCTGATAAATCAGGGAACTTTTGCTCCTAATTTTATGACTTACTGCGAATGAATAATGCATTTCTAAAGAAGAAGGGATATATTTCGAAGCTAGTCAACCAACAAAAATATTATGTCTTACATGTTAACGCAGTGGTATCAAGGTCTGCTACTCGTGCTATGCAACGAGCTCCTCTCCGCCACTAGATTCGGGAAAGGGAACTATTAGTAACCCCGCCGTTTTACAATAGTGATGGCGTTGTTTCTTGCGGGGTTATGAACTGCGTGGAGAGGCGATTTCCTCGTGGCACTCCTGCCAAGGACTCCCGCTCGTGGCATCGACCTTGACAACACTGCCTTAACGCGTAATTTCTTCCTCTAATTGTAAGAAAAGCTCACCGTTCCTCACGTGAAGGAACCGACTCACTACCGGCTAATGTGGCCCAGGACAATCATCACTGGCTACATAGCCAGGTCGAATATATAAAATAATGCCGGAGCCCAACAAATGGGCCACAGACTGCGCGCGATCTTTCCTTCCTCTTCTGTTTCATCATCTTCTCTTACTTACACACTTGCATTTCCATGCACTACACTAACACACACATGGTGAGACCAGCCGGGAGCCTAGCGCTTGTCCCGGCCTTGCTTTTGTGGAAACCTCCGCTAGCTGATGTGTAGGTCGGATCAGATCTCACCATCCAGCAGGGGTATGATCAGCGTCATCTTCCGCTATAACAACGTGCACTACACTTACGAGACTAAAGGCATTAGCAGTTGACCTTTATATTAACTTTCGCCGCAGCATTTCGTCTCCCGTGTCCAAGTAGATGACAAATCTTACGGCCTCAGAGATTATTGTAATATATCCCTGGGTCTGATTACACATAAATTCCAACATAATTTATGCCGAAATATATTTTTGTTATCATTGAACAGTTAGTCAGGGGACAAGGTAGAAATACCAAAAACGAATTCAAAGATTTTTTAACATATCTATTTATTTCCTGATCAAGAATATGTTTTTCAGAATAAATCATATATAACTTTGAGGCATCATAACATCATAACTTTGAGGCAGGGCAGCCAGAAGAGGAGGAAAAGGTAAACGTTGACCTCTAATTTTGAAGAGAATTAATATATCAATTTGATTCAAAATGTCTTAAGCACCAATAACTAATTCGAATAGTTTTTCTTAAGATTTCACCGGCGCGAATGCGAGAGATTCTGCGGAATTTGAGGGACTACTAAAGAAAGTTTTGTATTAGTTTGAGATAAAAATTAATAGAATCAATTTAATGTTGCGAGCGTATTTGTCTATCGAGAATAAACCAATTCACTTCGATTATTTTTCTTGATAATTAATTGTGAACAATTTATAATTTACTATTTTAACAAAATACTTTGAAGAAATTTTACTTCACTTGTCTCTCCTCACTATTCGAAAAATTATTTGACCCCTCACGCAAACAAACTTCACACAAACGCACACAATTAAGAGGCGTCGTAATTAATCCAAAAATGCGGAATAAAAATAAAATATTAAAATGTATAATTTTACTTCAATTGTATACATCTATATAGCGCGCCAGGAAAGTCTCTATGCAGTGGCACCTTGCTGATGAGAGGGACAGCAACAGACATTGTTAGTATCATGAGCACCAGGCTGTAACACAAGAATACGTAAATAGCCTACTCACCACAAAAAGAAACAGATGCTGGAAATGTTGCATCCTTTACTCGTTTCGCAGTGATCTGCTTGCTACGAATATCAATGTAATTTTTAACAGGACCTGTTTCGGCGGAGATACTTTCCTGGAGCATTGTATAATGTACTAGGAAAACCCGGGAGACGTTCTGCCCTTCATCTCCCTCTTTCCCCTCCCATCTCCGTTTCTCACTATCCTTCCCTCACCCCGTCCCTGTCTGTCTCTGTGTGTCTCTGTCACTGCCGCTCTCTGTCCCTCTCATTCACATTTCCTTGCAGATTCTGCACGTCTCTGAGCAGGTGAGGCAATATCGGGAAGCGCCGTACCAGCAAAAACGTAAAATAATGTTCAGGAAGAACGTTCGTTCTGTAGATTACGGAGTGAGAAACGTTTCTTTGAGAACTTTGGCCCCCAAATTTTAGTTTGTAAGGCCCTAGAACGCCTCGTTTAGGAGTTATTTTACGATATAGATTCAAAACGCTGCCGAGTGTGTTGCGGGTTGCATTTAACGTGAATATTTAGTTTTGTTCTACAGCGCCATGTAGTGGAGTTACACCAGAATTAACAACACATAAACCTTCTGGATGAAAAAAAAACACATAAAAACACACTATATATATATATATATATATATATATATAGAGAGAGAGAGAGAGAGAGAGAGAGAGAGAGAGAGAGAGAGATTACCCATGGATCAAAAAATTGTAAAATTAGCGGAAACTTGAGGGCCATCTAGCGGTGAAGTACACGTACGAAGCGGCAACACTGTGCGCAAGGTGTTGTCGCGTGGCGCCGTGGCGCATGCCGTGCGCATGCCACAGTGGATCAACCGCCCGCCCGCCCTCCAGGCGCCGCCGCCGCCTGTTTGCAGCGGGATTTCGCCACCGCCTCAGCAAGCACCACTGCGGCGCGACCTCGCGCGCAGCATTTCCGCCTAAGAGCTCACGGCCGCGATCGGCAGGTTGAAATTACGTTTCGTTGACACAGCGTAGAAAACGTAGGGCAAGGCTAGACACAACATGGTAAGACACTACCTATCTCAGGGTACGAGCACGTAGAACACCGGTTGGCCCATGATGGAAAGAAATAGGGGAGTTAGTCCGGCGCACCGATATTTGCTCGTTCTGCGCAGCACCAGTTTGCATCACCAATCACGTGACTACAGGTGTATAATAGGAAATATTTAAAAGAAATACTTCACATATTTGTATCAATAACTTACTTAACAAATTTAATATCTGGCCTATATTTCCCGCTATAATTGTGACGCAAAGTGGTAATTGAAGCTCATTGGCAGAAGTAGGATTCCATGTGCAATAGCTCACCCATCTCTTTAGAACATGCACTCGCTGACACCTGCATTCGCTGCTCAAAACCAGCGCTGCTCGTCCAGCAAGGGTGGACACGTAACACGCCGATTCGGCAGAATCGAGAACTATACTTCGGTTGTTCTTTCTTGGCACGGGGGAGTGTCAATAAAATGAAATATCTTACGGTATTTCGCGTCGTTCTCTGTTGTGCCGCTATGAGTCGCATGATTGCGACTGTATCGAGCAGTGCTGGCGGTCATGCGACTCCTGGCGGTACAACAGAGAACGACGCAAAATACCGTGAGATATTCCATTTTATTGACACACACCCGTGCCAAGAAAGAAGAACCGAAGTATAGTTCTCGATTCTGCCGAATCGGCGAGTTGGTAATTAGAGATCGACAAAAAAATATTGATGTTTGAAAACCTTTAATTTGACAGTTGCCAACAGTGTAGAAACTAAATGATTTTTCATTGAATAATTGTTTTTAACAGAAGACAGAGTTTAAAGAAAGCGAACATTGAAATGTTTCAGGTTAATTTACATATTGATAAAAGTTATTTATATAAGATTATTTCATTTAACAAAAGACATTACCTTTAAAAAGAATGTTGGGTTGTTTTAATAAGTATTCACAAATTGCAAGACAACCATTTTCATCCCCTTTAAGTAGTGTTATTCAAAAGCCTATAGTTCTATACAAGTCCTGAATCGTTCTATGGATTTAAAATTACTTTTTAAAATATTTCTTGAAGTTCAGAAATGACAAAATATTCAATTAGTTTCCCTTATTTCCTGATTTTAATGGGAAAATCTAAAACGCATCAAAATATTTTATTATCTCGAAGAGAAATCCCTTACTAATTATTATTATTATTATTATTATTATTATTATTATTATCATTATTATTACCAGCCATTAGTTGCTGAGTAGAAGTTTTAGCAACTTGCAGATTGACGTTTCACAAGGCAGATTATACATCCTGAAGACTTTGGACTCCCAATTATCTCAACAAATGCTACAAAATAGCAAATCTTAATTTTTATAATGCTATAAAATGATATATCATTTTTCAAAATGCAACTTTTTAAAATTTAAAGTGCTAGTTTCTACCATAATTACTTATTCGAGATACCTGTAACTGCGTCCAAAGAAACCGCCGCGAGATTTAAAAGTAAGAGTTGTGCATATCGCTCCGTAATGGTGCAATATCCCTAGATATTTGGCCCACGATAGTCCTTTGGAAAAGTTAATTAAAAGTTATTGTTCAAATTTAGCTACGTTAATTCCCATTTCCTCTAATAAAGCAAATAAATGATCCATTAAAATGAAACACCTTACGCTTACATACCTCGCCTCGTCGTGTATAAACCCTTTCTGGATTCGGACGAGTCTCGGGAAGTTGCCCGTGGTCGTAGGAGCACCGGCTTCCCAGGAGTACAGGAAGCTCCATGCGGGAGGAATTTAACATGCTTGGCTTATTATACAGCTTACTCCTAATGTTCCATGGTATGGTTCCAATAGATTTTGTAGTTAGCATACCTTCTCTTTCTTGTATAGAATCTTAATTTTTAATTTATCGAATACACATAAATCTTACACTTTTAAAATATTAAGCTAGGCGACTGTTGCTTTTATCTGAGTTTTCTTGTATTTATTCCAATTTTATCACGTACTTTAACACGTATTCGTGACATGGCTACTGTTCGTTCTACTCTTTTTACTCTCTACACCCTCAATGCCGACCTTCTGAAAGCCTTCACACACGTAAACAGTAATTTAGATAAACATATCCGAAGGCTGGAAGAGGTCGTTCTCTACAATGACGGTTGGGCACAAGTAGGCAACACTGCGAATTTTCCCAACCGTGCACCCGTGACTGCACATAAGACACAGACACCACATCCAGTCGCAATTCAAAACAGATTTAGTGTTTTAGATTATGAAACAGATTTTCCTCGCCTTCCTGATCCTCACAACCCTTCGATTCTATCGACAAATACATGCACAAACCAACGCAAACAGGCTAGGAAGCGTGTCAAAACCAAAACACGTAAAGCTTCGCATCCTAGCCCACTTGAAAACAAAGCCATTCCTACTGAGCCTAAAAAACAGGTACTTATTTTAGCTGACAGCCATGGTCGCCATCTTTCCTCCATTCTCAGTAGGAAGTTACCCCCCAAATACTCAGTCTCGTCTATTTTTAAACCTAACGGGAGGTTTGCAGACGTGACTGCAGAGTTGGACACTCACACGAAGACAATGACCAATCAGGACACAGTCTTTATCATCGGAGGGCAGAATGACATTAATTTGGGCGGTAACTTTACACCTGAACAACATGTAAACAAATTACAATGTGCCGCCCAAAATACTAACATTGTAGTCTCGACTCTGCCCTTCTGGTACAACAGGCCAACACTCTGCAGCGAGATTAAGCACGCAAACCAACAACTAAAACTGCAACTGAGAGAAACAGATGTAACACTTTTTGAAATGAATTTCCTCTCAGTAAAACACTTCACCCGGCACGGTCTCCTCATGAACCTTGCTGGAAAACATGCAGTCGGTGAAAAGTTTGCACAATACATCATCAACTCCAGTCCTACGCAGCCTCCTGCCAAAAATCCATCCCTTTCATCTTCCTTACGTTCCCCATCCCCCACCCTTATTCTGAACCCTCTTACCCCCTCCTGTGAACCTACTCCCGTTTCTTCCATTCCCACTACCAATGACGCCTCTATTTCCTCACAACCTGTGACTGCTGGGACACATTACAACCTTCGACCACGCACTCGAGGTAAAAATGGAGTAAATATTTAGCAACTACAGTCAGATGCAGCAGAAAAACATTCGTGTAGGTACTTGCAAAAAATAAAGATATTGCACCATAATGTTCAATCCCTTTCAAATAAAACTGAGTTTATCGAGGCAGCTCTACAGAGCGATTTAAATCAAATGGATGTTCTTTGCTTTACAGAACATTGGTTATCTCCTAATGAACTTAGCATTTTCCAAATTCCAAACTTTTACCTCGCAGGCTATTATTGTAGAAAAAAATCTCATAAAAATCCTGCATATATTGATTCTATCTCCTTGACGGAATTCAATGAGTATGCCGTTGAAAATGTTTTTGAAATTTCTGTTGTACATCTTCCTGTGCTAAAAATGATATTGCTTTGCATCTACAGGCCTCCAACAAAGAGAGCTGCAGATTACATTTTGTTCTTAGAAAAACTAGAGATAACACTAATCAAAGTCATCAATCGCTCTTTTGAATCCATTGTTGTATGTGGAGATTTTAACATTGATTTTCTGGTCGAATCTTGCGAGAAAGAGCAGTTTCTTAACTTAATTAATTCCTTCAATTTAGATATTACAATAAAAGTACCTACACGAATCACAGTAAATTCAAAGAAGGCAATCGATCAAATTATAATTAACAAAACCACCACTCGACATGAAATTGAAACAAAAGATTTAGGATACAGTGACCACGATGCACATATTCTTACCATTATACGAAATGCGAACAATGACACAATAAATAATACAAGTATGAGTAGAGTGTTTTCTAAAAGTAAAATAAAATTATTCATTGATTACTTGCTGCAGGAGTCATGGGACGCGGTTTATAATACAGTAAAATCTGTCTAAACCGGAATCGATTGGGACAAAAAAAATTTCCGGTTTAGGGAGATTTCCGTTTTATGAAGGGATGTCTATTTATGATACTTTTTATATTGATATTTCCGTCCTAAAACAAGTTACATTACTTTATTATAATTATAAAACTTAAACTAACATTAAACTTATTTATGGAAGATATAGCCAATAAATGAATATTTAAACATACTTTTTTTCTGATAATTAGGTAAAAGGAAATATTTCAGGACTTGTTCACTGAAATGTTTTTTTGTTTTTTTTGTCATTAATCTTGGGTTTTTGCTTTTTGGTTTTCTGTCTTACTAACACCTTTTCAATTGTTTTCCTAAGTTGAAACATTTTAATATTTAGAGTTTCATGCTTTTTTCAATCATTGTCAAACTGGTTGTGAAACTCATAAACACACTGCCTCACTGGGTAGTGGCTGCACCCGGACTTCTCACAGACTATTTCAGCGCACAACGCGTCACAGCCCAGAGTACTAGGTCTATCTGGCATGCTCGCATGGCCTTGAGGGGTTACGATTGTCAACGCGAGACGGAGACGCGTGAATTGAAGCCATGCCCGTACACCTACCCACGCTTAGAGAGTCGGGAGAGAGGGAATTCCCCAAGGCCTACGCCTTGAGAGACATATGACGTCAAGGTCGAATTCTACATAACGGAAGCCCCTTTCCTTCACTGTGCGGTTGCCACGTGTAGAACTCATATAACATGGACAAATATATTAAAACAGACTTGAAGATGCATTCATTCCATTAAGAGTATCTCGTGTCTCTGCTAATTGCATTAAATTAACAAAAAAATCCGTTTTATGAAGGATTTTCCCTCCAGCAGGACATGAAAAATCGTTCCGTTTCCGCGTTGGACAGATTCCGTTTTATGCTGTATAAAATGCCATTTCACTTCACGGGCCGGAGAAATTTTCCGGTTAAGGCAAGTTTCCGGCTTGTAGAGGTTCCGTTTTAGACAGATTTTACTGTACTATTGATACAAACGATAAATATTATTCTTTTTTTTCAACGCTTTCATTTCATTTTAAAACTTGCTTTCCTCTTCAGAAAAGAAAATTAAATATTTCACGCAAAAACAATTCTTGGATAACACAAGGGATTAGAACATCATGTAAAAACAAACGAGTTTTCTCTTTCATTTCTAAGCATCATAACGTATCTCAAGATTTCCTCCTGTACTTTAAAAAATACAAATCATTGTTAAGAAAAGTCATACGGCAGGCTAAAATCATGAAACACGATCAGAATATTTTGAACTCAAATAACAAAACAAAATCAATGTGGGATATAGTAAAAAATGCGACCAAATCAACTAGAAACCTTGTAGAGAATGTTGTTTTAAAAGATAACGATAGAGATGTGAACGATCCGGCAACAGTGGCTAGTCTCTTTAACCAATACTTTTCGAGAATTGCTGTCGATCTCACTAAGGGTTTTCAGCCACAAAATTCAACATCTGACGTTTCCCTAAAAGTCTTAGACACTATGTTCGTTTCCGAAACCTCTTCCTATGAAATTCTCAAAATAATCGGTAAATTAAAAAATAAATATTCGGCCGGTTTAGATGAATTTCCGGATTGTTTGTTAAAGACGTGCGCGCCAGCCATTATACACCCGTTAACTCACATATTTAATGCATCCTTATGCACCGGAATTTTTCCAGATATTTTTAAAACAGCTAAGATTAAGCCGCTCTTCAAAAAAGGCAACAAAAATGAAGTTCAAAATTATCGGCCAATTTCTCTTTTGTCAGTTTTTTCAAAAATATTAGAGAGACTTTTTTATGTGCGAATGGAAACCTTTCTCAATAAACACGACGCGTTTTCAAATTGCCAACATGGATTCCGGAAATCAAAATCTACGGAAACAGCCATTTTTTCTTTTCTTAAGGATGTTGCCTCATCATTGGATCAAAACGAAGCAACTATTGGAATATTTTTAGATCTTTCAAAAGCTTTTGACGTCATTGATCATAACATTTTACTTTCAAAATTACCTTCGTATGGAATCCGTGGTATTGCTCTAGATTGGCTATGTTCGTACCTTAAACAACGATCTCAGAGAGTAGAAATACTTTACTGGAATGATGGAACTTTATGTACACACCTTTCCGGTTCTTTGCCAATTGTACGTGGAGTCCCGCAAGGATCGATTTTAGGCCCTATTCTCTTCCTATTATACGTAAATGACATGCCCTTAGCGATTCGAAACGGAAGAACAGTTCTCTTTGCGGATGATACAAATATTCTTTGCAACAAAGAAACCGTAAATAGTACAATATCAGACGTTTCAAATTGGTTCCATAATAACAAATTAAAAGTAAATGAAAATAAAACAGTTTCAATGCAGTTTTCCATATCAAATAAAAAATTCTGTACTCCATTGAAAATGAACGGTGTGCCATTGACTGATGTTAATGTAACAAAATTTTTAGGTCTATCAATTCAGTCAAACCTCAAATGGAATGCCCACTTCAATGAATTGAACACAAAATTAAGCTCATTATGCTACGCGTTCAGAATTCTTTCAAATTCCGTCAGCCTTCATACAGCTCGTTGTGTATATTTTGCCAATGTTCACTCCCGCCTGAGATATGGCATAATATTTTGGGGAAACACATCTTATAGCTCACAGACTTTCAGATTACAAAAAAGAATTGTACGAATAATAAGCAAATCCAACCCACGTGATTCTTGTAAGTCTCTCTTTATTAATCTAGGAATTTTACCATTACCTTTTCTCCTGATTTACGAATCAGTAGTTTTTGTCAAAAATGACTTACTTAAGGGCGGGAATATATTTTCAGCAAACGCCGATGTCTATTAGTATAACACACGACGTAGTAATCATATTCACCAGGTGGCAGTATCAACAGCTCACTACAAAAAATTCACATACAATTCATGTACATTACTCTACAACACTTTGCCAGAAGACATTAAACGATTAAATTCAATAGAAAAGTTTAAGTCCCAAGTAAAATCTTTTCTGCTGCATATCTGTTTCTATACAATTCGAGACAATACCGAGCATCAAAAAGGAAAGTAGAATTAATTTTAACAATGATAGTTAATGTAATTATTTATCATTTGGACTGTATAATTCTAAAGAACCTGTAACAAGTATTGTACCACAGTTTCTGGGTTGATGGCCCCCATCTCGATCAGGTTTTTCGTCCAGTTTCCCTGATCCGTGAGCAAATGCTGAGATGGTCCCTTGTTTTGCTTCTGGACATAAATGTAACTTCATTATTTGTGCACGTCTTCTGAATTTCAGTGGGAAATATAGTTATTCAAATTATCGTTTTTCATATTATCGCGGCAAAAAGTATTATTCTTTCATGAAGAACATGAGGGTTCAGGGCAGGAATGTATAGCTAATTTACCTTTGAAAATATATTTTATTATATAGGAGCGAATATTTTGTCAACAAAACTCGAAAAAAGCCTCTCTTTTCTGTATTCAAAATTCGACTAGAATATGGTTTAGGATAGAGACCACAGAATTATGAAAACGTGCACAAAATTCACTTCTCCCCATTGTAGTTTTTAACTGTTTTTGACGTAAATAAATAAATAAATTAAATAAATAAATGACTTGAATGTGTGAGAATGGTGAAACGGTGACCGTAGCCAGACGTGTGACACTTTTTCTCTCCATAAACATTGCTTTTTATTGGTAATTTTTACCAATGGTTTCATAAAACAGTTTTGAAACTAATACTATATTGAAATGAATGTTTCAGGATTTTGTATTTTGAGTCGTGTTGCGTTCATCATGCTTAACGAGAAAACTAATTCCTTTGGAAAGCACAGAAATAATTAAATAAAAAGATGTATGATAAGGACTTAATAGAAAATACATTTATTCTTACAGACATTTTGACATTTTACTTCGGGATTCCTGTAGTTAAACAGCTGCAAATGCTGTGTTCGGACATTCACCTACAGCTCTATCTCTGAGAGATCTCTAGTCAGTGGACATAGCTCATATCAGTCTGGGCTAAATTCTAAGGCAAGCGGAGAGGGAAGGTCATCTGATGTTGAGCTCTGGTAACTCGACGGCCTAACTGCGATTTGCGAGCTATCGTGCACCCGCGCGTTTGTATTCGCATGTGGTCCGCGGAGAGCATGGCAGTGTGCGTAAATTAGCGGCACAAATTTATATTAAAAGACATTTTAATTGAACTGACAATTAAAATTATGTAATTTGCGCATGTGTTGGGTGACATAAAATATTAATCGCTGCCAAACATGTACATAAATTGCACATTTTGATACATTGTGTTTTGAATAAATTGCGTAAGGAAACTGTTTTGTATCTACATTATGTTTTGGAGCTTATGCCTATTTTCATATGGCTGGGCACGAAAGCTGGGCACGAAATATGGCTAGAGGCACGAAAGCTAATTAGTGCCTCTAGAGATTTTCGAAAACTATTTTATGTTCCTCTTAGATATCAGAAACCATGAAGTATAACTATCGATACCGCATGATTTTCACAAATGCCAGTACACATAACTGATTATAAACGTATCAGCTTTCACAATTGGAGTGGGAGTACAGTAGATATAATACGCGCAAATTCGTTGAGCTCCCGTGTTGCTAGATGCGATAGTAGTGGAGGTTTAATTATCTCTCAGGCAGTACTATCAAATAAAATAAGCAGCTTGTTTGTAGATGCAAGTAGTTTCTATTGTTCGTGTACGAAAATCATTTGTTATCATATATTAGAAACAACCATTGTTATATTTCACTCACATTACATTGTCCGATATGCGGGTACGAATTTCAGTGCTCAAAAATCGTGGGTTGATAATATATTCGTAATAGTCATAAGCAAATTAAATCATCCAATGGAATACTAATGCCGTAAATTTAGAAGCGAAGAAAATTTCTCGGCGTTTGCAATTAATATTAACTTTCTCCTCTTTGAATTATTAAGACTACTGCAACTCTTGAGATATATATTTAATTGGAATGCCATACAATTTCTTGTGATTGACTTTATTATCAATGTATTCCTTAACTCTTGGTTACCTTCAGTACGAAATTAATAATACAAACAACTCTCTATTCAGTTTTATCAAACATTTCCTACATTATGAGCTCATTTATGTCTGCGTTTATTTTATAGAAATGGAAAGACACTTAGTGTTTGGGTACAGCAAATTATTATTCTCGTATTAGAAGTAAGTACACGAATAAGCAGTAGGAATTAAGAGATAGTTTACAAAGCGTATCATTTATATTTCGTAATTAATTAGTGGAATTTGGAGAGTTCTAAAACTAATTGAAATACATCTGTAACTAATATGTATCAATTCATTAAGAAAACGAATCATTCTTATTTTCGCAAAAACCAAATATTTATCTACACTGGATTAGTAAAATATGTATAAACAGACAAATGTACCTGAATTCATTGCTGTAACATTTGTGTAATTTTAATTCTTGCAACTGTAATCATTCAGCTTTCAAGAAATCGACACATTTCTGTACACGTGTGGTCTTCTAGAATTCTCACAAACACTTAACACTTCGGTAAAACTAGTTTTCCCTGTTCTAATACAGTGAGGCAGTGAGGCTGATAACCCTGCAAGGACGACGAGATAATACAACGAAGTTTTGTTTGAATTTTCCTTTCGACTCCAGGTAAATAACATAACATCAAATAGCATAAAAGCAGTCTGTACATTCTATAATTGGGAATTCTATAGGTTAGCTTGATTTATTTAAATGATACCAGTTGATCACTTACTTCATCGCAGTTATGATAGACGTAAGATAAATCACAATGAAAGTCATTCGTTTCGCAAGGTAAAGTTGAGAACTTAATGTTATCAGGAATTCTCAAATGTCCAGGTACCGCGGACTCTTTGTAAGATCAATGTTCGGGGGTTACCTCAAAACTTACATATAGTTAAGTTACCTCAACAGGGGGTTACCTCAAAAGTTACATATAGTTTAGTTACCTCAACAGGGGGTTACCTCAAAAGTTACATATAGTTTAGTTACCCCAACAGGGGGTTACCTCAAAAGTTACATATAGTTTAGTTACCTCAACAGGGGGTTACCTCAAAAGTTACATATAGTTTAGGACAAATTAATCAAATGAAATATGTATAAGTGGTCTTATTTTTTGTGTAGTTTCCAAATTATGATTCAACGTTAATTTTTATTTTTATAAAATAATGAGCATTCACCAAAACCAAAAATGGAAAATGAATTTAAATATATTTTTCATGACAATAGCAAAATATGCATGAAAAACATTCTCTGTAATAAAAGAACCGAGAAACTTGAATAACTTCTGTAAACTGTGCGACCTATAAAAGTTCAAAACGTGAAATGTCCGTTAAAATTTTCTAGCTAGGAGTACACTAATGACCTCTTAGGAGAGCTCGATGGAGACCGCGAGTCCGCACACCTGACGTACAGAAACACCGTCAATCACTATGAAAGCCAATTGTATATTTACAATTATTTGATCTCGGCCGTTTCAAGTTAACACTTCCTTTAATTTTCCGTTTGAGAACTTCACACGTACCAATATCACTATCACTATTTCAATCACAAACAGAACAAACCCGAACTGAACTGAACTGTATGCTAAGGCGTCAATCGCGAAACTGCACGAAACTGCAGAAAAAAAGTTTTACTCGTTCAAAGGCTTATCTCGATCTCATCTAAACGAATCGTGTTTAAGAACGAACAGCCCCATTTATACCTTCCTCACTAAGTTTTCCATAATGTAACTTCTCTGAGCTCCCCATAAATGATTCCGTCCCAAAAAAAATTAATGTTTACAATTACTTTATTAGCATCAGGTTTAGATTAAGCCAACGTACATTGTGAATTGAAATTTGCAAATACTGAAAATATTTATAATAAAGCATGGACGAACAGCTCAAATAAACATGAAACTCATTGGAGTGGTGGTATCATTCCAATGGTGACTCGCAATGCAGTACTGTTATATCGACATAACGCATTCAAACAGAGAGATAAAATGCTACTCTTAACTGCCAGCGTCCGTTATAGTCATTAACGACATTCATAACATACGCAATATTTTCATAAAATTCACTTATTTGGATTGTTCTTAATAAATGGTAATTAATATAATTAATAATAGTTAATAATAGCCAGTAATGGCTATTAATATAATTAATAATGATTCTTATTAAATGGTAATTAATATAATACCATTAATAATTAATTAATGGTATTAATAATGGACTGTTGAAATCATTATCGGCGGCCAGCCACTGATAATGACGTTTTGCTTTTCTGGTTTAGTTATCGCGATATAAGAGAATAGTACTATGAAAACTAAATTAACACTCCTCCGGCCGTTAAGAACAATAAGACGAAAAGGGTTGTATCTGTAGATTCAAGGAGAAGATATTTCTTATTTAATGACTTCTTCTTATACGGAGGGCACTAGATAAGTTTTCTACCTAACCAAGTTACCGACTTTTGAGCGGGGCGCGCATGACGTTACAAGTTCAGACATGTCTGAACATGCTTTCTTCCAAGTTTCAGACCATTTCGCTCACAAGTCGCAGAGAAATCGGTTGCCAATTGTAGTGCTGTGCGAAATAGTCATGGATCAGGCGAAGTTGGAGCACCGAGCTGTCATCAAATTTCTCACGAAGGAAGGCACCGGGCCCAAAGACATCCATTCACGGATGCTGGCAGTGTTTGGTGATAGTGCACCTTCCTATTTCCAGGTGAAGTACTGGTCTAAGCAGTTTAAATGGGGCAGAAAATCAATCGAAGACGATCCGCGCTCTGGCAGACCTGTGGAAGTGACTTCTTCGGAAATGTGTAAGAAAATAGAAGATTTTGTAATGCATGATAGACGTGTCAAAGTGGCAACAATAGCTAGAGAGTTCGAAGTGTCTGAGCCAACAGTTTTGAGCATTCTTCATGAACGTTTAGGCATGTCAAAAGTTTGTTCAAGATGGGTGCCCAGAATGCTCACTCCTCTCCATAAGCAGTGGCGACTGGAAATGTGCGAGGAGAATTTGAGACTTTTTGAGTCGGATCCGGACAACTATATCGCTCAAATCGTCACGGGAGATGAAACATGGGTACATTTTTGGGATCCTGAAACAAAACAAGAATCAATGCAGTGGAAGCATAAGGGTTCTCCAACTCCGAAAAAGTTTCGGACGCAACCATCTGCAGGCAAACTCATGGCCACCGTTTTTTGGGATTCACAGGGCATTTTGCTTATAGAGTTCATGGAAAACAAGAAAACAATTCCTGGTGAGTCCTATGCTAACACTCTTCTCAATTTGAGGAATGCCATAAAGGAGAAGCGTCGTGGGAAGCTGTCTAAAGGGGTGCTCCTTCTTCACGACAACGCGCCCGTGCACAAGTCCCGGAAATCAATTGCTGCAATTAGGGACTGTGGCTTTGAAGAATTAAACCACCCACCCTACAGTCCAGATTTAGCCCCCAGTGACTATTTTCTGTTCAGAAATCTAAAAAAAAACTTGCGTGGTCGTCGATTTGTGTCCAATGAACATGTGAAGAGTGCTGTAAATGAGTACTTTGAAGGACAGGAAAATAATTTTTATTTTTCTGGAATATCATCCTTGATTGAAAAGTGGAGAAAGTGTATTGAACTCGAAGGGGATTATATTGAAAAGAAATAATAAAATTTTCAATCTATCTCAGTTATTTCTTACTTAGGTAGAAAACTTATCTAGTGCCCCTCGTAAGAAGACTAGCGGAACCCCACAGACGTTGTTCTGCACTTCATCTCCCTCTTTCCCCTTCCATCTCCATTTCTCTCTATCTCTCCCTCCCTTTCTCTCTCTCTCTTTTCGTCTTTCCTTCTCTCTCTATCCCTGTCTCTACTGCCTCTGTGAGTCTCTGTCTCTGCCTCTCTGTCCCTCTCATTCACAGATTCTGCACGTCTTTGAGCAGGTGAGGTAATATCGAGAAGTGCCGGACCAGCAAAAATGTAATAGAATGTTCATCCTGTAGATTATGGTGAGAGAATGCCCTAAAACGCTTCGTTTAGGAGTTATTTAACGGTGTAGTTTGAAAATGCATCCCCCCAAATGTTGCAGGTTACATTTGACATGGATATTTAATATTGTTCTACAGCGCCATGTAGGGCAGTTTCAGCAGAATTAACAGGGCATAAACCTTCTGGGTGAAAAAACGCGTAGAAATGCCAACTTTCATGGAGATCGGTCATGCAGTGTCGGAGTTAATATATATATATATATATATATATATATATATAATATATATATATATAGAGAGAGAGAGAGAGAGAGAAAAGATAGTATAGATAGTAGGGGAGAGTGGGGTGGCCCCGATCAGGTTTGTAACGACAGTAGAGTGCACTTTCTACTGTCGTTACTCTAGCATAGTCTGGTGAGTGCTACGCTCTTCCCAATTGAGCAATAAATTAACTACGTGCAATTACCGACCAGTTCCACACATGCGCTTGGTGTGAAGTAAGAAAGTGTATTTTAGAGAAAATCGTTCTAATTTCTTCATGTTTTTAAAGCGATGTAATTAACATGTACATTTGTATTTTTAATTACCCAATCGCGCAAATGGATTGTTAATCTTTTCAGCATCATTTTAGTTCACGGTTTTCGTTTATAAACTAACTTATCGAATTATTAAGTTATGATATTCTGCAGTATACTTGGTTGGGTTGCACCGATCAGATGAGTGGGGGAATGGCGATCAATGATCGGCACAACCCCTCAGAGATCTAAATACTAATGCGCTGTCCTTCCATATTTGTACTACTTATGGCCAAAATATATTGCAAGAGACTGTATTCTCTTTAGATGCCTAGAACGTTGAAAAGGACTATAACCAGAGGAGGATGGGCTGATGAAAAGCTGCAATAGGCGATGTTACTTATGGGTCAATCCATTTTAAGTGGTCCAGCACTGGTCGCTCGAGCATCTCGAAAAATTTCATATTTTGTGCATAAATTTCCTTATGTTTTGGCTGTTCAAAACCATCTTTACCTTTTTTTATTCTACCTGGTTTACAAATGGCGGCCATTTTTGTTTCGCGCCGTGCGCCATTTTTCGCGTTCGCAGACATTTAGTCTTTCCTAAATTGCTCAGCTCTCGGATGTTCTAGCATTCTAGAATAAAAAGCATTCGATTCAGCATACTTTGGCCTGCAAATCGGAATATTATGTACCTATTTTCTATGTTTTTATTTGGGAAATATTTGCAACCAAATCTATGAAACGCGAATGAATGAAATTCGATTTTCAGAGAGTAATTTTTCAAAGAAGTAATAGAATCTAAGCCTTAATATTTTCTGTACTTTTACACACCACAGTATAGTTACTTTTTGTAAAATATCATTGGTATATAACGTACCCCTTGAAAATTACATCCCCTTGAAAATTGGAAATTTGGATTTTTTCCCAATTTTGAACAGTAATATCTCTGTTGGGGGACCAGATAAAAATCTGAAAATTGCACACATGCTAGACCGCTATCATACCAAACTTCAATAAAAATTACAACTTTTAGATTTAACTCGAAGTATTTTTAAAAAAATTGAAAACCTTCGAAAAAAAGGCTTCATTTCCCCATTGAGGATACTTTGTGCCCAGTAGTAATCACATTATTTTGAAGCTATTTTAAATTAAAATCTACATTGATTTAAAATAATTAATTATACTTAATAATTAATATACATAAAAGTGGCCTAATATATAAATTGCAATATTACATATACTTTACTCTAAAACAAACTTACAATTTGACATCTACGTCCGTAATTGAAAAATGGTTATCTTTATTTTGAAATCTGAACCGCTTAAAACAAAAAGTATTTATAAAATACAACAAATAAATAAATTCAGCGTTTTCTTTATGTTTTTGCGTTTAAATTTGCCATTCTGCTTACTATTCCTGAATGTTTCTGCAGTACTCAGATGCAATGACCGCAACTGAATTTTAGAATAACATGATGGACACAATCATTTCCCTGGTATAAGATTGTCCGAAAAAGTTTGTTTTCTTGTTAGTTGTGCACACGTTGTGTGAGCCAAAGTTATTTCTCTCAAATCTTTTGATAAAGACTTTTTATGATTTTTGTAAGGATTTAAAAATGATTGGCCAAAGAGATCAAATTTTATCTCTTGATACTAACAGATAGATGTGATATCAAATTATTCCTTAATGAAAACATTCTCCTCTACATCAAAGTCTTCAATTGACGTAAGGTCCTCAGGAAAAATATCATAAAGGTTTATGGTCAACTTCATTACTAGTATCACCTATACAGCAATCCCACTCCATTTTCATAAACGGTCACACAATTGTGCACAAAGTCACAGATTACCACGTTTTGACGAAAAGGGAAGACAACCCTCAGGCCACAAACTCATAGAAAACGATTCAAAAGCCTGTGTGATCTAGAAAGTGCGTTAAATCCCCTACCCACCGCGTTGGTTCTGTCAGATACACGAATCTTCGGTTGTTGATATTCTAATAAATAATCAGAGGTGCGGAGTCAAGTTTGGCAGTAGCTTCGACTATGCTTTCCTAAACTGCACTGGTCTAATGTCCGCTGATTCTCTTGCATTTTCTGTTAATTTAGTCACGTTATTTTCACTAAGAAATACGGTGCGACCGTCCGTTTTTCTGCAAGCAAAATGGCAAATTTAAACGCAAAAACATAAAGAAAACGCTGAATTTATTTATTTGTTGTATTTTATAAATAATTTTGGTTTTAAGCGATTCAGCTTTCAAAATCAAGATAACCATATTTTCAATTACGGACGTAGATGTCAAATTGTAAGTTTGTTTTAGAGTAAAGTATACGTTATATTGCGAGTATAATTAATTATTAAGTATAATTAATTATTTTAAATCAATTTAGTATTCTTAATAAAAGTGAAAGTTCTACACCGAAGTGTTAATTATATACATTAATTTTTATATATAAGGCTGTGCAATAATGTAAAATAATGGTCTCTGAACATGCATGATTGCAAAATAATGAAATGCACATATAGAAAAATTGTATTACACATATGTAGTACAAATGTGATGGACATGATTTTTACCTGTAAAAGTTTTTATTTAGAGCAACAAAAAGTAATTTTGTTATCGTTTTGCAACACACTCCATTTTCCCCTTATTCGAATAGAATCTAAAAAAAAATAATTTTTAAGACGGTGAATTTTGCTTCGGATTTTTAGTTTTTGTTTTCTCTTGATGACGCAGTTTGTGGAAGTTTGTTCATCAAATTAATTTAAAATAGCTTCAAAATAATGTGATTACTACTTGGTACAAAGTATCATCCATGGGTAAATGAAGCCTTTTTTTCGGAAGTTTTCAATTTTTTAAAAAATACTTCGAGTTAAATCTAAAAGTTGTAATTTTTACTGAAGTTTGGTATGATAGCGGTCTAGCATGTGTGCAATTTTCAGATTTTTTTCTGGTCCCCCTACAGAGATATTACAGTTCAGAATTGGGAAAAAAATCCAAAATTCCAATTTTCAAGGGGATGTAATTTTCAAGGGGTACGTTATATACCAATGATATTTTACAAAAAGTAACTATACTGTTGTGTGTAAAAGCACAGAAAATATTAAGACTTAGATTCTATTACTTCTTTGAAAAATTACTCTCTGAAAATCGAATTTCATTCATTCGCGTTTCGTAGATTTGGTTGCAAATATTTCCCAAATAAAAACATAGAAAATAGGTACATAATATTCCGATTTGCAGGCCAAAGTATGCTGAATCGAATGCTTTTTATTCTAGAATGCTAGAACATCCGAGAGCTGAGCAATTTAGGAAAGACTAAATGTCTGCGAACGCGAAAAATGGCGCACGGCGCGAAACAAAAATGGCCGCCATTTGTAAACCAGATACAATAAAAAAAGGTAAAGATGGTTTTGAACAGCCAAAACATAAGGAAATTTATGTACAAAATACGAAATTTTTTCGAGATGGTCGAGCGACCAATTTATTAAATTCTGGACCACTTAAAATGGATTGACCCTTATCCATGAAGGACATTCCATATGAGCAGCAAGTAAACAGTTCAACATTCTATTCACAAGACTGGTTGACAGAAAATTTAAGGGAATTTTAGGAGATCCACGTCTTGGCCAAAAAACAGTTTTTAGTCAAGAGCAGGAAGCAACATTGTCTGAACGAATAAAATTGATTATCTTCTTTTATGGTCTATAATCACTGGTCATGATCATTTTTAACATGGATGAGACAAGAGTGCCTACTGTCCAAGACCCTGAAAAAGTAGTTAGCACTAAAGTACAAAATACAAAGTATTCGTAAGGCGAGAAAGTAAAACGAGTTGGCTCTGTGGTTAGTTGGGAGCGAGGGAAAAAAATAATATAATGAAGATGAGTTGTGTGACAGTGATGAACATAATGATTTGCTGGACAATCAAGAGAAAGAGATGTCCTTCATTCGCAGTGAATTTGGGGAAAATGGCGAAAGTTGGTGTAGGAGTACAGGCTGTGGACTTTGGAACCATGCACTTTGCAGTGGATCTGATTCAGCTGTAAACTATTTTTGTGACCTTTGCTTCAAGAAATAGCAAACTAAAGTTAAAATTATAAAACTGACCTAAACTTATATTTGTTTTATTCAGATAAAAGTCGTCAATCGTTCCCTTAATTTTTTTGAAAAGTTTATTTGCTTATTATTATTATTATTATTATTATTATTATTAGCATTTAAAACATTATAACCCTTACGTTCAATGTGTAACGTTTTGTAAAATATTTTTATTTCAGTAGTTTTTCACTTGGAGTCGAAGGATAGTCAATTATTTGGTCTTTTGGTTAATTATTATTGAAATTTTGAATTATTGAAAGCATTTTAGTGTAATAGATCAAATATATAGGATAATAATTACATTTCAAAATTTCCCGTATAAAATACACAGGACAAATATACGATCGGTATCGGTGGGGGAATGCCGATCAAAGCTGTTTTTTTTTCTTTTACGAAATCTGTGCTAAAGAAAATAACTTTTGCGACTTTAAGTTCTCAACCACAGACACTAGGAAATATCCATCTGTTGTCATGCAATATTTTAAATTTTCTGGTGAATACTTTTCATATGAGCGATCAGTTTCCTTAAGTGATCGGTGATACCCCATTTTCCCCTATTACGAAAAGAATTGAACGGATCACGGCAGATATAAAAAAAAATGTCTTGCTTACAAAGCTTGCTTAACGATGGAGTGGATGTATTTATCTAGAGATGTGGCGGAGATCTTCCCCCGCTAGATGGTGAAAGCCGGCACCGAATTACACGTCGGGTTGCGGGGTTTTCCGCATCCAGGTTTCTCGCTCCAGCAGTGTACCGGAATATTTGGCGAGGTCCATGGCCGCTTGTTAGGGTACTGTACCGAAATTCGCATGATGTTGATCGAATAAAACAGAGAAAACCTAGATCAGAGCTGCTGCTCGCTAGAATTGTCCTGCAGATAGTGGCGGAATTCGACCTGGCTATCTAGCTGGTGTCGAAAATCCTACCACCTAAGGGACCAGAAACCTTGGACCTCCCGGTCAGAGGCACTGCAGTGACAAATTTAATGCCCTAAGCCACCTCAGCCGGAGAAAAGGTTTTGGAGCAACGACTAAATACGCAGAGCCGAATCCTGCTCTTTAGTCATACGTAAGTCATTGATATTTTCACTTATGGTTGGCATCTCGTATCACTAGGTTTTTCTTATGGACCAGTGCGCATCTATCATCCAGAGACGGTGGCTCCCCAAGGAATCTAACGTGGCGCCTTCCCCCAAAAAATCAACCTCGTCAAAAGTTGCAGATCAACAAAATGCAAATTTATCAAAATAGATTCCTACGGACCATCACTAAAGCTCCCTGGTACATTCCAAATGCGCAGTTACATATTCAACTTGGCATTATACTCATCCCCGTCCACTTCTCCCTCTTAGCCGCAAAATTCTATTCCAAAATATTAAAGATCCCTTCCGCCGTTCACTTTCATTTAGGTAAGCAAAATTCTCATCGCAAAATATTAAAAAGAAAGCTACCAAGATAATTTTTCGATCCCCCATAGACTAGAACTGATGAGTATTTTCTCATGATAAATCATATAAGCACGATATTGTATTATATGTAAAACTAGAATATTATCTATGTATATATCTACTACTAATGTATATTTCTTATGCGGCTGCGGAGGGACGATGGCCAAGCTAGAATAAAAAAAAGTTGCAGAGCGTGTTGAACCCCACACCGACTCGTTTAATTTGTGCATATTTTGAGTAAGAATTTAATTTCATGTGCCAGCTTAAGCAAACCATCATTGCTTTTAGAATGGGTCACAACGTGGACCATCGCATCGCCGTCCCAACTGGCGCATGCTACTCAATGGTTGCACGAGGAAGAGTGGTGGCACTGAAGTTCGGTGGGGTAATTGTGTTTCTATTAAGGTTCTCTTCGACAAAGAGCGCACGTATTAACTAAGCTAAGAATATCGACCCTTTCATTTGACTTCGTAAATTACCGCACTGTTAACTGAAAAAAAATAATGTTTTACTCTGTTTTTATATACACGTATCGTTTACATTTCGTGAATTTGTACTCCATTATCAACGTCCGTCCGTTAGACAAAGATGAATATCTCCTTGCTTAAAACTCGGCCATGTAATGCAAGGAATAATTTGCACTCGTTCAATAAATACTACGAAGCGATAAAATGTTTTGTGATTCTTGGGACACACATGCCATCCCCTGATTAACCGCAACTCACCGACCCCCACTTCTCCCATCAATCATCACCCCTTCATGATCACCAGGTCCATCAAGGATTCAGTGGAAGTAAATGACAAACCTGTCAGTGCCATACTCTGTTCAGAAAAAGGAAGGGCATAATAAGTAAATAGGTAAGCCTCATCCTTCGCCTACACTCTTCGACTGAGTACGGTACTCAGATTTTTTCTTCAAATAAACTACATGTAAGACCTTATATTCATGTCTCTTAATTATTTTTCGTAAACAGCATGTGGAACAATAACAATCATAATATTAGTACACGTGTACGGAACTGTGAGAAAGAGACTAGCGCAATTGTTACACAGAGAGACGGCGATGAAGAAAAATATAACTAATTAATAACCAAATTATGTTTTACATTCTTATTTTATTAAATAAACACGTGGTGAAGATATACCTTTAAGTTAAGTTCACTTAACCGTTCAAAGATGATTATGGTATTGCAATGCAGTTTCCACGTATACATGGGAAAATTTGAATTTCTACAAGAGCTGTGTTATGCATTTGAATGTTTTCGAGATATTGATATCGATTTTGTTTTTAATGCAAACATTGTTTTCGACAGACGCAACATTCCTTTGAAATGCAAGTTTCCGAGTACATTACGTTTTTTCATAATTTTTGTTTATTGTGATGCCTTTTGAGAATTAAAAATTGAGATGTTTTCTTTCCTACTACACCCAAAGAGAAAAAACAATAGCATAGTCGAGAGATGTAGTTATGGCTTTTATAAAACAAATTTCACCTCAATAATTCTACACCTACAGGGGCTAATAAAGTGTATAATGCATTTTTTAGAAACTTCATTACCTCATGCACTTTGCTGTAAACTGCACGACAATATCTTAACATTCAGAAATGTCAAAACGTATAAAAACTATATGAAACAGCCTGTATATATGTAAAACAATTCAGCAACATTAATATGTAATTATATCAACTCACAAACTTTAACTGGATAGAAAGAATTACACCGAAAACAAACTCACTGTGTCAGACCTGTTTCATATCGCAGAATCAGTTTCCGTAATTTATGAGAAACCTCATGCATAATGCATGAATTGCGAGTACCGCCCTGCGGAGGCGGAGTATGTCCACCGTGTTTCGAGATATTTCCATCCACACGGACCGTGTGGAGTTTTCTGGGAAAAGTTCATAACAGACGCGTACAGTATCCTTCCGCTACTTTGCATAGCGCTTCATTGGGATTTTTCATCTCCCTGGGGCAATTAAGAGGGATTACTCCGACGCGCAGTCACCTTCAGGTAGGGTGTTGCGAGAGTTTGACCGTTGAAGATAAGGCTTCTTTGAAGCGCAGCTGTGTACCGAGAACCGGTCGCAAGTTGATGTGAGGATCAAATTTTATTGGAATATGTGTCTGTGGCCGCTAGGTCGTGAATTGGGCAGGCCGACCTATGTGCCTGAACAATTGCATTTATTTTTTCTTCAAAAAAATTCTTGCAATGAGGACAGACTATACCATGTGAACTATACGACCGATTTGCAAGCAACTGGATTTAAATTCTTTACTATAATATTTACAAAAGTACAATTGTGCCCACGATAATAGAGATGTTTTTAAATATTTGCAAAAATCAAAACAATAATTTACAAACTGAATGCTTTACAATGAAACAAAGCGATTGTCAGCTTATGTACAGTAAGATATTCATCCAGTTGCTCCATTACGTTACATGGCTCCTACTGTGGATTTTTCTGGAGGAGAGGCGCCTTGGAGTCCTCAAAAACTGATATGTGTTAACGTTGCCTACATGAAACTGTAGCAAATTGGGTCATGACATGAGATTATCAGCGCAATTGGTATCATGAAAGAATACTATCAAACTGGATTTACCCAGTTTTTCGTTACCAGGGCCTTGTAATAAGGGTTTTTCTGTCGGAAATTCGCCGTTTTTTCGCGGAGCATTACGTAAGTTTCTCTCTACAGCGTAAGTGGTGACGAGAAAGTAAAAACTCAGGCAGGCCATGTATGCCAGATACGGTTCGCTACAATTCTCCGTTATCTTCCAGGGTGGATAATGAATAAAAACAGGGACCAAGCCTGTGAACACTTCTAGCTGAAAAAAGTCGGATTAAATAACCCTAAAATTCCAAATATAAACAATTTTTTAATGAACTACTAATGAAATTCCATTGCCGTTTCACCACACTAGTTTTAACTATGTCAGGACTATGACCTGCGTTCCGCCGCGCCGTTCGCATTCCAGTCCAAAAACATCTAGTTTTTTCACAGCTTCTCTATTTACCCCTCAAAAATTGCTTGTGCGGCATCAATTGTTCGTTCATTAATATAATTCGTTTAATGAAATCCTGTCTGCGCTGGTTCACTTCATGAAATTTTACCAACGTACTTTTCTCAACTTACATTACGTCACTTTCTAGTAAATCCTAATTTATTTGTGTGCTTAGGGTTTCAAAAATACTTTTCTTCATTGACACCTTCGGCAGGTTATTATTGTTTACGCATCGGAAGCCTCATTCCTTGACACTTCGTATTCTTACATCTGTTTACATAATATTGCACTTGAACATATTTCTTGCTGTGTTCGCGCATCCAAAATGCGCGCGACAGCAAGTTCGGGCAGCAGTCGACAGGGCGTACCACTATTCATGCGGCGCGAGCTGCATTTTTATAACTTCCCCTCAATATGTCACGGTATTTCGCGTCTTTCTCAGTCGTGCCGCTAGATATCACATGATTGCGACCGTACCATGCAGTGCTTGGGATTATGCGACATGTAGCTGCAGGACCGAGAAAGTCGCGAAATGCCGGGTGATATTCCATCGTGGCCATAAGGGCTTGAGGAGCAAAGTTATAAAAATTAGACTATACCTGAGAAGCCGTGTCGCCGTTTCGATCTCCCATTGCCTCGAGGAACCCTTATAGACGACAGCTTTGCCCAGCAAAGGCAGTCGCAGTTCGTGCGGAGACGCAGGTCCTACACACATTCCAACGCAGTCGCAACACGGTCAATCAGGCTGTACCTACGCAGTCACCGCTGGACCAGCCAACTTAAAGCAAACGACACGGAGTCGCCCATACGCAGCCCGTCACGACTCTGCCATCACCACCCAAGTCACGCGCGCTTATCTGCAAGGGCTGCGCTATACTGCGATTTTTCTAACTTTGCCCCTCAAGGTCACTCACATCCCATCTTCGCAATGGAGTATGTCACGGTATTTCTCATCTTCCTCAGTCGTTCCGCCAGATTTCGCATGATCGCGACCGTATCAAGCAGTGCTTGCGATCATGCGACTTCTACCGACAAGACCGAGAAAGACGCAAAATGCCGGGTGATAATCCATCGCGAAGATGGGCCTTGCGTGGCCTTGAGGGGCAAAGAGAAATCGCAGTATAAAAAACGTGGAGACAACGACCTCGCAGACCGTCGCAGCCGAGAGTCTCAACCGACGTCATTGCGCGTCACACATCTAGTGACCATATAACTCCTCGTCGGGACCTCCCCAAGCCGACCGTCGCAGTGGGTCTCAATACGGTTGCCACCCAGTCGCAACGGAGCCGCACCCAGTCGCCTCCAGTCACGCGACAGTCGCAACCGGACAGCTCTGCCTACGTCAAGCGTCACAAGTCTGTAGCCGCGCAGACCTGTGGTGGAGACCCCGCCTCACCTGGAGTCTCTGCCAACGTCACAGCGCGTCACAGGACGTGGCCGCTCCGGCCTTCGCGGAGACCACACCTCGGAGGGAGTCAACACGTGCCCGACCAAGTGGCACCAGGAAGTGGATCCAGGATCTACAGCATCCCACTTCCTGGGCAAGAGTTCACGGCAACAAGAAGGCCCATTTATGTCTTCTTGTCTTGAGTCCGCATACGGCGGACTTATGTACATTATATGTTGTGGGAAATAAACCTTTAAGGACCTCTTGAAGTCTTCTTTTAAGGACTTCTTTTCATTCCGTAAGGATACAACCTTTCTACTAGATTTAGCTTTTAAATATAATCTAGTAACGTAGAAGAAACTGGAAGAATTTATTATTGCAAATGTTAGCACGATAGTGAAAGTATATAACAAAATTATCTTATCAGATTCGCAAATTAAAATGTTGAATTAAAAATACGAAATATTTTAGATAATAATTCTTTCTTTCACACACATGTATTAGTATTTTATGTCCGATTTTTCTTACAGATGTCTGCGTACTGTGCTCATAAGGCTCTCGAGTAGAGGAACAAAGTTAACGAAGGAGACGAGAAGACGTCTGAGCATCTGTGGCCACCGGTGCGGCAGAAATTGCACTTTGCACGGTTGAAAGGGTGGAGACGACGAGGTTGGGATTAACGACCAGTTACTTCGGGGTGCCGCACTGATACTTTATCTGACCCTTACAGCAGCATCAAGGGCTATCACGTTTCAAAGCGCAGAGAAGAAGACGTAACAGCTTCCACCACAAGTTCACTTTGCAGTTGACGTGATGTGCCATCAGAAATCCAAAATTGTAACCAGAATGTTCTAATATTTTCTACATTAAACACGTTAAGTATAGCTGACACTTTTTGACAATTTGTAAGAAACTATCGACACGAAACTATGTACGTGTACTACATTTGGGTATGAAATTACTCCCCAGTCTGTACTTGGTGCGACAGACCACGTATGTTCCATAGCTTAACAGCAGGGTTCCGGCCTCGTGGCCATGGGTTAAGGCAGACTTGCACAACCCCTGCTCTCGCGGCATTCTGCACTTAGGAGCCAGTTGTCTGCCCGCGATAGCGCCGAAAGTGCAAGTAGTGAGGAGTAGGAAGCTTTGCGGGAAGGGGAGAAGTCTGACGTAACACGACGCGGCGCGAAGATTAAATGTCTAGGCGCCTAATACAATGATCCATGCTGCAAAATTATATGCCCACTTGTTTAAATGGATAATGTTTAGAATTTTAAGTTACAAGAGCTAAAATTCACTGTTTACATTCTGTGAACTGCTGCGTATCCACTTTTGTATCCATCACTGTATGCATTTTCCTTTTTTAATTAAAAAAAATTAAGATGCTCATTGTGACTCTTAAGCAATATTTTAAAGCAGTAGCGTTTTTAAAAACTTTATTTTTTTATTTCTAACTAGCTCATAGCTTTAACTCATAATGACAATTTAAAAAAAAATAGATTCAGTGCGATGGTCTGAGTCGTTTCACCAGAACAATACCGTTCTTCGTTTATACATGATTTCGAGTACCGTATGATAGTTCGTGTAATCCGTCTTGTTTTTCCAGGAACAACAATTGTTTTCAAGATATACTCGACATTTTGTAATAAAAAGTCTATGGCAATTAAAAGTTTCGTACAAAATGCAACTTTCCTACCTGCTGGCTTGCTTCTTGCAAGGCTTTCTCTCAAAACTTCCACAGTTTCTTCAAGTAAAAGCTTCTTAAAGTCGTCAGTTCTACGAACTCTTAAAAAATGAAGTACCACCAGACTTAAGAAAGTCTCGGAACTCTTTATGACCTTGTAGCAGAAATAGTTGTTAGAGACCATTAGATCACTCTGGACCTTGAGTGGTCATTCACCACGTTGGACCATTACAGATACGCATGAGCTAAGTGAATTTATAATAAATTCGTAAGCTTCTCTAAATATTTTAAAGGGTCTTTCGAGTTAAATATTTCAGTTCATGCTCTGAAGTATGTTTTATACAATTTTTCATAGTTTTATAATTACATTCGTAAAATAAAATAACCTATTTAAAAAATATAATTTATTTTTTTTATAAATTTGTATTAAGTATATTATTTTCTATACTCTTCTTCTTCGGTACTTCTAGGGTTATGTTGATAGAACCTGTTTCGGAATCCACTTCCTCCTTGACCGTTTTACATCTCTCCTTCTTCTGCTTCTGTAGTCCACTATGAGTGCTGGTAGTCAGTTGTCTGTCATCCTTCCTAGATGTTCATATATATCTTCTTATTTCTTTTCGGCAATGGTTTGTCTTCCAATTTTTTACGTTTCTGAATGTTTTTTTATTTAAAATTGCATGACTAAGAGTGCTTCTCAAGAATTTCATTTCTGCTGCCTGGATACAGGTGTTATTTTTGATTCGTCTTCATATATTAGCACTGGCACAGCTATTGTATTTTTTCTAAATGTACTTAACTTGTTTTCTAAGTCAATATCTCAAACGAAATGTGGCAACCCAGATACATGAAATACTATAACACTTGTTCAAGTACTCTTTTATACACAACAATGATTCTATTCTCACTGGGTGTTTTCCTCTCGTATGGCTAAGTTCCTGTAATTAAATGAAAGGCACCTATGTCATTATAATTTTATACCATCTAACATACTTATTCCTTTGACACACACTATGATGGATGTAGTTTTCGTTAAGTGCTCTAAAAATTTATAACATGTTCAATGTGGACATTGCTAATATTTCTTATTACCTTTCGCACTGCTCATTTTTAGAACATTACTCATGAAATAAGCACAGTGTGAATTAAATGTGTACGTCACCTGAAATTTTGGAAGTAGCAAATTCTAAATTTCTCTTCCAAACTACACTTTCTCTTATTTTAATTGGATACAATTAGCATGTTTTTAATTCACTCCATTTGAGGAGACAACTCCACCTCGATTTCATGCAAATATTTGGTTTGTAGTGCACATACCAATTAAAAGCGTGTTCTGAATCCTAAAACTTGAGTAAATTAAGTAGTACAGCAAAGTAAAATTGACATAACTTATTTTAAAATAGGTGTGAAAATTTGATGCTTCTCATATATTTCTTTTCAATTATCGAAATTACAATTTCAACTTCACCATCGAGTTACATTGCAAGTGCATGGATTACCACACACACCTGCTAATCGTTGATGATTATTCTGTAGAGATCCTAGATACTGAGATTCTAGCTGGAGACTCTATAGACTCTTGTTGCAAGATGTAATTTCTACCATCTATGACCAAAATATTGAACTCAAACGCTAAATTGGGGTCGTTTCATTGGTTTAGCTCCAACAATATCAGCCACAGAGAGCACAAACTTATATTGGATATTTGAAAGTCGTAGAGAAAGTATAGTCTTCTAATCACTCACAATGGTTGATATTGCGGTGTGTCGTATGACCATCGCACTCCGCCACCCCAGTGTCACGCCACATTAACAGAAGCTCGGAAGGACAACGGGCTCCCCCGACTCGCCTGAATCAGTTCCGCACAGCTGTGAAGGTCTTCCCGAACCCTCAACCATAAATCCAATCCTCTTTGTGCCTCCAACAAAATGACTGACTTCCAGAACAACTGCGTTAGGAACACGGGCGCTACTACGCAGTACGGTAATCCCTTAGGCCCAATAAACAAATCACAGTCATAGCAGAAGAGCCACGCGCGCGCCTCTCTGTTCTAAACAATGCCATCCAATGAGAAGCCAGGAGGCGTCGGCCCCGACATAGCGATGATCATTTTATCCAATCAGTTCACGAATGACATAGAAAATTCTGGAATTCAACAAACCGACCTATGAAAACGCTTGGCAGGAAGCACGTGACAACCCTTGCATGGTGCGAAAGAAAGAAGAAGGGGAGAATCACAGCGAGAGGCTTGAATTTTAGACGGGTGAACAACACGAGAGAGGGTGGTCGATCAGAGAGAGGGCAGAGACATAGCAGAGGACGGTCGAAATTGTCATCAGCATAAAAGTTATAGTTAGAGAGCGGCCGAACATCGGCCCTTAACAAAATTACGAGTGAGAGCAGCGGCGAAAGACAACAGTAGCGGTTGGTGAGAGGCAAGCATAGTGCCGACCACCACAAGATCTGCCCGGCCTTCATCCAGCCGCGGAATTTATTCCACACAGCCAGATTTTGGCTTACAACGTCACACGCGGTCCAGGCGACGTTTGACGACCTGAGACGCGCGCCTGCACTACGTCATTGCTGCGCGGACACCCAACGCCGACATCCCGCGCGCCGGAGCATTCATCCCTGGGGGCCATTGTGAGGCCTGAGTTCCAACGCTCCCGCGTCGCCCCTGAGGGTCTGGCCGCGTCAGTCCATCGATCGGTGAGCAATCCCGTCGCGATGACGTAGCCATCACGCCATCAACATCCTGTAAGTGCTCACCACCATCACTTGTTTGGTAGCCACATACAGTATTTTCATGTCTCCAAAGAACAGTTCTTTCTAATAAATGTGTCCCTGCCATTTTGGACGGGTGAAAAAGCTTAACTTCTGAGAAAAGTGTTCATTGTTACCGTAATCAAAGAAACCAATGCAATCCTTCGACCCAGGGCACTCACCCCTGAGACGCTCACCGCCGGCAGTAAAATAGCAGGTAAGTGGGCATGCGCTTGGCGCCCCTTAAATAAATTTAGCGCGTGTCCCCCCCTGCTATCTGGGAACGACCGTCATACCTTCAGTGTGACGGCGCTTCCATCCTGTGATGTGACCCCTCCGATTCCATTCCAAAGAATCGGCACCCGACGTGGGCGGTTGCATTACAATATTCACTCGAAATTAGAACACACACTCCTATGTCGCTCGTGTCTTAAACATCAGCTCCTGAATAATAGCATACTACTCGTTGAACATACTATTCCTTAATTCTGGATACTTTGTAAAAATAATTAGAGAAAAATATATATAAAAGATAAGAATATAAGTCGATAGTGGTATCTACAAAATGTGGTTGATGTAGATGAAAGACGGTAGAATTGTCAATTTTTCTTTAAAATTGAATCTCCATTCAACCTTTTCTCCAACTTCAGCTATAGTTCCATTTGCACTCGTGTCACCAGAATGCAATTCATTTGGTAATGTAAGTAGACAAACGGAAGCGTGATACCTGAAACCGCATGTCCCAAAGTGGGTCTATAAAATAAGTCTCCAAGCGGAAGGATTAAGCAAACCATCTAATTCCCTAATTCGAGGAACTTGTACCGAGATGAATCTTCAACCTGTGTACGTGCGAATTGGGTATCTCGACTGTTGTCTATACAACTCGGCCACTCTCGACTTAACGTGACGTCTCCATTAAGGACGATGTAGGAAGCATTAAAGTGACACGCATCTCCTGCGCTTTCCAGGAACACTTCATTGCATTAAGTAAATGTTGCCTTCAGAGCTTTCACTAATACTTCAGAAACGAACTAGAGTGACTGTCTTGCTTGTTGTAAACTAATATATGCATGTACTCGGCGCGACAGACCATGAACGGGCTGAGGCTTACCGGCGACGTCCCGGCCTCGCGACCAGGGGTTAAGGTGATACGTGTGGTTAGCACGTAGACATCCCCATGCTATATTCCGGACCTATCAACCTGAGAAGTGAATTTTCTCATCTTCACATAGCAACATATGCTGCGACATTGCAAGGAAAACACACATCATAGTCTTGCCTCGACCTGGAATTCAACCCGGGGCCGCATTGTGGAGTAAATTAATAATCCCCTAAAAATATAATGCATTAACGAAATATGATTAATTATATTATTACATTAAGGAAAGACTATTTATAAGTCCCCATTATCACACAAATCCGTAATTGTGGTACTGTTCGGTAAAGAATTACCACCTACTCTACATCAAACAGAATTAAGAATTTAAGGGATTCCGGAGTATCAGAAAACGCCCATATTGTATTCTCTCCTTGCATATGTCACAGTTTATTTCGTTTTTGACAGTAAATAATAAAAATAAATAAAATAAGTAAAAGAAAAAAATTAAAATCAATAAAATAAAATATGTAATTTAGAAAAACAAAAGGATACATTAAGACTAAGTCTTCTTCCTCGCCTGTACTCGATAATTCAACATAGTCTTTATCAGAGCCATTATGCCCAACCTGCTCAAACATTGCCCGTATTATTATCGAGTCGCAATGACCTATTGTGTAGAATATCCGGTTTCACCCGCAGTTGAGCGTCGGCGTAATTGATGGTCACGTGGCGAGAAGAGGGGTGGGGCGGGCCGTCGGCCCCGGTGTTGCAGTTGCAGGGGGCGGTTGCAAGAGGGGAGGGGGGAATGAGCCCCGGTTAATTTGCTTGTCACGATCGCAGTGAACGGTCGCTTAGGGAATCAAGATGGCTGTCGTAATGGATTGCTCCATTAGCGACTGCAATCGATAGCCCTGTGCGCAGAACGACGGTTACTGGAAGCGCATTCTATCGATAATCGGAGTAACACCGGTAATCGTGTTGCATTCATTGTTGCTGGTTTTTTTATTCATGACTATCAGACGGACTAGGTTTGTAGTAATTCTCTGCACATTGGTTGTATAGATAGTGTATATCTATGATTCAGTGGCCTATCAGAACGATCTAAAAATACAGATTTCCAGAAATTTCTTAATGATATTGGTTACAGAAAAGAAATAATAGAGGATTGATTTTTCAGCACAATGGAGATATTACACCATTTGGTTACAAACGCCGTTTCTTAAAATAATAATAATAATAATAATCATAATAATAACTATTATTATTATTATTATTATTATTATTATTACATCTACAGCACGACTAAAGGTGTTATGATCCGACTGAATATAAAATCTACTCCAGGTTGCAACCAGCAACTTAAGGAGTAGATCTACGGACTGTCGGTGCCACTACAATACTTTTAGCAAAATGTGAGCTGTTCCAAATAAAGCAATTTCTTCAAATTCCCAGTCTTTTCAATTACCTGGAAGTTTAGCCAAGTTCTTACACAAATTTTGCGGAACAAATCCCAGAGGTCCGATGACTATCGGTGGGAACTGTGCTTTTACGCCCCATATTCGGCTGATCTCGATTTCCAAACTCTTGTATTTAAGATACTTCCTCCTTGGTTACGACGTTTTGATCGGTATGGCGGTCAGTTCGAGACGCCGCGGCGCGCCGCTTGGGTATGGCATACGACTCCAGCACACTTTGGTTATCTAACGGACAATGTACAACCAGAATTAGCTGTGTACTCATTCCCCGGCATAGTTTTTTTGTTTTCGACATATTTAAAAAATTGCGCCGCGCAACGCCAACACCTACAGGCCGCCATACTTGCGTTCCTTGTTCCTCATCCCACTGGCTAACTTCTCAAAAAGTTTTAGCTTTGAGCTTATCAAAGGTCGATTTTCTTGTTGGCTCCCGGTCTATATTCTTTGCCATGGAAACGTGTTCATCCCAGCCTTTTCTTCGAATTATGAATTTAACGATGTCCGTCACGCCACAGTCATTCCTTATATCTTTATTATTTATTCTATCCAATCTTTTTTGCCTGTAATTGCTCTTAAAATAGTCATTTATTTATTTATTTATTTGTCAAAAAACAGTAAAAACTGTATATGACGTGTGGGGAAAGAAATTTATCTGCGCACATTTTCTTGAGGACCAGAATTATATATATATATATATATATATATATATATATATATATATATATATATAAACGAAAAAATGAATTTAGAAAATAATTATTTTAGAAAAATAAAGATATTTGAAAAATGTTTTTTCCCGAGTTATAGAAAATCAATTTCAACTGTAAATGAACTACAAGCAAAAGGAGTGCTCAACAAAACGTGCGCACGGTGAAGCTACATTTACGTCCAGAAGCAAAACAAGGGGCCATCTCAGCATTTGCTCAATGGATCAGGGAAACTGGACAAAAACCTGATCGAGATGGGGGTCATTGACCCGGAAGCTGAAGTACATTACTTGTTACAGGCGTATTAAATATTTTTTTAAATGTATACAATGCAACCATAAACTAATTCATTATATATCTTTGTTTTGTTACATTAAACATTATTTTTCTTTTTCACGATCAGTATAGTCTCTAATTGTATAGAAACAGTTTTGCAGCAGAAAAGATTTTACTTTTAACTTAAATTTGTGTACCGACTTTAATTGTTTTATGTCATCTGGCAATGCGTTGTAAAGTAACGTACATGTATTGTTCGGGGCTACTATACACTTAATGTTCATGAGTGGACTGTATGAATGGACTGTATTGTTGAAGTACAGTAGTCCCGAAACCCTTTGATAGCTCTTGAGATTGGCGCAGGAGTGCAGGATGCATATACGAGCAAATTTCCAGCACAAACAATATTTAATAAGTAAATGTACAGTAATCACACAGTAAATGCACAAGAAGCACAGAATGAAGATGAAACTTTCTCTTGGTGCATTAATACACCTGTCCAAGCGTAGTCATTGTAGTGACACCTTGGACCGCCGTGGCTATCTTGCGCCGACCAGAAACAGCCGCGAATTACATAGTTCAACCAAAATTGCGGGCGCAAATCCACGCAAGAGCGACAGACACAATTAAAGCGTGCACTGCCACGATTAAACAATTTATGTGCGAACCGTATGCAGCTCATTTGCACGATTATAGATTCTTTACACGCTACTGCGCGGAGCCCTAACACACGCGTCTATCTTGCACGGTGTCTTTCTGCGGACTAACGAAGTCGGTTAAGCCGAATTCGGTTGGGGCAGAGACGTTAGAAAAGGGCTCACACACGCGGCAGAGGTGGGGATGGCGATGGCCAATTACCATTTGCCATTTGATCTGGATTTGCAATGATCTGGCAGTTTTTGTCCGTTGCTCCTCCAACGGACCAAGCTGTGGGGGCGAGTTGGGCAGGCGGGCACGTACGAGCGGCCACGCCCGTGCGTTGCCGTCCGTTGAAAAATACGCGGAACAACGGATGTGAAGGCGATATGTGATCTCAGCGGTCAACGGCTGCGCTCTGCCGATTACGCAATTCAACTGTTCTGCCTTGCTTGTGAACGTATTTTCTGCTTTCTGCTATTTATTTCTGCTTTGCTGTGGGCCCGAACATGTATTGTATGTTGATTTCTTGTACTGAGCTGTTGATACTGACACTTGATGCACGTGATTTCTACGGCGTGTGTTGTAATTATAAATATCAATATTGCATGAAAATATGTTCCCTCCGTTAAGTAGGTCATTTTTGACAAATATTACAGATTCGTAAATAAATAGACAAGGCAATGGTAGGATTCCCAGCTCAATGAAAAGAGGCTTGCAGGAATCACGTGGAAGGCATTTTTTCATTATTCGAATAATTTTCTTTTGCAATCTGAAGGTCTGAATACTACAGGATGAGCTTCCCCAGAATATAATGCCATATCTCAGGCGGGAATGCACATTTGCAAAATAGACGCAACGAGCTGCATGAAGGCTGACAGAATTTGAAAGAATTCTGAATGCATAGCATAATGAACTTAATTTAGTGTTTAATTCTGTTATATGTACATTCCATTTGAGGTTTGATTGAATTGAAAGACCTAAAAATTTTGTTGCCTCAACATCAGCTAATGGCATATTGTTCATTTTCAATGGAACATGCGATTTCCGATTTGAGATGCAAAAATGCATTGAAACAGTTTTTCTTTCGTTATAGTCATCTCTGAAGTTCTTAGTAGAGCTTTAGTTCTTCTAGTATCGGCTCCACTGCTCCATAAGTCATAAGTGGTCTTACAATGGTTATATATAACGAGGCAAATGTTTAGATTATATTTGGCAGTTCCTCACAGCTGATTTCGGCGCAGAGTGTGAATTGTTGAGGTCAATGGTTTAGGAGACACAGTGTCTTTTCCTTGTAAGTGTCCTCCGTGAGGTATGTTTTTGGAGTTCGAAGCCGGGAAATTGTAACTATCCGGTCCGCGGCAAATTTTTTGAGAACAAATTACATTTTACACTTTCTTACAGCTAACGTCGGTGCACATAATGAATTGTTAAGGCCAATGGTTTAGGAGACACTGCGCCTTGTCCTTGAAACGTCCTTTCAAGTTGTACATTTCTGGGAATCGAACCCGGGTAATTAAAACTAACTTGTCCGCGGCAAATTTTTGGTTAAATGAATATTCTTGCCACTTGGTTAGAGCTAATTTCGGCGCACAGTATGAATTGTTAAGACCAATGGTTTACTAGTGAATGCGTCTTTTCCTTGAATGGGGCTTATTTAAGAGGTGCATTTCGTGGATTCGAACCCGGGTAATTGACACTAACCGGTCGGCGGCACATTTTTTTACTACATATTATGTTTTTCACTAGTTTTCGGAATTTTTGTCGTAGATTATGAGTTGTTAAGTGTGTTTTTGTACGGGGGACGTCACTTTACTTCTTTAAGGGCGCTCTCCTGTGGAACGTATCTTTAATTTTTTATTTCTTAAAAGTTTTTGAAAGAGTGAAGATATCAATGTGATTTCTTCACTAATTGTTTAGAAATAAAAAGCGGCAAATTTGGAGTACAGTTTGGTGTGTGTACTTGCATTATTAGCTGAGTTAGAAGTGTGGTCCTGCTAACTTCCATTAGAAGTTAACATGTACACCGATTTTTTTGGGAAATGGCCCGCGGCAAATTTTTGGTTTTCTCATCTTAAAATCGGCAAAAAAGCGGAAAATTATGAGCTATGCAGTTTTGTGATTGGATGAAATGGTCCTGCTAACTTCCAGGACGTCCCGCTGCCCGTTGCCATCCTACGCAAGACTAGTCCGAGTCGTTACTCTAGCACCGAGCATCGTTTGGCTTTCAGGGTCGCGAGAACTCTGCTCATGGGTGGCGGCCAAGCGAATTTCGCTCGGTGGATCGCGGCCGAGCGAAACACTGTCCTACTGACCTGACGCCTAAGGGATTTTCTGCGAACTGCTCTCGTGCTCTATTACATAGTCTATCATTGACTGTTGCCCCTGGGCATTTGTAAATGTATATTTATATTTAAAATCGTTATCAAAGAACGTATTATTAATTCTTAGGTTATTTTGTGGACATAGATCTGTCATCAGTCACCATTACCATTCGATACTGGTTCATAGAAGCGTTGTTTTATTCTATTTATTGGACGATTACGAATCCTTGCATTCAACTCACCCATTATTATAAAACTATGACTGATCGGTATTGTGTCAATTATTTTTTGAAGTTCTTCACTGAACTTCATTCTTTCTTCTCTATTTTTTGTAATATCAGGAGCGTACACGCTAATTAAGTGTATACATTAATTATCAATCCTGAGTTTGATTTTCAGTAACCTATCGTCAATATAATCAACTTGTTCAATATTCTGTTGTAACTTTATATGCAGGAGCATTCTTAGACCGGCTTTGGCTCTCTTGTTTTTATGAGTAGCATTGTATATAATTGAGAATATATAATTATTTATTCTCTGCACAGCCTTACCTTCTTTCTTGATTCAGAGATGCTACAAATATCTATCTTTTTCTCTTCGGTTGATTGATTGATTGTGCGTGATTCCGAGCGCTACAGAGGTCACTAGTCCCGTACGTGTAGTGCGTGTTTTTTCTCGGGAGGTGGCGATGATCTTTTTCCTCGCTGGATGGCAAGATCTGGCGTCGACCTACCGTCGACTAGCAGGGTTTCCCCTCAACCAGGTATCTCCCACCAGCGGGGCACCGCCCCAGCAGGGACAAGCTGTGAGCTCCTGACCGGTCTCCCGGCAGTGTGGTACTGTAGTTCATGTTAGTGTGTGTGTGTGAGAGGAGAGGATAGGACAAGGAAGAGGAAAGAAAGATCGCGCGCGGTCCATGGCTCGTTTGTTAGGGTATTGCTCCGGCATTCGCCTGTTGTTGATCAGAGAAACCACGGAAAACTACCGATCAGAGCAGCCGGCCGCTAGAATTTCCTCCAGACAGCGACTGAATTCGACCTAGCTGAAAATCCTGCCGCCTCGAGACTCGAACCTAGGACCTCCCGGTTAGAGGGACTGCAGTGACATCAGTTGATGCACTGAGCCATCTCTCCCGGTTTTCCCCTCGAGTTTCATCAATATTTCTTGCACTTCATTTTGCCAAGACTTGATATTCCACGTTCCAAGTCGTAATATCCCCTGTTCTTCCATCGGATATTCCTTTGACCTTGCCGTGTCGTCATCATATCTGGTCCAGTTCCGAGGCTCTGTAGAGTTCTGAGAACGATATGAGTTTTCCGGCGGGTAGATTGCTAGTCTGATCCGCCAACTCTCCTCCTATACTCCGGCTTGGGATCGGCAAGTGCTACCGTTAGGCTACTCGATCCACTCAACGTTTGCTCCAGGCCGGGTTTCAGAAAATAACTGAGAATTACCTTTTTATATTGATAGGCTTTCATTTTTTGAGATGCCGTGAAGTACGAAAAGTAGCAAGGATGTAAACAATATTGAAATTTTTTTTATTCTACTTCGTTTGATTCTTTCTCAAGATTTAGTTTCGTTGAGAACAATGAAGAATTATTGCCATGAGAATGTCTAAGATAAAATATTGATTTAGGTAGGCTCAAAAACATGTTAAAGAAAAGGAAATTCCCCACGTAACATAGTCATCATTTCGATGAGGTCAATGCTCTGAAAAATCAATATCCAACACATGTCAAACGACTGATATTTACTACGCACATTTGAATTATTACCTTTCATAACTGTGTGACAAGAGGTGTTTGCTTTGAAATGCTTTATTTTCATGATGATTAAAATTGCTGCGGAGGGATTGAGTTTTCGATTAATGAATGAAATAAACTCTAGAGAACCTGGACACTGGGATGAGAATATAAATGAATCAATACTGCGTTTAGCAAATGATTCTTGATGCATATCGTGTTTCAAAAATTGCTTTCTCTTCCTGAAATTAAGGGAAAGATTTCCACAAAATAGTGCAACAAATGAACCGACAATGCATCAGTAGTTAGTGCAGATCCACAAGTAGGAAAAAATTAGACAAATTTATTGCAGTGTAACTTGGAATACTTCAAAATGACTGTGTTGAGCAAAAAATGCACAACCAAACCCTGATTTAATCATTTAAACCCAAAACTAAAACATAATTATTCTGAAGAAAGTGATGCCGAAGTTTATGAAATGTATATTTTCTCCATTTCTTGCATCACCTCCACACCTTTTACTTGACAACACTAGTTAATATTCTCATTGATTTAATATTTCTATAAATAACATCTGTAACTTCCAAATGAACGATTTGAAGTAAAACACGAAACGCGAATAGGCATAAAAAGTACCACCAATAAAATTCACGCATACAGTACGACCAATAAAACAAAATTCGATTTGCTGTCGGTACGCTGCTCTTCCAGAACACATCCCATCTCCCTTTCAATATTATCGACACGCGAACGGAAAATTAAATCGAAAAAAGAATACGACTTTCGGAATTAATTTATTTCGCGAACTCGCCGTCCAGTGGAAAGGGAGATACAGGCCATCTGTCACTTGAATCTGCTGCCTGCTCCGCGCGTGTTTCGGTCGCAATGTTGGAGAGCGTGTTTCGGTCGAGCTCTGTGGTTCTCCGTATAATTGAACGCCAGGAAATCGGCTTAATTTCATTTGCCGCTCCTGCTGTGCCAGCAGAAACTTTGTTGTCCCCGTTTTGTATTTTTTTTCGGCCGTGGTACCCGGAACACCTGTCATCGCATGTTCAACTACAATTTCTTTTCTTAATCAGTTTGTAGAAAAAAAGCTCGTATTATTCTCGGAACTTTGCAAAAACAGCTGGAAACATATAATTGCATTCTTTATTGGGATTGCGACAGGAAGAATGATTAGGATTGCTGAAAATCTGCATTTACAAATAGGTGTGGTATGCATTGATTATGTTTTCTAAACTTCTTGCTGTTTATGATACTTACAACTTAACACTTGTTTCGACTTAAAGAATGCACAAAAAGAAGAGACATCCTCTCGTAAATTCTGTGATCTTCTCTCGTCCTCCCTCTCTTCCTCTCTGAAAAATATTTTTTGGACAATTTTTTAAACACTGATCGTTTTCTTCATTTTCATATCAATGATACATTAATTTTAGCCTTTTATCGCTTTATCGTGTCCTGGCAACAAAAATATACATTTCTGCTACAATTCGTACTACAAGAGTGTTTAAATCTGGAACGATACATATCAATTTAAATATTACAATATCATCTTCATTCATGAAGTGAGACATCCCTTGCACTGATCTTAGGCAGGTACACCAAATTCTTTGCCGAAAGCCAGTGTACAGTAAGTTGCCAACTAATGAAGGGAAGATGTCCTAAGAGTTACAATCTTCGTTACAGAGCATTATGCCTACATATTTACAGGCATAACGTAATCATCTTTGACTCTAGTACGAACCCTAGAAATGTGTAAAAGTTGGTAATGACATTACCAACTATTGCACTTCAGCTTCAGGGTCAACGACCCCGATTTTGACGAGATTTTTCGTTTAGCTTTCCGTGTTCAATTGGGAAAATGCTGAAGTGGCACCGTATTTCGTTTCTGGTTGGGAAGATAGCTTCAATATTTGCGCACGTTTTCTTGAACTCTATGCGTTTTTTCTGGAATTCATTTATTTCATCAACATTATCATCACAATATTATCCTTCATGTTCTCCCATAGTAAGTCGATTACTTTACATATATCACAAAAAAGAGCTATATGTCAACTGCAGATGCAAATATTGTTGCTAATGATACAGGTGCGAATATTTCTTCCTATAAACACCTTCCCCCAAACATTCGTTGCTTAAAGTTCAACTTAGTATAGTAACAATGGGAACATCTTCCGGAACTTTGGAAAATGTGTACAAATTATACTTCTCCTCCATATGTCAAGTTCAGGGCATCAACTGATGTATGTCACTGCAGTGCCTATGACCGGGAGATTCTAAGTTCGAGTCCCGATGGTGTCAGGATTTTCGACACTAGCTATGTCGAGTTTTGTCGCTGTCTCGAGAGAATTCTAGCGGCCATCTGCTCTGATCGGTAGTTTTTCGTGGTTTCTCCGATCAACACCAAGCGAATGCTGGAGCAGTACCTTAACAAACGAGCCACACACCGGGTGTGATCTTTCCTTTATGTTTCTCGTCATATCATTACCCCTTACACACATACAATTACACGTACATGGACTACACATCCTCACATACCGGAAGACCGATCGGGAGCTTAGAGATTGTCACGATTGGGGCGGTGCCTCACTATTGGAAGAGAAACGTCCCCTGGTTGGGGAGAAACGTCAGAAGCCGACGGGTAGGCCGGCGCTGGATCTCGATATCTAGCAGGGGAAGATTACCGCCGCCTCCCGAGGAAAGAACACGCATTGCACTTACAGGTCTAAAGACCTTAGCAGTTGCCGCGCCCGGAAACACTTATCAATCAATCAAGAATCCGTATGTCAAACACACTTTATAACTTTTTTAAATGTAAGTAAATAATTGAATGAATTGGGTTTGAACCCAAGATTGCGGACTCAACCCCAATCGAAGACGTGGATTTTTAAGGGCGAAAAAATCCTTCGTACGCCTTCCTTCGGAGGGGAAGTAAAACCAACTGTCCCATGTAGTAGATTACTGCATGCAAAAGATCCTTAAGCCTAAAAGAAATCTCTGAGCTAAATTCAAATCGCCTGTTTCGTCGCCCGAGATAATAAGTTCTTTCTTCCGCTAGGTGAAAGAAGCGTAGCGAAATTTGCGTGGTCAGGCGGAAGAGCGGGCCTGATGGCCCGAGTCTCGCCACGTAACGTAAAATAAGGCGTTAACAAACAAAAATTAACTAAATAAATACATAAACACCGTATGGGGCAAACTGCGCTCGTCCTCTTTAAAAGTTCCGCGGGGACCTTGGCTCAGGCGCGCCCTTAGACGCCGCCGCTGCGGCCTCCGGTAACGAGCAGCCTGCACGTGACGCGGCGGGCGCACGTAGAATTATGACGTCACCGAGGGACGTGCCTCGGGGCGAAGCCATCGGCCCAAGCGACACACGAACTGTCGACGTCTGCTTCTGCGCCCACGACCTTCATCGTAACGCCCACGCGCAGCTAAGAAACCATTATCCCCCTTCGCCGTCACCCAGAAGGCGCTGGCCCTGATGCTATTTTTACTGCGAGTTAGTGTTAATTTTTTTTAACTTTAAACTCGCTTAAGAAACCTGTGGTACATTTTGGATATCACCTTGGAGCTGTGTATAAATTAATATTAAAATATATGTTCTGTTGAATACTGGGGACACAGTTCCTGAAATATATCTGATACTGAAGATGGAGTGAAAAGTAAATCAGAAGTATTTGATGAAGTACTTTTTAAAATACTTACTAGTACTAGGAGAAATCCGTTAAAACGCACAGGTTGTTTGGGCCGAATCTAATTTTACTTCCCTGATATTTATTAATTATAATTAACTATCAGACGAATGAATTCTATATGGAGATTATCCCCGCCTTACCTTACACTGCCTCACTTCAGACTGTTCTACTTTGCCCTTCCCCACCGACAGAGATGGTTCCGGACATCAATTGATCACTGCAGTGCCTCTGACCGGGAGGTCATAGAGATAAAGACTCAACAGGGACAGGATTTTCGGCACAGGCTAGATACCTAGGTCGAATTAATTCGTTCTCCTGAGGAGAATTCTAGCCGGCTGCTCTGATTGGGAAATTTCCGTCGTGTCGCTTGTCAACACCAGCCCAACGCCGGAGCAGTACCCCAAGAAATGGGCCACCAAGCACGCGCGATCTTTCCTTCCTCGTCCTTGTCCCATCCTCACCCCTTACTTGCACTTACACTAACGCGCACTACGCCACCACACATGTTGGGAGATCACTCGGGAGTTAGCAGTGCTTGTTCCGCCTGGGGAGGTGCCCCGCTGGTGGGAGATATCTGATTGGGGAAACCCCGTTAGCCGACGGTAGGTCGGCGCCGGATCTCGCTACCCGCGGGGCAAGATCACCGTCACTTTCCGGGCAAAAAAACATGTACTGTTTTTACAGGACTAATGACCTTTGCATGTGACGCGCCCGGAATCACTATTAATAAATCAATCCAATCTACCCCGCTTCACCGTGCCCCGCCTCGCCACATCCTCTCGCCATATACCGTCCACACCCTCCCCGCCCAATCCCGCCCTGCCTCCCCTTGCCATGTTATGCCTCTCCTTGACTTGCTACGATTATCGTTTCCAACGTCTTTGCTATGGACAACTGGAAAACGAGATGCAGTTTTACATACTATCGGCAAAAAGTTCTTAAACAGTTTTGAGCTCCAATTACTCAAAGCTTAATGACAACATCGCACCCGTAATGCAACAGGGCCACAACTCCAAAATCACTCATTTCGCAGGAGACCCTTCGGAAGTTTTGTCGAGTGCATTTAAAATCATGAATTGAATGTAAATTGAATTTGTATTATTTGGGTATTTATGAAAATAACGAAATGGCATTGTTGCATATTATGTATGTACTTGGCATAACGTTCCGTGAACGGGCTCAGACCTACCGGTGACGTCTCTGCCTCGCGGCCATGTGATAAGAGGGTATGTGTGGTTAGCACGTAGACACCCCACGACATATTCCGGTCTTCTCAACATAAGAAGTGAATTTTCTCATCGTCACAGCAACATATACTGGGACATTGCAAGGAAAACGCACACTATGCATCTGCCTCGACCGGGAATCGAACCTGTGGCTGCGTACTGGAAAGCGAGCACGCTGACCAAGAGTTCCCACGAGGCACATTGTTGCATATTACGTAAAGGAAAACGAGGAATCTAACAATGGGTGTGTCTCAATTTTCATTTTTTCCGTGATATGGCTCTCTTGCAATAGGGGTGCGACATCGGTATGAATAAAAATGCCTTTGGTGTAAATTATATAGGATTATAGAAACGTTTCGTAAGCTTTGATGAGTTTTCTGGTCGTTTTCGACATAATACTAAGAGAAAAAACTGGAGAGTGAACATTCGAATTTTGCTTTAAAAGACACGAAAGAGAGATGAGATAAGTTTGCGAAATCTCTTGAATATAGTAATTTTCTCTTATTTTGCAGGTCATATGTATGAAATTTCATTAAAATCACAACAAAAGTATTGATTTGTATGAACAAACATTATTTTTACAATTGAAAATAGTGAGAAGTAGCATAAGTTATGCTCGAGAAAATTGTCTATGTTCCGGTTTTCACGCCAAAATCAGCTTCTCTATTCACGAGAAATAAGGTCTGACCAACAGACAGACAAAAACAATTAAATTAATTTTCATTTTTATGACGATGAGTACTTACATACAGCATTCAACATGGGATCATTGCGGATTATTCTGACATAGCTTCTGAGTACTAAGCGGTTCTTCTGATGAGTAAATAAAACATACGAGTTTACAAGAAGGCAGTTATTTAACACTTCAATTTTCTTTATGCGATACCTCGATTGCAAACAACGATATTTTATGACTGTTTCACGTTGGAAATATAAATGTTCGTCGTGTATACGAAATCAAAAATCAAAAATTCAAATGAGGCTTCAGTAATTTTCTTGTTTTTATTTTTATTTACTATTGTAAAAGTATCTACATGATTGTCTTAATTGCAATAAGGTGGAAAAGGAAACCAATAGTTGTAAGTAAATAGGAACTCTGAAATAAATTATCTTATCTTCCTCCTTCCACTCATCCTCCAAAAACAGCCACCCCCTCTCGCCATCTCTGTGCAAATTTTAGCCTGTACGTTCTGTGAAGGTTGTGGCGGTGCAACAGCGAACGTTGTCATGTTCCTTTCTCTATCGCTTACGCAGTAGAGAGAAAGTCATGTAATGCTGCGCGAAAAACGGCGAATTTTTGGCAGAAGAACTCGTATTCGTAACGAAAAAGTGGGTAAATCCTGTCGCTTAGTTTATTTAAAAAAATATTTTAACGGGTGATGTAGCCATAATCTATGTTTTGTGGATCCTTGATACCGAGACGAATCGAATGTCTAAACGTCTAAACGTCTGTCTGTCCGTCTGTCTCTCCGTCCGTGAACAACGCTATTGGATAAACTGTCTAGCCGATTTTCTCCAAAATTGATATTCCTCAAGCTATCTAGCCGTTGTCACTGCACCTTGAATTTGAAACTGATATTTTAATTTTGAGGGGTACTATATATAAAAGCCCTGGGATATTTTCAACTTTTTCAAAAAAATGGCTACATCTTTTTTTATTAAATTTTGATGTTAGATTGTGTAAAGGTCGTTTATGATAATGGTGCAGGTCTTATTTTCGAAGAACTATTTGTACGAAAATTTCAAAAATTCGAAATTTGTTTCGGAGTCTTCCTGCAATTACGATTATGAAGACGGATATTTTTCTGTGAATGAAATCTGTTCCTTGATTTGAAGATAGATTTTGAAGTAAGGTCATGTGCACTTTTTCGAAAATTTGTCAATGGTTTTTGCGTAATTTTGTTTGAAAATATGGGCGAGAATGTTCGTGCTGTTTTAGCACCACTAGTTGATAGAGCATAAACGCGCATTCACGAACGATAGTGCGATGGGTTGCAGGATCTCCTACCGTGTGTCTGTCGTGTTGACATTTTTATGACGCTGAGTGTGTACTAGACGTGCCGCGTACAAGCATTGGAGCATTACCTTTTATTTTTATACAGCTTCTGAGTCGAGCGAGCCGTTTCAAGCACATAAACAACAAAAACCAATACCCTTTCCAGTAATATAGAAGTGTAGCAGTGTGATTGCGTAACTAACACTAACAAAATAATAAAAAACAGGAGATTCATAACTTGAAAAAATGTACTTTTCAAATATTGATTTTCAATAGCAAAACTGACAGAGATTGTTCTTTGCAAAATAAAACAATGATAGTTATTTCGTATTCGAAATCGAATTATTTCCTTGATCCAGACTCCCATAATTTAAATCCCCCATCGTCGAGAGCTATTTTATATTTTTAAAATCTTTAAGGCACCGAGTTTCCACATTTACTTTCTTTTGAATTGCGCGAGTAACTAATTTCTTCAGAGTTGACAGGCATGTACTGTCAATTCATACTGTATAAACGCGCAGTATTGATATTATGACTTTGAGTAACCAGGCACGACAGGTCGTATTCCTGTTGCAGGTATCCTTAGTTCACATAGTCCAAGTGTCACAATACTGACATTCGATATCGGGAGTTCCGATTATTTAGTTTCGAGATTATCGAGGAATCGTAATTGAAGATAATGGTATCGGCATGAAATATCGCCTCGAAACTAGTATCACAATGTATTTAAATGCGTAAATATTTCTTAATGTATTAAACTATTAATTATTCATTTATTCATTAGGGAAATTTTTACGGCATATCGACCTGGACCTCTTGCGCGTCCGCAGATGCACGAAAGTGAAGCGTAACTCGAACTGCGCAGGGTAGAAGATCGATAGTGCTCTCGATTGCTGTAACGTTTCGCCGTGTAAAAACTTATTAGGGAGTTTTTGCACTCTCGAAAGTTAAGTGCTATCGATCTTCTGCTCATTCTCAGTGCAAGTTTTAAGTGCATCTGCACATGCGCAGAAGAAGGTAGTGCTTCACGTTCGAGGGTGCAAAAACTCTCAACTTATCTCTGTCTGTCCTCTCGATTGTCATAACTTCGTTGTTTCCTGCATTCCGGAAAACCGACGCTTGTTCCAATGTTTTTGGTTCATGAAGGATAAGCCATCTGAGGTTGGGAGATATATCACCTCTTCGTTTAGAATATAGCCCAGTCAAATTATACGAAAAACTGGTGTTCGAAGAAAAAATATCCCGAAGTTTTGAAACTTGGCATGATTGTTGTTGGCACCTACAGCTCTCATTATACTCGTACTAAAATCCTGAAATGTGGGGAATGAGCTGGAGTTGGGGACGGGAGGGTTAAACGTGCTCTTTGAACAAAAAGATACTCCCATGCATTGAAATACCTAACTTCATTTTTATTAGGGAGATATCAAAAAAAAAGGGCCTTGGAAATAATAACAGGAACTTGTCGTGCCTATAACTTTAAAAGGCTTAATCTTACAACAAATTCTATATCAGCATTTTTGTAGGGAATTTTATCTACTTTAATTTTGTATATGTTTGTATGAGATTTTTGTATTTTGTAATTATTCGGCTAATGTAACTTCCCTCCCGTCGAGATTCGAGCCTAGAAACTTTCCTTTTTCGCAACTCCAATTGCCATCTCGCACCAACGTACGCTATTTTCAATTACTATGGACTCAACAACATCTAAATATATTCCTTAGATTGTTAATTTCAATTAACAACGATGAATATCAACATCCTCTAATAAACCTATTCTTCATTAACCCCTCAAGACTTTAAGACAGTGTTGTCAAAGTCGATGCCACGAGCGGTAGTACATGGCACGACTGCCACAACGAAATATCCCCTTCACGCAGTTCGTCACCCCGCCACCAGACAACGCCATCCCTATAGTAAAACGGCGGGGTTACTAATAGTTTCCTTTCCCGACGCTAGTTGCGGAGAGTAGCTCGTGGCATGCCACCGAGCCACGACGCGTGCCACGGCCACCCGTAGAAGACCTTGCCACCACTGCTTTAGGACTTTAAATGTTTCTATAAATGCTGCGATTGCCACTTACCCTATCCCTATAGTAAAACGGCGGGGTTACTAATAGTTTCCTTTCCCGGCGCTAGTTGCGCTCGTGGCATGCCACCGAGCCACGACGCGTGCCACGGCCACCCGTAGAAGACCTTGCCACCACTGCTTTAGGACTTCAAATGTTTCTATAAATGCCGCGATTGCCACTTACCTGCGGGCACACTTATCGAAACGACCGGTGGAGCGCCACGCCTTGCAATGGACACCCCTGGGGGAGGGGAGGGCGATTAAGATAATCCCGTAAGCGGAACAGACCGCAGCAAAACGGCTCCGCGGCCACCTCCCCGCACCGCTCCACAGCTTATGAAGCGGCTCGGAATTAATTTACGCCCCCGCAGAGCGCCAGAGAGCGCGGGGAGGGGGTGGGGGTGGGAGGGGAAGGAGCAAAAATTGGCGCGCGCTCCCTTAATGCCTTAATGAGCTTCGCGTTCCCGGAAACTGAACGTTTTCGAGCGCGCCCCTCACGTGCTCGGGCGCGCTGCCCGGGAACATCTCGTCGAGATTGTGCGGCTTCTGTGGAACGTGGATTTGGAGAGCCAGGAGATTCCACTTCCGTGTATTGTCTCGTGAGTGGTTATAAAGCTGGAAACATTGTCGATTATCTGATACGTTGCTAGTATCTTAGTGGTCTATACGGCGGGGTTACAGAGTACTAGCTTGGCGTTGCGGTTCCCGCGGATGCTTTCATTTTGAAGTATTTTATTTGTGCAATGCAAGTTCTTCATAATAATACGAACTTTCAAGCAAAATGTAGTTATGTGGCACGTCTATCCTCGGGAACAAAGAGCTAAATGAAAAAGTACTGTAAGAAATACTTTTTAAAAAATGTGTATGTTTCATTACAAAATTAGGTCTATTATTGCCATGCTCTTATGAATATTACCCCGGCAATTTGCATTACACCGAAAAGGCAGTATAGTACGAGTAATTTACAGAATTTCACCTCAAGGTCTCATGAAATCTCCAAAATGGGTGGCAGGAGCTAACACAAAACGCTTTTGTTCTTTCAGTATCTTAGAATGCTCTTATATCCGATAAAAATGGACAGTTCTCCATAAAGCAGGTCCAGACGCGTCGGACGAGCTAGATCGAATTCAGCTACTGACTGGAGAAGAATTATATCTTTAATCTCTTTGTTCACTCGTCATAAAATAGGATTATGACGGATACCTGGCCTGATTGTCAAATAAACTACACTGTAAATATTCTGCCACTGTTTTGCATACTTATTCAAATGCCTTCTTGTGGGGACAAGCCCTGAAAAATCATGTCTCAACTTGCTCCAGCACATCAGCACTGTAAGCAAGACACTCTCCACGACTCAGTACCGCTCAGACAGCTGAAGTAGTAATATCGCATTTGTACCGGTTGTCAATTTCATGTTTGTGTGTATATAACTGATGCATCTTACGATCAGTACAGGAAATCTAAATGTTTTTGGAGCTAATGTCAGAATATCATGAACATTCATGAACTAAGCTTGGTTACTAACTTGTGCATCCAACGCATTTTATAAGTAGACAAGTTACAAGTAAAATAAAATGAATAACGTAACTTCTTAACGTAAGAATTTAGTCATTTTATCAAGAAAATTCTGATTGCTTCCTACATTGTTTTGTGCTACAAAGAAATATATAGATTTCAGCAAATCTGTGTTGCTCTAGTATATACATCGCAGGATTAAAGAACTAAAATGCTTTGCAAGATAAAGTTGTATGACTGTTATTGGTAAGTACAAATTCAACATAAATACTTAGATCATTTTTGAAAAAAAATTGCATTTATTTTTTTTGCTGAAAATTATGCCTTGCAATGATTGAACATGTTGAATCATGTTGAAATATGTTGTTGATATATGCCTTACTATCCAACGTGATTTTATCACATTAAGAATATGGTTTTGGTGTAATCAAACAATTCAAAATGACAATAGCATGAAACGCTACTCTTCGACATGGTCTTCTAGGGAATGTTGGAAATAAGATACTTAAATTAGCATTTTATTACATGAATATTTGTTAGTATATACAATAAATTATGTAAAGTTGTTTGAATGCATTTTGTTTCATCGGACGTCAATGTAGATGAGAATCATTATCGTGTGTGTGTATATATATATATATATATATATATATATATATATATATATATATATACTTGGGAGAGAATATTATTTTATTGTATAATTTTAGAACAACGTTTTTTTCAAAATTTTAATTTGAGAATAATGTTACCCCCTTTTAATACAATGCCAACGGATTGTCCGAAACCCCAACTCGTTGTTTGATCTAAGAATTCGGTAACTGTACAAAGCATTGTTTTCCAGACTCAAATTGTAATGAGAAGTTTAAAAATATTACTTACTAAGTCAACAGAAAGTTTGTTCTTCTCTCAGTTTTTCGTAATGAAGCGCAAGAAAAAGTAAACTTAATTAAAAAGTTTGTTGAGTGCCTTCATTAAGTGGTAGAATATTAGTGTTAAAGTTCTCTAAATTATACATCTCGATACTCAGTATTGTGTGCGTTGTTCGTTGAGTACGATGCAAACTAGCACATAAATAAAAAAACCTAATTTTTTGTTTCCTTGTTTTACATGAATTGTATTTTTTGAAAAAATTCATTTTGACAAAAATTATTATTACTATTATTATTTCGTAACTAATCAACTTTGGATAATCTGTTTTGCAATGGTGAATGTTGAAATGTTTTATGGTATGTAATGGAACACCTGATGTTTGAGGCTAGGTACTTTACATGAAGCCTCGAAACATTTTCAAACTTTTCTCAAAACTGACACCAAATTTTTAAATTAAAATACGTCCTTGGCTACCGTAAAGAAAGCTTAAAAGAATGGCGCAGGTTTCATGTTCGTTAAAACCCCAAAATTGCAAAACTGCATTATTATCCAAAAATTGCAAAACTGCATTTTTACCGTGTCTTCCTGCAACTACAATATTGAAGATTAAGATTTTCCTTATTGAAATATGTTCCTTAAAGACATATTGAAATAAAATCGTGTACATGTATCAAAAGAGAGAAAATGTTTGCTAGTGTTATTTACGTCACACTCTTTATTTTGCGAAAACTGCAAACATTTAACATTCGTATTTCAAAACTACAAAATTAAAGAAAGATATTTTGGTCTCAAAGTCCAAACATTTCCTCAAAAACCACACCAATTTTTTTCTTCAAGTTTTTTTCACGTATAGAACAAGAAACACTTAAAAGAATGGCGCAGGTGTCATTTTCATTCAACTTTCTGAACTTACGAAAGTTGAAATTTAGAAATAATGCGAGAATGTATGTGTTGTTGAGGCACCACTAATTTATAAATGGTACAAAGTTTCACCTTTCCACAGCATAAATCGATAGGATAGTTTATCTCATGTCTTGAATTTACATCAAAGTTCTATAAAACGTGAAATTGAGTAAGTGCCTAAATAACCTAAAAGTTAAATGTTAAATTAACATTGTACACAAACCTTTTACAGTCCAACACAATATGATTTTTTATTTCAAAGTTCGTATAATGTTAAATCTAAAACATTCATCCACTGAATCAACGGTGGAGTACTATGTACTCTTTATGGCCGTTTTACACGGTACAGTTTTCGTGCAGATTGGACTTACAGAAAGCGTGCAGTCCAGTCTGCACGATTTCTGCATGAAAACTTTTGAGCACATTCGATTTTTTTCCTTACAGAAAACTTAGTTTGACTCTAGTGCTTCTAGCGTCAGAGTCATTCATTAACTTATTTCTTTGCAATGTAAGACGTCCATCCTTTCCAATTTTGCTGATGTTTGGGTGCTGTTGGACACCAATCATTTTAGGAGCAGGGGAAATTAAAGAAGAATTTTAATGACGTGCTGTGTACGTTTCATTTATTAGATTGAAACATTGTATTCTAGTATTTTTGTCGCTTCCTGAACGTCAAGAATATTTTCCTTTGTAGCAACGAAAAAGTGACGATCATAGTTTTATAATGTGGTGCTACAGAATGGCATAGACTTTCCCGTATTAGTTTTCTATTTCCTATTGCCACGTACTCTTTCTTGCCAGCCGCCATCTTTCACCGCACAAACAATATTTTTTTGTCATTTTCTTAATTTTTCGGTTTCCTATTGCTAGAACGGAAAGATTAATTTTAGAATATTAAAGAACACAAAAACCTATTCCTAAATGGCAATTTTCTTTTAAAATTATGTGCCGTGTAAGAGAAAATGGCGTTTTAGCACTACTAAAAATGCGAAATTTGAAGCTCATTTTCACAGAAAATGTTTGAGATTTCAAAATACTTTATTTGAAGTTATTTAAAGCACTTACACTCACAAATATAATAATCTTTACAAATTGCTGGATATCTGCAGATAAAAGATGTGAGAGATTTAAAAAAAAATACATTTATGTAATTTAAAATTTATGTAATTTACAAAAAAATTACATTTATGTATTTTTTTAAAAACAAAAAATTACTCAAAATAAACTTTACGTCATATTAAAAACTGTAATTAGCACTATCCGTTACAAACGTTTGAAGAAACAATTTGCAGTAATATATGCGAAAATGGCGTTTGAGCGTTTCTGAATATGCGGAAATTTCAGCTAGTTTTCATATAAAATGGTTGTTTTCGATAAACTTTACTTCATATTATTTAAAGCACATGTACTCATAAATATAATAATGTGAACAACGCGAGAGACAAAACAAAAAAATTCATTTTTCCAATATTTGAAAAAACAAAATAATAGAGCAATATGGCGTTTTCCCATCTCATAAAATACATTAGGCACCAACCTACCGAAAGTTTAAAGAAAAAAATTTGGAGCCCTTTTTGAGAAAATCTTGTTTTTGTGATATTTTAAAATTGCACATATTGCACGCAATATTGCGCGAAAACTACTATAATTTTCAAAACAATGTGCATGATCTTAATGAAAGAACTCACTTTTTATAACAAATTTTATTTAAAAGAAAAATCTCTATCTTCAATTTTGTAGTTCCAGAAAGACGCCGTAAAAATTTTAAACTTTTGCAATTTTCAAAAATTTAGAGTTATCCGTGAAAATCGGACCTATGCCATGTAAATAAGTGTATTTTACTCCATTCATACGAGAAATGTAAAGAAAAAAATTGGAGCCGTTTTCGAGAAAATTTTGAAAATCCCCGGGGGGGTTCGTATAAAGTACCCCCAAATTTTGAAGAATCTTTTTCATAATCTCGAAGCTTCGACTAGAAGCAGATCGACCGGGGAATATCCATTTTGGAAGAAATCGTGTTTATGGTTTAGGTGCTAGTAGTGTTCACAGACGGACGGACCGACGGACCGACGGACCGACGGACCGACGGACCGACGGACAGACGGACCGACGGACTGACGGACGTTTTCCTTTCAATTGATTTTTCGGTATCAAGGACCCACAAAAGATGGGTTCTGGCTACACCACGTGTTAGGGGATTTTTTTTTCTTAATTTAGCAACTGGTTTTATCCACTTATTCGTTTTCAGCGCCCGGCAACGAATTTTTTCTGGCGAAAATTGGCCATTTTTTCGCGCAGCATTACATAACTTTCCCTATACTACGTATATCACTCCGTGTATACGTACGTATACGGGAAAGTAAAAATTTGTTGATATCACACTGTTTCTAGTCACATAAGTGAGCATACGTTTTATTTGTCACGTCTAAAGAAACTGGTATCAGAAATTACATGGTGTCAAATGTGTGAATTTCCGGATATATTTTAAATGACGAATATATGTATTCTAAATGACTTGATCCGGATATATTCTGATTATATTAATTGACTTCATCAAATGAAATAAACATTATTTTGCAACAAACCAAATCATCTTTAAAAATGAGCTATTACAATAGAAGAAGACTGCAGCTGGTGAACTGTAATACACTATTCTACACACAATTGTAAAAACTGTCCACAATTGTAAAAACTGACTCGGTATTCTTCAGGTGCAATTTGTGAGATGTTTTCGTATTGGATTCGAGTTCTCGGATATTCTGGAGAGTTTATTTCGTTCCATCTTGCAAATGTGATGTTACTGAGTCTCACTTCAGCAGTAAGATTTCCTCCATTCGAAGCGTTGTTTCTGAGCACTCTTCAAAGCCTTTGCAGCCACAACCATGCTTGCAGCGACAACGATGATTGCCTCTCTATTTTTCTCCCTCTTGAAAAAATATGAATAATCAATTAATATTAATAATAGCTCAGAACTCACATATTCAGATGTCAGGAATCAACGAACTCGGACGGCGCAATTCAGGAATTATAGTGTGCCGGCAGGGCCACTGGTGGCCTTTAGAGGCAAATGTAACAGAAAACGTGCAAACACGTTTGACTTTTATACATCTAGTTTGTTATCTTGAAGTTTCTGTATAGTTTCTGTACGAGAATCTGCCGGAGAACTGTACCGTATAAAATGGTCTTTACATATCTTGATTCTAAAGAAAATATAGCTACATACAAGACTAGGTACATCAGCTATTTCTATTGACGGTAACTAACTAGCAAGTGTATTATACAACACACGAAACAAACAGGATTTGTTAATCCTACTCGTCAGTCGTTTGTTCTTGCAGCCACCAGACATCCGGATGCCCCACTCACAGCACCTGTGCAGGTGGTCGGAATATTTCTCTTAATTACTCCACTTCTCTACCATCATGCCTTATCAGATGAACAGCAACTCTGTGATTCCATGGTATTTTTTTATAAAAAATATGCGTCTTTTGGAGCGACTTCGTACCAGGAAACAGGGTTTTTGTATATGTGAAACCAAAATAATTTTTTCACATTTTTTTATAATCATTTACAAATGTAAATACATTTACAACTCATTTTTAACTGTTTTTACATATAAGTCGTTTATTTAACAGTTGTTTTTACTTGGTAGGAGAGGAAGTTTGTGAATTACAATGACACCCTCCACGGTAGGGTGACATTGTCCGCTTCAATCTTTCTTACGAGAATTGAGGCAAATTTGAAAGGATTGAGGGGTAGAGTGTCTTTATACCATGTAAAAAAATAACTACGAGTAATTATCAATTTAATTTTTTTATTACAAGTACACAATTACCTTAACATAAACACTCATAACCATTTATGATCTATCCAGATGCGACTGAGGCATCTATTAATATAAATAACCTTTCTCTTACGCATGATCTTTATACTTTTTTTTACAATAAAACGGAAATCTCTTTCCAACAAGATATCCTAACTCGCCAAGTGCTGCAAGATAATGAATGCCAATTCTTCCTATCACTAAACACATTCTGAACACCAATGTGGTACCACAGTGTTTACCTTGCAAGGTATTTCTTATGGTATATCGTAAAATTTTGTAAAGAGCTGCTGCTTTTCTCTCGAAAAATGTACTTATTCATAAGTCTTCAATACATTCCAGTAACTTTTTATCGGAATACCTATGATAGGACCTGGCATCAGCCGAACGATGATAAGTTCTTGGCATCGATAATGCCGCCCCCAAAATTTTAATTTTTTGGGGACTTTACATGAAGCACTTAGGGCATTTTCAAACTTTTAAAAAAATACCGCCGACAATTTTGACTAAATTTTGTTGTTGGGTAGTCTGAAGGTCATTTAAGAGAATTGCGCAGGTCTCATGTTGGTTAAAAGCTCTAATTTTTCGAAAATTTAAAAAATTCAAAATTTTTTAGGCATCTTCCTACAACTACAATTATGAAGCTACAATTTTTTTCGTAAGGAAATATGTTTATAAGAAACAGGTCTTCTAATAAGGTTAGGTTCAATTTTTGAAAAAAATAAGTACTCTTTCGAAAATTTGTATCAAACACAATTTTTTATGTTCTTTAACTATTTTTTCTTAAAAACCTCACAGGGTTTTTTATTAAATCGGGACCTGAGATAGCATGAAGGAAGCTTAAGACAATGGTGCAGGTTTCATCTTCGTTGAAATGCTCACCAAAAACAGATCTTCAAATAAGGTCGTGTTGAATTTTTTGAAAATATGAGTCGTTTTTCTATAATTTCCTGACTTAACATTCGCTCGGAATTGATTGCGCTTCGTTTTCGTCGTTTTCTTATAACTACAATTTTGAAAATACATTTTTTCTCAATGAAATATATTTATCAAACCTACATCTTCACGTCATGCTTAATAATAAGGTCATGCTTAATTTTTTGAAAATACGAGTATTTTTTCTATAATTTCGTGACAAACATAATAGTCCGCTGTAAATTTACTGCGCTTCGGACAGCTAGATGCGTCGTAAATTAAAATTTGCAATTTTGTATATTATTTCTTTGTTCCTTTCTTAAATTCGACCTTTTGTTATACATTTTTACATAAATCATGTAGAAATTATCTATTTTGAAATGAAAATGACTAGCTCTCAGAACATCGACAATGCAGGGAATACAACAATGAAATTCAGTTTCGCGCTCGCAAATTTATGTGAATTAAATGTCATTGCATAGCCCGCTAGTATGCTTTAAAATCCTCGGCGCTTTGCCCACCTCCTTGTTATAGCTAAAAGTTCCGCTACTGACCGCTGGCACGCTGCTCGCCGACCATTCTTCGACCTGCTGCTGCACTCAAATATACGGAGATACGCATTACAAACACAGAACTTTTCGATTTACAGGCTTTGAATTCAAGTATTTAGGCATCTCCATTACTTCTTTAGTAACAGCAGCAATGTTCTTCACGACCTCTGATAAAAAAAATATTCACAAATTATGTCAATGATCGTTATTAAATCTGCGCTCTCGTCACATGCAAGGAAACTGTTTCTTTGCAAAGCTGGCTTAATATATTTTTGAAGGTTTCTTTTCACAACAAACCTTGAAAGTTGTAGTACAGCTTTCACAATAAATTGCTCTACTACATAAAACCTTCAGGATTATTTAAAGATGGGAATGATTTGTTTATTTCTTTAATAACCACCCATGTTAATTATCTTCACATTGTAAATAAATTTTCACATACATTCTTGATGTTTCTGAACGTTAATAAAATATGTAACCTTACTTCGGCAACCTAACAATTCAGTTTATTCTCAAAATTTGATACAAATCTTGAAAAGACACTCACAAATAGCACAAAAAAATTTTGTTTACGTTCAATAGAAACATACTGGCTCCATGTACTGGGAATGATCGTTTGAGACAGTTTGGGATATTTCTCGTATTGTCGATCAATTTCTCACTTGTCAATCAAAAAGTGACACATTTTCTCACAAACGTCATTGGATATCACGATATGTCTATTTGTTGATTTTTATCTCTGATGTATGATTTATTGTTCTATCATTGTTGTGGAATTTGGAAGCGGACTACGCAAAGAATTAGAAATAATGTCTACGTTGTACTTTAGTTGCTCTTATTGAAAATCTCTAGTTTTTTCTTGTACCTCCATTAAAGCGCCAATACGAATTTCGCTAGTCGAAAGTAATGTTATGACTCTATCTCTAGGTGAGAACGTTTTTACCAGGGCAATAGTGATTTGGAGTCCTTTTTTTTGTGTGAACTTTCCTGAGTATTATTTACAACAGCGTCAGCATTTATTTATAACTGCGCCCGTCGTCCGTTTTAGAATTAGTTTCTTCCAGTTATTTAGCGGTTATTTTTTCCCGAATACTTCTATTTTGAATTTTTACTTTTTTGAGAGTGTAATATAGATTAAAGAATAAATACAGTTTGAAAATATAAAAAAGATAGTATAAAACTGATAAAACAATAGTTTTCTATTTTTTTCGTTTTCATCCATTGTCTTTAAAAACCTTGAAGACATTATGTGCATTATAGTTTTCTTTAAATACGTAAATATACAAGTAAATATCAGAAATAATTAAGAATAAATATTGTATTTTATATGTCAAGAAGAATCACTACTGGCTCACTAACCAAGTAGATTTCACTCATGGTATGTATTTGAGGGTTAATTTGAAGCATTCACTCCACAATTTCTTTTAAGCAAACTGCACAGTGAAATATAATTTCAGTATTGTTTAATATTACCACCAACACGAGTTTGCAATGCCTCATATCACAGTAAGTGACCAAAATCGTCCGAAATGCGGGCATTTCCCTATGCATTAAAACGGCCCGAAGGTCTCGCGAATGGTCGGCGACCAGCGCTCCAGCGGCCACAATGTGAAACTTCGTCCGTTCGCTTACTTCCATAAGGATCTGCGAAGTGCCGCGGCTGTAAGGCATACTAGCGGGCTATAGTATATCTCAGACTATGGAGATAACAAGCCACCTACTTGTTTTCACACTTATCTCATGCACTTGCTCTACACATGATAATCCTTAAACAGGGTCAGCGCTTCTGCGAAGCAAACTGACGGTATACTATCGTAAGTATGAGAAACACGACCTCCAAATACGAAACAGTAATTGGAGATTCACACTGTTTCATTACATTAGGAGGAATGTTTAATCATATTAATGGCACTATTTAATTAAACTATAATTCAGAATATAGTTGTTTAAAATAATATTAGTAATTTACAAACTCAATGAAACATCAATACCAGTGGAGCAGGATGTATCAGTCTTATGTAATAAAACGTATGGAACTAACTATTAATCATAAGTCTGTTAACTTTAGTGGCAGTGCTACGAACAAAGTTAAAATGTGGACTATATAGTTTTAAAATTAGATGTGCATTTATTATTTCAAATTATTTTATTTAATTATTTTTTCTGCCCTCAGATGAACAGATACAACAGCAAAACCAGATTTGTAAGCTTTTGGAGACTTCCACATGCAGAACTCTCTTGTCGAATCTCATGAATATGGAAGAAAAGAAGAGAAGACGGTAAAAAATGATTGATACAGAAGCAGCACATTCTATAGTAAGACTAATTTCCAATGAAGACAATGTGGTCCTTCCAATGTGGTCCCTCTTCCAATGAGATCCAATCGTGGTCCAGTATCAGTCCGAAATTTGACAATATTTGAAACTTGTTCCTCTTCATTCTTCAACGTTACCAAGGATTCCTTAGATATGATGAGGAAATACAAGATGTGGAGAGGTAAAGTTACTTGCATTACAATTAAATTGAACCAAACCCTGGAATACATCTTCCTAACAAGGCATTATTATGTAAGTATTAATTTTTGCAATATAAATTATTGTTTTCATTTATAAATATATCTTGATTTGTAAAATGAAAATGTTAGGTACAAGATAATAGTAAGCGCCTTCTCCCAACAAGGTTCATCAATGTACTTAACTAATAATATCTTACACAAGTGACATAATTTGCCTCTTAACACATTTGCATTCTAGGCGCTTGGTGTCCTGTTATGGCCCATAAACGACGAAGTATTTTAAATGACGCCAGTGATTATTTTGGTGAAAAAATGCATAAACCCACACTACTTTTTGAAAGTTTGTTTCTTTAATTGAAAACAAATTAAAAATAAGTAAATTGCTAATTTTTATTTGATATTTACATATTTGAATATATTACAAAAATGCAGCCTAAAAAAACTGCCCAACAATACACATTTTTGAGAATCAGAATTTTCAAATATTTCATCAAAAGCCATTTTTTAAGCTAGTTTCCGAAAGAATTATCAAAAAGTAATAATTTTGTGGCATGCTCAACGTTCTAAACTCAAAATAACACACGCGCTACTGTACAGAACTCTATCACTGCAAACTACTACAAAAAGCAAGTGAAATTACCGGGTCACATTTCGCAAAATAGTCACGAAGTGGTCGACAGATGGCAGCACATCTCAGCCACATCAATGGAGACATTTCAGTGGCCAGGACCGATGTCAACTCTTGCACGGAAAGACGAGAGCACGAGTGCCCGAGCTATGCATGGGCTTGGGACTGTCAAGCATTAAGCAAAGTCCGAGTGCAGGTTGGCTTTGGGCTTCAATGTGTTAAATTTGATCAAATCAAGGTTATACTGCGATTTCTCTAACTGCGTCCCTCAAGGCCACTCAAATCCCATCTTCGCGATGGAATGTGCCACGGCATTTCGCGTCTTTCTCAGTCGCTCCGCTAGATTTCGCACGAACGCGACCGTATGAAGCAGTGCTTGCGATCATGCGACTTCTACCGGCAAGACCGAGAAAAGACGCGAAATGCCGTGACATATTCCATCGCGAAGATGGGATTTGAGTGGCCTTGAGGGACGCAGTTAGAAAAATCGCAGTATAAAGCTACATTCAATATATTAAAGTTGGCTTCCAGTTAAATTATTATAAGACATAAGTCATATAAAACGATAAGCTTTGTTTTCGTGTCACAAAACTCCCTTGGTCGTGCTTACCACTGTATTTCTCCGAGGCACAGAATTATTAAGCAGTGGTGCAGAGAGACGTAAGTAAAACAAGAGAATACTTAGAAAACTTTCGCAAATTCGCTTTGTTCATCACCAGGGTACGAATTTTGATGACATGTATCTTTTCATTGGTGCATTGTAGATGTAGCTAACTAGTAAATAAACTTTTATCACGACATATAGGTGATTAAAATGTATATTTATTGGGTCTTTTTTTTCATTTTTCAATTTTTAGGTTATCGTGATGAAATTCACTTCTTCAGTGGTCTCTGTTTCCGAACTCTCAACATTACAAGGATCTTCTGTAACTTTTTCGAAACTGGTTTTCAAAACTGACGCTTGAAAGTACGGAGCTAAGGATTACATTTCCTCCTAAAATAAAGATTTTACATTAAATATAATTTTATATGAATAAATTTTATTTCAAATTGTAAAATTCATTGAATAAATAAAAATTTTCATACAAATTTTTGAGTATTTTTTTAAAAAATTAGGTAATTTCCCCCTATTTTGTAATTATGTAGATCATTTTCCTCTTATTTTTAAATAACTTTCAAAGAATTTTAAGGTCATCAGAATTCAGGCCCTGTTCATCAAACATTCCCGAACAGAAGCGCGGCTCTCGGGTTTAGAACGATAGGACACTATCATGCATGCGTATGTCCGAATCAGAGTGGGAAAATTCTGGAAAATGGGAAACGTCACACTACGTTCGTTGTGTTTCACCAATCGACGTGACAACAGAAATCGACTCCCTGCCTTCTGAGGCATCTTCGTCGCGCGCCCACCGAAACACGAGGTCCGCATTGTCATCAGCGAACTATTCCGATGAAGTTGGACTGTCGCAGTCCCTGCACCGTACCAGGGCTCCGAAGTAAGGGAAGCCCATTGGGAACCTATACTGATCGATATACGAGATGATCGGAACCTGTACTAACCTATACATATACTACGCGATCTGACGAAGAGTAAAATAAATCGCACTGGACCTTACAATGACCACTGTGCCTGCCATAACCTGTCCATTTAGCCCATTTATTTAATTTATTTAGTTTATTTAAATTTTTAGGCCTTTTAATCAACTGACAGACGGTTGCCCTTTACGTCCCCATGGGATACATATTCAACCATACCGTAGACACCAACACACGTGCGTGCTTCTCTGAAGGGCTCTGCATATAGCGAGCCCCTCCGAGACCACACATGAGAGACCAGGGACAAACCACCATGCCCAAGACGGGGCTCGACTCCGCGACCCTTTGGACCAAAGTGCTGTGACGGAACACTCACTTGACCACCTCGACCAACCAGATCGGCCTCTTATTAAGTGGAGTCGATGGTGAGACGGTTAGCGTATCCGGCTGTTATCCCCAAGTTCGTGGGTTCAATCGCGATCGAAGGATTTTTTAAGGGCGAAAAATCACTTCGTATGCCTTCCTTCGGAGGAAATTAAAGCCGGCTGTCCCGTGTCAGTAGATTTACTAGATGTAAAAGATCCTGAAACCTACATGAAGCCTCTGAGTTAAATTCAAAATCGCCTGTTTCGTCGCCCATGGAATACCTCTTTCTCCGCTAGTTGGTGAAAGAAGCATAGCAAAATTTGCGTGGTCAGACGGAAGAGCAGACCTCATGGCCTGAGTCTCGGCACGTAAAAGAAGGCATTCATTTATTTACATTTATTAAATATTTAAATTTCTTTATTTTTATTTCGTTATTATTTATTTATTGAGTTAAGAGATTCTTCAATTGCTGAGGTCATTAAGGCTCATGAGCGATCTACTGAACGGATAATTGTGATAATGATGATGAGGTGAATAGTGTAGAAATTATGGAATGAGAAGTAGAGGAAATGTAAGATCCAGAGAAAACGTGCTGGGAGACATGGCTTGGAGCATCAACTGATGTCACTGCAAAGATTCTCACCGGGAGGTCCTAGGTTCGAGTCCTGAAGGTGGCAGTATTTTTTCAATACCAGCTAGACAGCTAGGTCGATTTCAGTCGCTTTTTGTGGAGGAGAATTCTCACGGCCGTCGGCAATTTTCCGTGGTCTCTCCTATCAACACCAGATGATTAAAAGATCTGTATCCAAACAAACGGGCGAAAGACCGTGCGCGATCTTTCGTCCCCCTTCCTTGTTCTATCACCAACCCTTACCTACACACATACACTGTTTTTTACATGTACTACACTGAAATGCCGAGAGACCGGTCGGAAGCTTAGGGTTTGTCCCTGCTGAGCCGGTACCCCGCTGGTGGGAGATACCTAGTTGGGGAACAAAAACCCTAGCCGACAGGTCGGCGCCTGATATCTCCATCCTCTACCTCTACCTCTACCTCTCGAAGAAAAAGCATGTATTGCACTTACGGGACTAATGACTTTAGTAGTTTACGCGTCCTGTATCACAAATCAATCAAAACCTAGGAAACCTGCCTAAATAATGTTTTTTCTACCACAAATTGCAGATAGATTCGGTCAGGTATCATATGCGGGTCGCAGCGGTGGAAAGCGTATCCTCACAATGCAGCATTGAGTTTGAAAATTGATTTCCGCTGATGTAAGGATATTATTATTATTCCTCTATATCACGACTAAAGATGTAATGAGTCGGCTCAAAATAAAATCTGCTCCAAATTGCAATCAGCTACCTAAGGAGCAGATCTAGGGACTGTTGGTGCCTCTATTGCGCAAAATGTGGACTGTTCCAAATAAAGGAATTTCTTGCACTTAATATTATGATTATTATTATTATTACTATTATTATTATTAATAGTATTAGTATTATTGTTACTCAATATCACGACTAAAGATGTTACGTGTCGGCTGAATATAAAATATGCTCCAGGTTGCAACCAGTTACCTTAGGAGCAGATCTAGGGACTGTCAGTGCTTCTACAATACTTTGCGCAAAATGTGGGCTGTCCCAAATAAAGCGATGTCTTGCACTTCCCAGTCTTTTGAATTACTTGGGAGTTTAGACAAGTTCTTACACAGAGTTTGCGGAACAAATCCCAGAGCTCCGATAACTATCGGTACGACCTGTGCTTTTACACCCCACATTCGGCTGATCTCAATTTCCAAACTCTTGTATTTAAGACGATTCTCTGCCTCCTTGGTAACGACGTTTTGATCGCAAGGTACAGCAACATCAACAAGTAAACACGATCTTTTCTCCAAATCCCGGATAACTATATCCAGTTTGTTTGCCGCTATCGTGGGATCGGTTTTAATTTGTTGGTCGTACAATATTGTACACAATCCAACATGCGTCACCGGCTTTGGTGAGTGTTCCTACCACTTGGGGGATGTGTTTGGAACTTCGAGGGCGGTATGGATCTGCCAGTGGAGGTACCTACACACCCTGTCGTGCCTTATCAAGTCTTCGGTCTTTGCCAGGATTGGACAGGCTGAGACAATATGATCAATGGTTTCTACGTGTTCCTGACAAATGCGGCATTTATCATCTTGGGAGATTTTGAGATCCGCATTATCATAATGTCGTGTTCTCAACGCCTGACCTTGGGCAGCTATTATAAGTGCTTCCGATTCTAGCTTCATTCTTCCCCTTTTATGCCATATAAATGATTGATCTTTATTGATCTGTGCTCTGTCCATTCGTTTCAAATATTTTCCGTGGAGTGGTTTATGTCTCCACGATTTCTTTAATAATTTTTGAGTCTCACATTTCATGTTAAGTAACATCAGAAGTTCAATGTCTCTGTCATACTGCGTGTCTTGCATAGTTTTCTTTGCAATGCTTTTTGCTACACTAAAATGCCTCTGTTTCCCATTCTTCGGTCAGATTTCATGCCTTGCCTCATTAGAGGGTCATCGTGATGGCTGACTACATACTTTCCCATCCCGACTATTGCGTTGTGCTAGGAGACCTCAATTTGTCTAAGGCCTCTTCCTCCTTCCTTACGTGACACATAAAGTCTATGTACATCAGCTCAAGGGTGGACGACATGATTCATTGTTAGCAGTTTTTTGGTTTTTTGATCCATGATGCGAATTTCTTGCTCAGTCCAGTCCACTAGTCCTGAACTATACTCGACTACAGGAACCGCCAAACTCCCAATTGCCGGTATTGTACTCCTGGAGTTCAGAGCGGACTGCAGAACCAGTCTCCCTCTTCTGTAATACTCCCTGCGAATTCTCTCTTTCATTGTGTCGTTCGAGATTATCGCACATTCTTCAATTCCCAGATATTTGTAAGTTTTACCTGGCTCATGATCTTGAATCAAGGTGTGCGTATCAACTTCAATGCTCTCTGATGTGGTCATTTTGCTTCTTTTTAAATTGATTTTTGCTCACTTGTCAAGACCAAACATCACGCAGGTGTCATTGCGAAAGTCATTCACGACAGACTGCATTTGAGAGAGAATCGTGTCATTCTTAGCAAACACTTTAAGATCATCCATGTAAAACAAATGTGATACAGGCCTTTCATCACCATCGAGCTTGTAACCAAAGCCAGCTTGCAACAACACTGTCTAAATAGTGGGATCAAGATAATGCAAAACAGCAGAGGTGATAGTGGATTTCCTTGAAAAATGTCCCTGTTGATCAGAATACTTCTGGTTTCTACTGCTTCCTTTCCGCTGTGGATCAGTAACCTGGTACTCCACGACTTCATACTAGCCTTGCAAAATTCAATAAGTCTGGGATGAATTCGCTATATCTTCAGGGTCTTCAAAATCCAATCGTGTGGTACACTGTCAAAGACCTTTTGGTAGTCAATCCAAGCCATGCTCAAATTACGTTTTCGTTTCTTCACATAATTCGAGTTACCTTTATTCAGTAGCAAGATTTCCTTACAGCCATAAGAGCATTTACAACATCCTTTTTGTTCGGCTGGCATCAGATGATTCTTCTCTAGATGTCTGTAAATTCTATCAGCTATGGCTGCAGTTATAACTTTGTACAGTACTGGCAGACACGTGATTAGCCTGTAGTTCTTCGACAATGAGCTGTCTCCCGCTTTGGGTAGCAAATACGTGATGCCGCGTGTGAGCCATTCCGGGAATTCCTTTGGGTCTTCTAAAATTTTAGTAACAGCCTTTGCTAGATGAGAATGTATTGCTGTTAATTTCTTAATCCAATAAATCTGGATCTTAATAATCCCGGGACATTTCCATTTTTCCATGCTCTTATTTGCTTGAAAGAGGTCGTCTTCCGAGAATTCATGAACATCTTCTATTGTTTCCACAAGTTCATTGGCAGCATCAACTTCAGATTGAATAGAAAATGCGTCTTTGTTGTAGGATCTGGTTTTTTCCTTAATTCCTGTCCAAAATGCTTCGACGTCATCTTTTGAAGGAGTGACAGAGTTGCCATTCGGTTTTTGAGTCAGATTGCGATAGAATTTCTTCGCGTCTGTTTCAAACAACCGGTTCTGCACACGGAAATCTATTCTACGTTTGTAACTTTTAATTCGTTGAGCCCATGTTTGAATTTTCTCTTTTAGCTTCACAACTATTATTATTATTATTATTATTATTATTACTATTAACATTATTACTATCATTGTTATTATTAATGTTAAAATGGATATCAATAAACATAAATGATATGGCGAATGATTAGAGTGCATATTTTATTCATTTATATTTTTTAAAATCATAACATGCGAAAGTCATATTTTATATTTAAAGGAGCATAAATGTCAGTTTTCTTATGCGGGCCAAATTTTTGGCTATCAATTTACAATCAAGAGTTTGGGAAAAGATAAGCGAATTGGGGAGTTCACCTCCTAGAGGGACGCGAGTAACATTACTGGTGCCACAATTCTGGGAATTCTTAGTGTTTGAAAATCTCAAGGCCCGGGCGATTCCTCCACCTTCTTGCGAATTTGAATCGTAACGGATGCTTTGAAGAGCTCTTTTCTCTTCTTGATTCATTGCGGTGGAAATAAAATTGAAATTATCTGTCCGAAACATCGTCTAAGTTATTAATCGAATTTGACCCAATACCGCAAACAATATTGTTTTACCTTTCAAAACCATATTTTACCATTTAAAACGCATTTTCGTCATTTAGAGTTGAAATAAAATTCGACGATATCTCCTTCAAATAGATTTAATTGGCATTAATTCCCAAGAATTTGATTTTTTTAAAAATAATATGGTCGTTTATGTAAGCCAGCCCTGAATGCTGTACTGTCAAAAGTTGTTGTAATGCCTTCAACTCTAAAACTAGGCATGGACGTCTAATCAAAACGATATAAGTATATAAGTAAGTACCTACATAAATAAATAAATGGATAAAGTAAACAAATCACTAAAATACATTGTCGTCGGTGGCCAAGAAAAGTGACATGTCAAAAATCGTCATCTTGTATTTAAATGCCGAAATATATTTGGAAAAAACTTGGTTTTACTGCTCAAAATTTTACCTGTTAAAAGTTATAATTCACAAGACAGTCGGAATGTAGAGTAAAACACTACGTCTTTGCCCAGTAAATACACGGTTCCGGTCATGCTGAAATCGTTTTCGTAATTCTGTAATGTAAGAACTACAAAACACAATCAGAGGAATGAAATGCCACTGCTGGGATCCTTTTGGGATTTGAGCAGTCTGTCAACCATTAAGAACAATTAAAAGAAATGAGATATATGAAAAGATTACTTGTGAGGACTTCTGTCACAAGAAAAGTGTTTTCTTTTTTTCTTTCTTTCTTGTAGGAATTAGATGGTAGTATGAAAAGTACAGAATGACCGATATCACAAATAATGGTCTTTATTCGTAATACGCAACGGATGTTAAGGCACTTAAGATACATTCTACGAGCCTACAAAGACACTAAAAAATAGGCATTGAAAAGAGCAATAAAAATTTAAAATTGATGGAAAAAAGGAACCCATATTTATTCGCATTATCTAGAACAAAGCATTACGAACCTTGGGTGAGACAAGTTAGGAGTGTAAGATTAGAATAAATTACCTTCAAAAGATGGCCCGCGAAAATAATAAGCAGACGCATCTGTTAACATTAAAAATAAATGTTGATCTTCAGACAATCTGGATACAATAGTTTTAACCCTGAATATACAGAATACGCAACTCTTGCGGAACTAGTTCTGTCGATTTCTCTAAAATACAAAATATGAGACTGAACTACCTCATTTTCACAAATTCTTCCAGCAATTAAATGACACTCAAGTGAATACATCTAAAGAAATTCCAATACATTTCCCGCTCTAAATACAATATCCGCTCTAATTTCCTCGCTTGTGTGTTACTAGATACACTAGCCTGAAATATATCTTACGGAATGTCGATTCCGAATGAATGTTTTGCTTAAATGCTTTTATTTCTACTAGTTGTGACAACACGGTGACAAACGACACCCTTATCGGTTAGGCTCTATGCGAGTGACTTAAAGTTTAATTCTTCGAATTTGACATTCTGCCTTACCTTCTTGGAAAAACATCTGGCACGGTAAGATATCAATGACGGCAGACGGGGTTATCGACTTGGCCCCTGAGGCGTGAATGTTTTGGCTGGATCGCAAATCTGAGTCCAGCGCTTACTTCCAAGTAGAAATGTCACATCTATGTCGATGTTTGTTATAAAATAATCGATGTATTCAACACCGATTTTTTAAGCCGATGTTTTTTAATATCGATGTTGTGTGTTTGATAATTTTACGTGGTTGAAATTTTTTAAATGAGAAAAATACCATCAAATTCTTCACACCAAAGTGACGAAGGGTGAAAAATAAAATAGTTTTCGAAGCCTATATATTATTTTTGAATTCTCGAATCAGATAATCAAAGTTTTGTTCATTGAAGTTTATTTGGCTTTCTTTTGTCAGATAAATCTCAATTCAAATTTAATATACGAGTCTACTTTTAAATTCAATCCCCACCCGTGAACTTCAATTATCCACTTTTAAAAACATCGATGTTTAATAGCATCAACAATTTGGGTCCATGTTTTAATTTTGAACATCGGTGTTTACAAATATCGTTGTTTTGTTGTCAATGTTGCATCCCACTGTTTTATGTTTCCAAGGCCCACTGTTTTATGTTTCTTTTCTTTGTGACAAAAAGCCCTATCATCTCCTATATTATTTCAGTAGTATACCTTTCCGTTACGGCTTTCACACGCCACCAATCTTCGTAAATGAGGTCTCTAAAGAAAGAGAATTTCACGGAGACGTGACGAATTGCACTTTGACTTTAAAAAAATGAAGGATTTGTTTAAAAAAAGGCATCTAAATATTTAAGTCAAATGCAACCCGCAACACTTGCCAAAGTTTTCGTCAAATAACTCCTAAACCAATCGTTTTAGGGCCTTAAAAACTGAAATTTTGAGGCCTAAGGAAACGGTTTTCACCTTATAATCAATAAGATCAAACATTCCTCAACATTCAATTAAATTTCCGGTTCCGCGCTTCAATACTATTAAGGCCACCTCAGTATTTCAGCCCTTGATGCTGGTAGCCATTTTTCTGACGACTTAGAAGGCTTAGAAGGCTTAGATTCCTCAATCTTATAGTTACGCTTTCTGTATACACCGTGGTTTATGCAGTCTGATTAGGTTTATTTGCAAGTTATTAATTCAAGATTTGCTCTCCAGCAACAACTAGAAGTACTATTATAGTTGCTTGATATCTATGAAAATTGTTTCTTATGCGTGTAGTGAAACTATTCAATTAACGTTTAGCCATGGTCTGTAAGTGCTGTGTACTCAATTGTGGAGGGATGTGGGTGTGCAGTGAAGAGTGAAGACTTGTGTTTTACCTGTACCAATATTTTCGCTATCATTCGATGAAATTTTCAAGTCAGCGGGTTCAGACACGTAGCTTTCTCAAAAGTAAAAAGCTAATATTTTTGTGCCTCTTACGAAAAGCTAAAACCTGACAAAGATTCAAAGGTGCATCTTCAAAGCAGCCGGGGAATATGCCGATATAAAAAATATGGGGAAGACCGGTATGGATCACCTGAGTAATGTAAATATGACCCGCAACATATTAAAGGTTTTAGTTATAGCCTTCGAGACCTTGCAAATGGGACACTCATGGTCTGGAGAGTGCCTCGTTAGGGGGAGACACCTAGAGAGAAAAACCCGCAAGCTGACATGTAGATCGGGCCCGGATCTCAGATTGTAGCACGAGAGAACACGGACCCTCATACCATGATTGGTTATTTAGTGTTTCTCTACGCGCGTCAACTGCTAATGTCATTATTCCCGTAAGTGTAGTGCGTATTTTAACACGGGAGGAGGCTCTATTTTTCCTCCGCCGATTTCACAGATCTGACGTATTCTAACATGTCGGCTTGCAAGAAATCTCAACCAGGTATCTCTCAACAGCGGAGCACCGCTCCAGCTGGGACTAGGTCTAACCTTCCGTCTGGTCTCCCGTCATGTGTGATAGTGTAGTCTGTAGTGCATATAAATGTGACAGTAAGTAAGGGGTAAGAAATACAAGGAAGAGGAAAGAAGGATCGCTCACGGTTCATTGCTGGTTCGTACGTAAACTACTCCGGCATTCATCTAGTGTTGATCGGATAAACCACAGAAAACAACCGATCAGAGCAGCCGGCCTCTATAATTCTTCCCCAGACAGGGGCTGAAAACGACCTATCTATGTAGCTAGTATGGAAAATCCGCCACCGTCGGGAGTCGAAGCTTAGGACCTTCCTGTCAGAATCGCTGCAAGGTCAGTGGCTCTGAGCGTCACTCACGGACTCTGATCGGTTGCAGTATCTTCACAAAGGGCCTACCGACCGCGTGCGTTCTTTGCATCGTTTCTCTTGTCCTATCCTCACCCCCTTACGTACGATCACCACAATTCCACGTATGTCGGGAGACCGGTCAGGAGCTTAAAGCTTGTCGGTGCACCGCTGATGGAAAACGCCTGGTTGAGGGAAACTCCGCTAGCCGACGGTAGGTCGGCGCCGCATATCACCATCCAGCCGGATATCACCATCCACCATCCAAAAGATTTCCGCTACCTCCCTAGAAAAAATACACTACACTTATGGGACTAATGACAGCAGATGACGTGCCCGGAATCACTAATCAATCAATTAATCAATGCCACCAACCTCTCATTCCACCAAGAACCTGCTAGCTAAACTACTGATATTAGTCGCGTCGCTCTCCCAGAACCAAGAGACCTTATACTGCGGTTTTTCTAACTCTGCCTCTGAAGGTCCGTCTTCACAATGGAATATGTCACGGTATTTCACGTCTTTCTCAGTCACACCGCTAGCCATCGCATGATCACGACCGTATCAAGCAGTGCTTGCGAACATGCCACTCCTAGCGGCAGGACCTAGAAAGAGGCGAAATATTGAGTGACGTACCAGGAGAGATGGCTCAGTGGATCAACCTGATGTCAGTGCAGTCTCTCTGACAGGGAGGTCCTAGATTCGAGTCCCGACGGGGGCAGGATTTTCGACACTAGATTGTCTGCTAGGTCGAATTCAGTCGCTGTCTGGAGGAGAATTTTAGCGGCCGGCTGCTCTGATCGGTAGTTTTCCGTGGTTTCTCCAATGAACACTAGGCGAATGCCGGAGCAGTACACTAACAAACGGGCCACGGACCGCGCGCGATCATTCTTTCCTCTTCCTTGTCCTATTCTCTCCTCTTACTCACACACTTACACTAACATGCACTACATTACCACACATGCCGGGAGACCGGTCGGGAGCTTACAGCGTGTCCCGGCTGGGGCGGTGCCCCGCTGGTGGGAGATACCTGGTTGAGGAGAAACCCCCGCTAGTGGACGGTAGGTCGGCGCAAGATCTCGTCATCCAGTGGAGAAAAGATCATCGCCACTTCCCGAGAAAAACACGCACTACACTTAGGGGATTAATGACCTAAGTAGTTGACACGCCCGGAAACATCAATCAATCGAGTGATATTCCATCGTGGCCATTCGAGAGGCAGAGCTAGAAAAATCGCACTATAGTACAGGGACTGTACCGGGACCACGTGAGGCACCCCCCCCTTTAGCGGCGTGGCGGCGTCGCGAGAGCGACAGGTGGTCGTGCGAGGCGCGGCCGCGCCGCGGCGCCCGCGTCGCGCGCGTGGGCCGGGCGGGACGCATGCGCGGGCGGCGGCGGCGGCGGCGGCGGGCGTCGCGACGGCGGCGGCGAGCGCCCGCCAGTGGCCCGCCCGACGCCCCTGCTCGCCGACGCAGGCCCCCGGCAGCCACCGGCGACGCTCGGCGCGCGACAGGCAGGACACGCTGGGAGGCACACACGGACAGCTGCAGGTGGGTCGGACTTACCTACCCAAAAAAACTGGTTATACATGTTTTTCTTCAGTTTTTATAATTGTAAATTTTTTATTACTTTAATAATTTTTGCAATTAAAAGAAATTATTTTTGCAATTAAAAAATTTTTGATTTTGATTTGTTCAATTCTTTTTTAATTATTCAATTCTTTTATTTCAATATTTTAATTATTTATTTTATTTTTTTAATTGTAAATTTTACTGATAATACTTTTATTTTTTAATTTTTGTTTAGTTTTTTATTTATTTTTTAGTTTTATCTTTGCTTTAGGATTGAACCTAGTATTTTTTCTTCGTTCTAGTGCACATGTGCATGTTCTAGTGCATGCGAAGTGGTCGAGGCAATGGTGTTGTCTGTAGAGATTTAGAATGTTAGACATTAAAATATAAGTTACTGGTCGACACCAGCGGCTCATTAATTACATCAAAAATGTTAACCTCTCCGATGTCTTGATGTAAAATGGGTTGCAGTTGTTTTCTTTTGCGTCGTGTCTGATTTTGATAATTTGTTTCTAGTTTCATGTATGTTATCTAATAATGTGGGAATTGAGGATGATGGGTAAGGAAAAAGTGGTATCGTTAGGAATGTCTTTAAGAAGATGCATGAAGTGTTGGAACACGCGCGTAAAAATATGTTTTCTCTATTTTCTCGAAAATTACAATTAAAGAATATAATGCCCTAAATATTCATAAGAGACCAGTTCAGCAGATGTGTATCGCCAAGAGTAGAACTTTGAACCACTGCTTTTCTGTACTTTATCACGCACTTTATCGCGGTGATGGGAGATTTTCAGCGAGCGTATTGTAGCGGGTGTTGCTTATGCTCTGTACAATGATCTAACGAAAGTGCTCGTAGTGCTTTTTGTTTTGTTTTTTTTTTTTAATGTTGAACTCAGTCTTAGTTTTGACCCTAGTATTTTTTTATCAATTGTGTAGTATTATGTTAAAAGGGTTAGTTTACTGTTTTACTTCTGATACATTCCTAGAAATTTATTTCTTTTTCTAATGTAAAGCAATATAATAATGAGCATGATGACTAACATTGTCTTCAAGAAAAACGTAACGTACGCATGAAAAAAATACATTTTCTCTTATTTCTCGAAATTTTACAGTGAAAGGAGTAATTCCTTACACTTTCGCAAAGGCATTGAAAAACCAAACGCGTACGAGCAGGACTAGAAATTGTATCGTTGCATTTCTATCATTCATCTCGTGGCGACGCACGTACGACCAAGAGTGGAGCTTCAATCATTGGATTTGTATCATCTATCTCATGGCGATGCACAGACTGCTGCAGTCAGTGAAGCTTACTAACGCAACATTGGTCCAAGGGAGTCACTCGCAGATTTTTCTTTTTATTTAACAGTTTTGTACTGTTATTTTTTGTTACATTCAGTTATTTCTAATGAGGGGTACGGCAATTGTTTTTTACTGATCAAATTGTCCGTAGTATGATTTTCTCCCATTGGAAATTAACTATCTTTCCACAATTTCATTTCCACTATTCATCCCGTAGTGATGCAAGAGTCTAAACTGTCTGAGGGTAAGTGAAGGTAACGCAAGCAACATGCTCCAGTAGAAGCTGTTACTCGTTTTCCTTGATTCCTTAAGATTTTTCGTGATTCGTTAAGATTTTTTTCTACATACGTATATTTTGTAAAGAAGAGCCGAGATTTTCCTGACGTCATTTCTCTGTCCTGTAAGAATCAAGGGACGGTCTTCTACTTGTAGGTGAAGCTTAGGAGCGCAAAAATAGTTCAATGAAAGTGTTCGTAGTTTTTTGTAATTGCGTCAGATGTATTCCTGATGTATAAAAAATTGTGTTATTTATAGGTTTACGAGTATTTTTTCTGGGTCTAGTTAAAACGAATACTAGCTGTTAGGGGATGGTGAATTGCATCAGTTAATTTAATTTCGTGACGATGCTGGGAGTTCAAGATCCGGTATTTTTTAATGTTCGAGAGAGCCTTTGAGTCCCAACAGTACACCAACAGTGTAACTTATTTTCCATTAATTTTCTTTTTCCTTCACGTCAACAGGTTTGTGAGCAATATATATTTTTGTTTTCGTGTTTTTTCATTCCACCAAAAGATTTTTTTGTCACATGAATAGATAAATTCCTCATATTTTTTGCCCTTTATTTTTTAAGAAATGTCTTTCATGTATATTCATTATTTTTAATACATTCGATTTTGTACGAGAAAATATTTTGTTTTGTTTCTTTTGAAATATTGTTAACAAAGATGTATTTGAGTTTTCTTTTATTTGACACACCATCAACCACTGCAAGTATACAATTTCGTTCAAATATTTTTGACGACGATATAAAAGAGGTCTTTTGACGAGACGTAATACGTTTCGTTGTTTTTGTTTTTTGGGGTATTGAAAAAAATTTTGCAATTAGTTGTTAAGTATATTGGTTGTAAGCAATGAAAATCTAAGCTTCAGTATCTTCCTTTTCTCTTTGTTGACATGTGAAATGTTAACATACTTTTGACATGCTCTTAGGTACTGATTAATTTAAAACCTGAAGTTTTACATGGCACTTAACACATTTAAGCTTGATAAAATTGACTCAGGGAGTCAATAGTTTCGTAATATATTTTTTTCATTGCTAGTAGCAAAAGCAATTTGCCTCAAGTATTCCGTTAAATATGCTTATCCTTACAAATTTTTGTATAATTGAAATTTTCTTTAACGTGTTAGTTTGGAATGCGGCGATAATGCTATTTGAAATGTAGTATATCCCCTCTACTTTCTTGAATATCTAACCGCTCGGGCTTTACTTCGCTTACAGTAACATTATCTACACGTGTTTCGTGAAGCGACAGTTTGTTTCTCAACCTTCATAGTTACGAGCAGATATATTGACGGTATCCTTTTAAAGCTATTATAAATGGATCAGCGTTTAGGTGCCTACGATTGCCAAGATGATGTTCCACAGACGTACAAAAATATCACAAATGTGAAAAAAAGAGCTAACTGAAATATTTAATTAAACTTTGGTATTCATAATTTCTAAAATGTGCAGTCACTGAACAATGACCTACAGTGTAAATTTAATCAACTGATATAAATTATATTTCCCGTTTTCGTTAAGATCAGCTGCGTAAGAAGTGATAATTCCAGTTCTTTGCTATTTCTCCCCTTTCCATTACTTGTTTAATTCACTGGGTTTCTTCCTTCAGACCACTTCGATTCGGTTTTCTTTTCCCTTCTGTGTTGGAATCCATATTTAACTCCATTCTAAAAATAACTATGCTCATAGTTTCTTCCTGTCATACTATTTCATTCCAAATATTTTTGACCCCTTGTATCAAGCTTATAATTTGAACTCTATGGTTGCCGCAGCAAACTTGTGGAAATCTAAATAGTTAGGTAAAAAAAAAGTTATCATCCACAATAAAAATATATTTCCACCAAATGTTTCGCCACGCATACATGTTTCGAGGTGTTTACCTCATCCTCAGTGGTACCCAACCAATGTGGTATACAGAGATCACTCTAAGAAGGAACTGCTCTGATAGTTACTGCTTGGGTACTGCTGACAGCGTAACTGCAGATTATGCCCATTCACTCATTTTTTTGTGCGTTCGTTTGCAGTGGGTTCTTCTGAAAATGCTTTCGACACAGTCTCTTACAATGCCATAGTCCAGAAAGATTTTCTTCTGTTGTCCGATCTATCTAACTGGTCCCTTCGTAGAACAACTTCTCTATACAAAGTATTGCTTTTAAATGTTTACACTACCGGGATAGTAAAGTCAGTGAAACATGTTTACATGATCTGTATGTAGTTTAAATACATTATTATTGTGGAAGAGAACTTATTTTCATCTATCCATTGTTATTACTTCTTTTTAATTACATTTGTATTTGATAAGCGTAAAGAACTTCCTTGCATCATTCGTCCAAAATAACATTAGTGCTAGAAATACCCCAATATTTACAATGATGCATCTTGTTTGCGATAACACAATGTCTCGTTCCCAAACAAGCAAAATAAAGCGAAATTCTTGAACTTCTTTTTCGTCAGGGTGCGTCAGCTGGCGACGTCTCCACGTCATCCGCGGGCCATCCGAACATCTCCGCGCGCGCACTTCCCCTTTCGAGGAAGCCCTGTGAATCACCGGAGGGCAGCCTCCCTCGTCTGGAGCGGGCGCAGGCGGACACCGCGCGGCGTGGTTTGTATCGGCAGCCGTGCTCCCACCCGCGCCGCCGGACCCAACGCAGAAGCCAACGCATCTCTGCAGCTCGAGAATTCAACAAGCTACTGGTCGCGGGTGAGATAGACGGGCGTTAACCGCTGTCCGCTGAGTCACACCCCCTCTTCCTTGCGTAGGTACGCGTGGCAGTACCAGACACCGTGACGCCTAATACTCTTTTTAGGACACGTCTGTGGCTGTGTGCTCTCGCTCGCATTGGACTTTTGGTGTTTTTCGCGAGTGTTCAGAACAGTTGTGTGACGCTGTACATTTTCGGGTGAAGATATAAAAGAAATCGGAAGTAAATGGCGGTTTTCGTAATTTCAGGAACGAGCGTCATTTTGTGGTTATGTTCTTGAATCGTTCGCTTCTTATACATCGTCGTTGATAGTGCTTGAAATGGTACTGAAATAAAACATTTATTACTTGTAGTGGCACAAATAAAATTTGAATTGGTGCTTGATACTGGACATTCAGCCGTAAAACGACCTACTGAAAGAATACATTTCAGCTTATGAGGAAGTAAAACAATAAAGTGTCCGATCGGAACCAACGACAAACGTCTACATCAGCAAGCTTAATAAAATCAGCTCTCCAAAGCTACGTTCAATAAACTCTGGTCTCGTTCCAAGCATCGTGGCATCGTTGTAACCCAAGAGCCATAACATCACCCCTCGTGAGACTGTTCTTTTTTTTCTCCTGGACGCGAACAATACTCCGGGAGCCTCACGAGTCGTTTTGGATTCTTGAGACTCTTTGGAAAACGACGGGGGGAGCGACTGCGTGGCCGACCGGGCGCCAAGCAGGCCACAGGGCGCGACGCGAAGCGGCGGTTCTATAATAAAACAATATCATCTTTTCTGGCGTCGGCTGGCGCGGTGTCGCGTGCCAACAGCCTGCCGCCCCTCCCCCTTCTCCGCCCTCTCCGCCGCGGCTACTGTGCGACCGTTCTAAATACGCTACTACTGTTCCAGCACGCACGGCGTCGCCAACTATTGGGGGACCCGGACGCTGTCCTTGAGGAACATCGCGCTCGCTTCTGGAACGTGTCGTGCAGAAGACGTTCCGAGGAAGAAAAGAGCGGCTGCGGTGGTTTCGCGGTGGCTTTGTGGCGTACGATTTGACTGTGTGGTGTTCGGCGTCGTTAACAATTGGACCCGTTCGCTGTCCTTGAGGGACGCCACATCCGCTTCTGGAACGTGTGGTGCAAACTTTGGAGGAAGAAGCGACGGATAGGATATTTTGTGGTGATTGTGGTGTAAAAAGATGCTGTGTTTCCTACGACAGACACTTATTTTACCTGGTATAAACGTCATTGTGTGATATATGCTCTGTGAGAACATCGAAAACAAGACGAGTATAATAAGTGTTTTGTCAGGTTTAATATAAAAGCGAACGAAAGTGAAGTGTTCACCACAATTCCCCTGTTGAGTAGTCATTAATGTTCAACAATCATATTGTGTAATCACAAGAACGTGATGATCATCCCACTGGACAAAGTTATTTTCAACGGTTATTTTGTGGACCTGTTGCTGACCGGACTATAAATATCAAAACCCCACAACTGGACTACGTTCTGGAAAATCCGCTGCTAAAAGACAATTAAGGATCGGCATGGCGTGGCATCTCAACCCGTTGCTGTTACTGGCAGCACTTGCGCTGATGACCGTGCAAGGTAACATATCTTCATGACTGCTGAATGCGAATATGCAATACTTAATTTATATTTCACTTTTTTATGTGTACGCAATAAAATAATACATTATTCTCGTCTATTTGTCAGAAAAATCGTCTTGAAAATCGAAATTTTAATGAAAAAATAACTCATTTCTTTAAATTATTATGAAAAAAGAATTCGAATTTTAACGTCTTTGTATTTTTTTACCCACGTATATTCTTCGAATCAGATGAACTTTTCGAAAACGATGTTACCTGGTATCAACATTTCAAATATCAAAATATTAATACCACTCATATTTTTCTCAAAAATTTACAAAGTAACAACCTCACGAGAAATATTATTAATCCAATAATCCAACGTTTTCAAGGAATACGTACCGATACAATCGTGTAGCGGTAGCTCAAGGTACTCTCGCAGTTTCTGTATTCCGCTACCTTTCCCTTCCAGATGTATTTACTTGCAGGCTGGGTGTTGTTGGTTAAATGAAGGTTTATTTGAGTATATTTAATGACTCCTTTACAGATTGGTCAACTTTAAGCGGAGACGAATGAAGGAAAACTGGATAGTATTCATCTGAAATTTCTTATACTTGTAAATATGTTCAATCTCAAAGCAGTAATCTTCAAATTTTAGTTATTAAAATAATTCATTAATGGCATGGTAAATTTTATTTTAATTTAACTTTAATTTTTACATCACACATATTCCGTTTATTTTATCTAATATTTAGCGATACAAGTAGTTGAATTGCATCATCCAATACTTCTTTGGTGACTAACTTTAAGAATGTTATCACAGAAAACTGAAGCTGCAAATTTCTCCAGATTGCATCGCTGTAGTAAATCAATGTACCATTATGAGATTGTTCCGACTTTGCCACTTTTTGAATTTGCTACTTCTATTTCCATCTTTGTACACATTCTGGCGAGTGTGAAATCGCACAAGTTTTTATCGTGTCAACGTTTCCACGAATGTGCATCAGAATGTAAGAGTCTTTTCACAAGTATTCGACAAGCAAGCCTGTTGTGACAATTCAACGAATCTTTTTCGGAGGTTGAAATCACTGCTATTGTGTTTGCATTGAATGTATAGCATCGCGATGTTTGTGTGTTCTGCTTTGTTGTGGATTTAAAAAAAATCTTTTTCATTCCTGTATATAGATTGAGTGGCTCCAGTGATTGTCAGGATGAAATGAAATCGCTGGAATATTAAGAGTTAAAATTATTGTTTAAAGAATTAATTTTTATTGTGATTCTAATTGTCTTTCTTATTAATTGTTTCATGTTACGCGCTAGTATTCATTTTGACTCACAGTAACTGCAAAGGAACAAATTGGAACAATGAGATAGAAGTATCCATCTTTAGCTTTTCTTTAAACTCGTTGTGACGAATATCGATTCAGACAAACGCATAGAAGAATTCACATCATTCGTTTTAGTTTTATATAAAATTACGAAAATTGATTACATTGGTACCTCATTTTTTTGAATTTGAATTTTCTTATTTCTTTTCACTTTTGTTATGCAGATGGTATTCGATATCTAGAATCTCGATTAATTGAACAATGCAAAAACTTAAACTTATTCTTCTTTCGAACACTAGAAATCGATGGACCATTGCATAATTGATCTTCTTGGGCAGAGTTTTCAGGAGATTACTAAGAACCTAAGTAGAAGTAATGTCAATACGTATTACATGGTCATAAACACTGATCACGAAATGGAACAATTACGCGGGACAAGTGGTCAGTCCACTTAAACAATTAACTTAAACCCAAAGTTATGAGAACACACACGCTTAAAACATGTTTAATAATTCTTCAACCTCGCTCTAATCCAATCATCAGCTTCCAACCCCTGGTAAACGATCGGTAAACTTTGCACATCCCTCTTTACCCTCGCTTACATCTGGGCAGCCCCTCCTTTTTTTCGATTAAATCCGACTTCCCCAATCCTCGTGTAAGAGAAACCATTTCTATTCCATTAGCGGCCTGGCACGCCCCTCTCGCCTCCCAGCGACGTCACAAAAAGTAACCACCCGTCCTCGCCTCCCCCTACCCCCCCCGCCCTCCGCCCTCAATCCCCTTCGGCGAGGACTCGTGTTGCTCCCTCCCCGTTTTAATCTGGGGATAAGGCTGGCGGGCGGGCAGGCGGGCAGGCGGACGGACAAGAGAACACGTGGGAAAGACCAATCAACGAAAATGAAAAGGACGCAGAGCTGTCTGTTAATTTTCGTGGTGTGAGCCGGAGGTGGATAATGCTTCTTATGCTAGCGCCGTGTTTGGAAGGGATGGCGGCATTAATGCCTCCCGGTGACAATCGAGGTGAGTGACAGAATCAACGCAATATTATTTCCTGAGATGTTGAGTGTAAAAAATGAAGTTGTCACGTGTAATAACAAGTGGATGTTGAGTGTGAACGCCTTTAATTAAATATACCCCCAAAAAATTCTTTTGTATTCATCACAGATTTTTTTCACTAAAATAATACATACTATGCAATAAGAATACAACACAGCTCATAGTAACTTCAGACTGTTAACATAAATACTAGTATTGAAGAGTCTGAATACAATTATCAGAGAGCAAGAATTGTAGACATAGGGGTGTGGCATAACACGAACGTAAACCGCAAAGGCATGATAGCAATTTGAAGATGTATTTTATAATTTAAAATGATTTTAAAATCAAAACAAATATGCATTACATCAAAAATAAAAATAAATAATATATGAATCGATAAATAAAGTCATTTAACAGGAAAGAGACAGGTACGTAACTCTATATTTAAAATATCAAGTAATGAAAGCATATCACGTGTTCAGTATTTTACCTTTCATCAGAAGTGGAATTCTGTTTTGAGGTCGCTCAGGACAACAGCTGATACCACTACGAGCGAGAGATACTGGGGAGTTTTCACGGAGGCGGATATTCGGCACTAGCGAGATAGTTAAGTGAAATTCAGCCACTGTTTGCAGGTGAATTCTACCGCCCGGCAGCTCTGATAGGTAGTTTTCCCTTTGTTTGTTTGTTTTTCGCATAATATCAGGTGAATGTCCAAACAGAACTATAATAAACATATGGTCTGCACGCGATCTTTCCTTCCTCATTCATGTCTCTACATTAGTTCTTACGCCGGGAGAGGTGGCTCAGAGTATCAACAAAAGAAATTGCAGTGACTCTAATCAGGAGGTCCTGGGTACGATTTCCGACGGTGCGGTGGCAGGATTTCGATTATAGATTGTCAGCTAGATCGCATTCAGTCGCTATACGGAGGAGAATTCTGTCGGCCGGCTGCTCTCGCCGGTAGTTTTCCGTGGTTTTTCCAATCAATCCAGGCGAATGCCGGAGTAGTACCCTAACAAACAGGCCACGGACTGCGAACGATCTTTCCTTCCTGTTCCTTGTCCTATCCTCACCCATTACATAGACACACACACACACACAAACAAGCACTACACTACCATACATGCCGGGAGACCGGTCGGGAGCCGACGGTAATTGGCGACGGATCTCGTTCGCCATCTACCAGGGGAAGGCTCCCGAGAGAAAAAATCACGCATTACACTTACGGGACTAATGACAGCATCTGACGCGCCAGGAATCACTAACAATCAACCAACCAACCTCTGCCCTTACAAACACTTACATGCACTTGACCAGGGCTGTTCAATTTAGAAGGGCTTATTGGCCACATATCAAATTCTAGTTTAGCCGCAGGCCACACCGTAATTTAGGATGGTTTTTACCCTAATTACTGATATTATAGTGAAACAAATATATTAGAAACGACTTTTATTCAACATGCTTAATGATTAATGTTACATCCAACTAGAAAATTAATATTACAGTTATTTAACTATAAAAATGCATAATAGAATAACTAAATACGAAGTATTCGTAAGGCGGGAACGTAAAAAGGTTGTATTTGGATGGTGTAATAAAATTTTTCAAAGAAGTTGCGGGCCGCACAAAAAGATCCGGCGGGCCGCATGCTGCCCGCGGGCCGCCTGTTGGAAAGCCCTGCACTAGACTATCACATGTCGGGGGGTTAGAGCACCTGGCGGCTAGGGCTGTGCCCTGCTAACTGATGCGCCGGGAAGGGGAATCTCGCGGATTTACACCGAGGATTCCGGAAGGGGTGTACGTCGGCGCTGGATTTCACGTTCTGTCGGAGGAAGAACACCGCCACCTACAGGATATAACACGCACCACACTCTCAGGACTAATGGCCATAGACGACACACCCAGAAACAAAATATATGAAGCAATCTTTTGTGATCCTTCGCGCATTCCTACATTCATATATGATGTTGGGTCATGTCACAGGCAATCGCGAGTGAAGTAAGCGTGGCTGATGACAAGGCTGCAGCGACTGACACCGCTCCCAATTAGATGACGACATTCGATGCGCGAAAAATCGACGGCGGCGAAGCTTTTCCCACATACTTTTAAATTAACTGTTGACAACTGCCAATAAATGACACCTCCTGTGGAGCTCATTGCACAACTTCATCTCGATGCTTTTCGCATTTTGAGAGTTTCTGAAAGTGGGATTCCCAGACCCCCAAGGGTTCCTGAAAAGAAACGGAAAAGTACGCCAGACGTTGCTTGGTAGAGATATGAATTTTAATCCAATTTAGTTAACAAAGGCAGGACAGTGTAGATTAAAAAGTTCAAGAAACTTTTGGATCAGTGGTGCAAGAGTCACATGAATCGGGACGGGCCCAGAATGTGCAAGGGATAGACAGGTTCTCGCTTGACCCGTGAATCTTTATGTAGGGTGCTGTTGTCAATTACTTATCGATTTTTGGCATTCGTTTGGAAGTTATTGGAGAAATGACAAGTCACATCGCGTCTTACTCGAGGAGCTACGCACTCGATACCAGATGAGCAAATACGTGCTGATGTTCAACACTCAAGTAAATTTCCGACAGCCACCGGGGATCGAATCTGAACTCTGCCAATCACTTGCCCTCTCTATCGATACAATTTGTACACCAGCTAAATGTGGTCGGTCGAATTCAGCCGCTGTCTGGGGGAGGATTTTAGTGGTCGGCTGTTCTATTCGCTAGTTCTCCGAGGTTTCTCTGATCAGTGCTAAGCGAAGGCCGGAGCAGTACCCTCACGAAATGGACGCGGATCACGCTTTTTTTTCTTTCTTCTTTTCAAAAGTTACACAAGTGAAATTTTTTTAAGTTCTCTCACACCGTTTATATAGACATTTGCAACAATTTGTAAACACTACTGTATTTGTGACTTAATGTGGTTTAAATGACTTCTAATGAAGTTTTTCGAAAACTCAAAAATGTTCTGTGAAAAAGAGCTTCAAATTTCGAATTTACAGTAGCCCTTAAACGTCAGTTTCTTAATAACGGCTCTAAATTTTTTAATGAAAATTTCCATTTAGGACGAGGTATTAATTTTCTTTAATATTCTTCAAATATTTCGGTTCTACTATTAGGAAATTGAAAAATTAAGAAAATGTCAAAAAATGTACTTCGAGCGGCGATAGATTGTAATCAACCAAGAGGTCAAGAGTATGTGGTTACTCTTGGCAAATTGTAATCAAGCAATCTGGCAAGAGAATGTGGCAAGCCCGAATGGCTAGCCGAGACCAAAGGAAATAGAAATCTAATATGGGAAAGTCTGTGCCATTTTGTAGCACTACTAATATAGAATTATTTTGAAAACCTATTTCAAACAACTAAAAAACAGAATTTTCTAACCAAATTATCCCGTTTTATGGTCGAAGTTTGAAACTTTTGACGAAATAAGCAATGCATGAAGTTCTATTTTCATAATAAGAATAACTTCGCTTACTATCTATCTAACTATCTAAAATAATCCGAAGGAAAAACTAGTTTCCTTGATTATTGTATAATGAACATGTAACCGATAAATTAAGTTTGAATTTTTTGAAAATTAAATCCGATAAAAATATGTGAAGAAACTTAAAATCTGGGAAAATCATCTGGCAAAAGAATAGCATTTCAGCAGGCTTTACAACTTACACTAGAAAATCCAATGAAGTGTCCACATACATACACGGTCCGCGTAAACCTTGAAGGCCACGCGCCAAAGCCAGTACATTTTTCTTGCGCATATCAGAGCGTATTTCTTGTCTAATCTTAACGAATGGATGTGTACAAATAGTAAATTCATCATGCTTTTCCGCAATGTTACCTACGTAGTCCTCTGTTTTTTCCTCAAGCCTTATCACCCGTTTGTTCTTCATCTTTACAAACTACGACAGCCAAATAATCACATTTAAACAACTGCAGAGAAATAAAACAATCACAATAACGAAATGAAAGCTTCATAATTATTGCTTATAAAATTAAATTAAGCATCATAATTATTGCTTATTAAATTAAGCTTCATAATTCATATAATTAATTTTGAAGGTGGACAATTTCAATGAAAGAGGGGCTTCTTTAAACCGAATCTTGTAATCTCACGAATATGTTTTTACTTTCTCTTTTTTCTGTTATAAAACGAACGGTAATGACGACTTGCTTTAGAAGTAAATCTTCCAAATCAGAATAATATTTTAAGAAACCTTTGTTGCTTTTTATACTGGAAAAAGGAAGCGAGGAAGTGCCATCCAAAATAAAAGAAATAATCCTGATTCGTTCGTGACTTTGTTATTTGGTTATAACAAATGAATCAACTTAAGAATTTACAAAAACACGATGAATAAAAAATGGCATATGTTTTCAGACTTCCCACTGGAATAAAAGTGAATGAAAAGTTCATTCGGTATCCGGCATCGTGAACTTCTACGTATAGTAATCAGCCAATCTGCTCATGCAACTGTCCTTGTTTTACTTACGGGTGCATTTTTTCCTGTCGGTTTTCCTGTCGGAGCAAGTTGTAATTCGGCGCGTCTCGTTCTACTGATGGGAAACTGGCCAATTTTCCGAATCTTTCCATGTCAATACAAGAGAGTACTCTAAAAAAACGAATTGTGTGTGTGTGTGTGTGTGTGTGTGTGTGTGTGTGTGTGTGTGTGTGTGTGTGTGTGTGTGTGTGTGTGTGTGTGTGTGTGTGTGTGTGTGTGTGTGTGTGAGGGGTAGGGAGGATTATGACACTTGCCGAAGTCGACATTGAAATCTTCTCGACAAGACGAATAATTTCTCACTACATTTAGCCGAATATTTATAGAATTCTCTTCTGGGTGAAATTAAAGCGATTTTGCACCCAGGACTAAAGTACCCAAAACGGTGACACGCAGTGAATTACGAAATGCCTTTCTGGTATAAACTGAATCGGTACTTGATTCATCAGATTGCAGAAATTGAACATAATTATATTATGCACATCAAAATTTAACCTCAGAGTATTTCTGTCGCTACTTTACCATGTAACTTCAAACGCCTGGGAATGAACGAGCCGAACGTGAATTAAATTGGAATTTTCTTTTGAACTTTCTCGCTCAAATAAAACTTTTCATCAATAAAATTCCCAACGGAGGCGCCATCCCGAGATTTTCAATAAAATGATCCGGTCGCTCGGTTTAGTCTTCATTCCTACATTTGGTTGTCGAGTTTCTGTCCCCTCTCTCCCCCCCAAACCATTTCCCCTCACCTTCCCCTAATCATTCTCCCTCTCCTATTTTCATCCCCCTGTCCCTCGTCCTCCCCCTCAATTTCCTCCATCCCTCTCACACTATCTCCTTCTCCTCTGCCATTCCCCTTCCTCTCTCCCCATCCAACCCCCATTCCGCCTCTCACTCTCACTCCCCTCCCCTTCCACTTCTCACTCTTCCTCCCCCTCCCTTTCCACCATCCATTCCCCCTCTCTTTTCACCTGCCACTTCCTCTCTCCCTCAAAAGAAAATTCTATCTGCGACATTGATTTGAATGCTTCTTTTACCAAGGCATTATTTCCATCCAAGTTTCGAATAGCGCTTCTGAAGTGACAAGTTCTGTTCTTGCCAACGCAACTGAAGGCAACGTCGCGTGAACTCCCTCTTCCTACATTAAAATTTTTCTATTTCCTTTCGGAGATCCGTCACCTTCCGTCCTTTCCGATTTGTTTGTTCCGCCCTTGCAATCTCGCCTACTCCCCACGCGTGTGAAGGAGTCACGCGTCTCCGCACGCAATCAGCTCGCGCACGCATTCTGCGGTAAATGAAGTTAGCCACACTGATTTTTCATCACGATACGATGTACAGTGACCACCACAGGGAAACGATAATTACTGTGATTAATGGGAGGATTATAGACCCAAGATTATCTTTCGATGAAGAAAACAAAACCACGACTGCTCTAATAAGAATATATGGTTCAAGGATGTAAAATACGATGTTATTCGTAAGAAAGTTAAAATTTGAAAGCTCCATCATCTTCATTTCCATCCTTTGTCGCCTTCAACTATTTGTCTCTGCTTCCGCCATATTTTGCCTCCTCCGTTCTCTCTTGCCACCTCCGCCATCTTTTGCCGCCTCCGCCATCTCTTGCCGCCTCCGCCATCTCTTGCCGCATCCGTCGTCTCTTCCCGCCTCCCCCATCTCTTGCCGCCTCCACAATCTCTTGCCGCCGCCGTCTTCCGTCATCTCTTGCTGCTGCCTCTGTCATCCCTAACTCCACCAACGTCCCTTCCCCCTCCATCTCTATCTCCCACTACCACCTCTACTACCAGTACCGTCATCACACCTTCGTCTCCACAGTTCGCTCACCCGCCGCTACAGCTACCTTCACCTCCGCCACTACCAACATCAGCGCCCCCTGCCCCGTTCACAGCCGCCTGTGCCATCGCCACCTCCGACTACCCACACCCACCGCCTTCGCCGCCTGGCGGGGCGTCCCGACGGCTTCTCCCCCTACGCGCGACCCTGCGCGCTATCCGGTTACGTAATGAAAAACGTGCCGCCCGCGCCGCCCCCGCCGCCCGCGCCGCTACTGCAGACGAGCAACGCCGACCCCTCCCTCCCTCTCCGAGGCGCAGTGGGGTGGGGTGGGGCGGCGCGTGCCGCGTTAGACTGCGGAAGGGGAAGCGGTGCGGCGAGGGCCCCCGCCTCCTGGAACGGCTGCGGGGGCGGCGGAGGGAAGAGGACGCAGCGGCTGCCAATTGGCGGGGGAAAGGGCAACGCGGCCGCGCCGGGCGCTTGGCGAGCGTGCTACGCTTTGTTCAGGCCAATGCGGACCATTTCTGTAACTGTTGAGTCGATTGATTGTTGATTGATTAGAGAGTTTTTGCCACCTCGAACGAGAAGCACTATCAATCTTCTGCTCATGCGCAGTTCAAGTTTCGGATTACTGTAGTGCAGTGGTGTCATGGTCTGCTACTGGTGGCAGTGGCACGCGTTGTGGCATCGTGCCATGCCACGAGCTTCTCTGCGCAACTAGCGTCGGGAAAGGGAACTATTAGTGACCCCGCCGTTTTACAATAGAGATGGTATTGTCTCTGGTGGCGGGGTGACGAACTCCGTGGAGGGACGAATTCGTCGTGGCACTGGTGCCACGGACTCCCGCTAGTGGCATCAACCTTGACAACATTACTTTAGTGCATCTACACGTGTGCAGAAGATCGATAGTGCTTCACGTTCGAGGTGGCAAAAACTCCCTAATGTTTCCGCGCGCGTCAACTGCTGCGGTCGTTAGTTCCGTAAGAGTAGGGTTAGTTCCGTAAGTATATTATCTATTCCTTGTAGGGCCCGTTTTTATCGCGGGCGGTGGCGGTGATCTCCCGCTGGATGGCGAGATCTGGGGTGGACGTACACGTTGGCTTATTAACCAACCAGTTAACAGCGGGGCACCGCCCCAGTCGGGACAAACTATAACAGTGGTGTCAAGATCTACTAGTGGCTGTGGCACGCATCGTGGCACCGTAGCATACCACGAGCTTCTCTGCGCAACTAGGGAAAGGAAACTATTAGGAACCCCACCGTTTTAAGGATGGCGTTGTCTCTGGTGACGGGATGATGAACTGAGTGGAGGGACGATTTCGTCGTGCCACTCGTGCCAAGGACTCCCGCTCGTGACATCGACCTTGATAACACTGGGCTATAAGCTCCCGACTGATCGTTCCGTACGTGGGGTGCACATCCTGTATGTGTGTAGGTAAGGGATGAGCACGGGGCAAGGAAGATCCCACACGGTCCTGGCTCGCTTGTTTACTCTAGCATTCGCCTAGTATTGATCGGAGAAAACCACGGAAATCTACCGATCAGAGCAGCCTGCCGGAGAATTCTTCTCCAGACAGCGGCCGAATTCGCCATAACTATTGAGTCGAAGGCTACATCGCTCTGCGAAATGTATTCTTCCGCCAATCAGATGAGCAGTGGGCTCGCTGTGAATGCCTCGATGTATCAGTACAGTGCGTGTTGTTACAGGTTAGGGGTAATTTTCACGAGTTATTTATGTTGTGTTGATGTTGTCACTAAAAGTAATATTGTAAGAATTCAATAAAATCATGTCAAAAAATCCATGAGAATATGTAGTCTTGTGGCTTATGTCGTCGAATGCATGTAACCCGACAGGCCACAAAACCAAATTTCAAAGAGACCAAAATTTTAATTTTAATATACTTGCAATACGCAAAATTTTAAACAAAGAAAAATGCAAGTAAATAATATTTCTTGTAAAAGAAATTTGAAAGTATACTTTTCTGCCTTCTAGACGCATAAATATCTCGCTTTCAAGCAAACATCTCTCAATTGACGGAATGACAAAAATATGCAGTACCACTGCCCCATCACAAGTTATCCAACGTTTGTGAAATTAAAGCGAATTACTTTTACGTGTTTCTCATTGACCACGCCCTCCGAATTAGTTTGGCATGAATGAGTGTGAAAATAACTGGTCTGGTCATTGAACACACAACAGGATAAAAGATGCCTAGCTGCTCGCAGTTGCATAAGCAAGTTTTGAAATCCTGCAAGCAAGCAATCAGATGTTGACTTAGCCGAAATTGATACGGCATTATATCTTCTTAACCACGGCGCATTCATCTCTTGTGACTGAATCTTCTTTAAATAATAATAATAATAATAATAACAATGATAATTATCATTATAATTCTGTGGTCACCGGGTAAAAGTTCTTAAGTCAAAAATCTTAGTTTGGAGAAAACAAGGGTTAGATTTTCAAGCCACCTCTTGTTCCTATGCTAAACGCTATTTCTTAATGTTTTTTGCTCGTTAAGGAGGCAACATTTGAATTCGGTCGTTTTACTAAAATAAAATATAGATACTTAACTTGTCGTTTAATTATTTAACCCAATATTTTCAAAAATTGACTTAAGAACTTTTACCCCGTGACCACAGAATTGTTGGTATTTGTATTTAGCCATTACATGTCCCTTAAAGGGCAATTGGCCTCGCCACCATTAGATCCCGAGGCTCCTAGTGGCTCACCCCACCGGGAAATCGCGATGCCTGCAATTCAGGGGGATGTAGGCGGATTTACACAACGTAGTATAATAATTTTTTAAACAGTCAGAATTGGATGTAAAATAATAATATTTTCAATCTTAAGAAATATATATGTGAGAAAATATTTATCATTAATTTTTGTAGAAAAAACAGAAATTGTTTATAATATAAAAATTTGATATGTTTAATGTTTAACTTTACAAAGGTGCACTTTGTTTGAAAACGAATCACATTAAAAATTTGAAATTTTGTATAACTGCTCCTGAAACATTAATAAACAAATAAGTGTAAGGAAATTTTGGGATTAGTTATGGTTTTTTAAATATTAAGTATTGAATTCGTGTCATATTATTAGATGCAAAAAATTTGAGTTTAATAAATCATTATGAAGAATCTAAAGAATATTTGAAAAAATCCTTACACACAAATTCTTGTCTTTGTTGTCTGCAACTATGTAAAAAATTTGAAAATTGTACGCCAAATAGTTTTTGAGAAAAAGGTACATTTATCACAAAAAATCAAGGTTACGGGAAATTGCTTGCAAACATTGAAGAGCAGTTTTGGAACCTTCACAAATGATATGTAAACTACAAACAAAACCTATTCTTTTACCGTTATTCACTAATCGTAGCCTTTGTTTCCCACAATTTACACAGCAACAAAATGTATTAAATGCTTCAGAAAGCATTTGCAAGAATATTATTCTAAAAATGTTGTTAACATTCTCATTTCCATTTTCATTACATTAACCTCCACCGACTTTTCGTCTTGATGCCCTAGGCGGGGTTTCCTGATCAGATATACACGTTTCCAGATCATATTCCACAAAATTATTAATCTCACTTTCTGTTCTGTTTAATGTTTTGGAAGAAATGTTAAATATTTTGGCTTTCTTCATTTTCTTAGCCTTCGTTACTTCACCTAGTTAACAGCTTCGGCTAGCAAAGCCGGTTTCACCATCGTGGGCTTTCAATGGAGCCATCCCAGCATTCGCCTGGATGTCCAAGGGAAATCACGGAAACCCCGGTCTGGATGGCCGGCACGGGGATTGAACTCAGGCCTCCAGTTAGCGCGCTACACCCTGAGCCACTTTACACGGTATCATTATCATTTTTATTATTCTAAGGAAAACAATTACAAATATAGACATCAGAAGAAATGCAAGCATTACAAAGTAGAAATAAAGAAACAAAAATATAAAAACACAAATAGACACGTAAAAAAAAGATAAAATGTTCCCATCTCTTCTACCATCTCTTCAAGCGAGGCCCACACAATCTATAAGCATCTGATTGCCTCACCCTGTCATGTTATCAACTACATTATCCTTTATTATTTCATAATTGCTGAATAAGGAAACTACAAATTCTCTGATAGTTGGTCGCCAACATGTAATGAAGGGACGAGAATGTACGAACTCCTAAGGGAGATGTTGATCATGCGACGAAGCAGAGACCCACGCACAAAACTTGCGGAATCTGATGGGAATAATCCCAAACTTCGGAAACTGAGCAACAAAGCATGCGGTTAGGAGTCGAGATTGTTCCCAAAACCCTTTCATGTGAACTCTTGTCTTGAGATCAGTCCGAGTCTGTTATAGTATACAAGTATTTCCAAACCCAGCACTAACATTAAAATAAAGAATTTTTCCCATAAATGGGAAAGTTTGTGAAGTGCGCACTGGGGAGCGCCAGCAGAAACTTTGAAAAAGTGATATCCAGAGCAGTGAACAGCTCGAAACTATTCGAAATGAGTAAAGAGAATATTAATTCTTACAAATTCGGAAAACAAAAAAGAGGAATGAAAAACGAATTTAAACATACTACGAAGCAATGAATAACGTAAGAACTACTAAAATTATTCAGAACACCACATTTTGACGTTATAGGAATGAAATAAGCTCCTTGTTTGTTTTGAAATAAATTTGTCAATGCCAACGAATACTAACAAAATTTTGAACCATGGCTGAAAGAAGGTTCATTTCTGCATATGGATTGATTTTTTCCTCCTATGAAGAACTTAAATATGTACATGAGATATGATACTCCTATTTTTAACTTTGAAATTTTCTATTGAAAATGAAATTTTGCAATATCTCTTCTCTTTAAAAGTTGTCATTCCTATATCTAATATTCTTTCAAAAATTGATTTTTTTGTGCAAAGTTTTGCTTGCTTTCTGGAAAAAATAAGTACAATAAGAAAGTAAAATGTTAATAAAAAACTATTGAATTGCATTACCGAATTGATTGTAAATAAATAAATATTCTCGCCATTGAAAATGAATGTCGGTTAATTAATTTCATACACTCACCTGAAAAATATTTCAACTACATTAATTATAAATGGGAGGAGAAGATGATGCATTAAAATATTGTACATAGACTTGCTTTTCGTACTGTAAATGAGGTTACGTATTTTTTCTTCCTATATTTATTTGTCATGTTTTTCATTGTCACAATTTATTCAGTGTTATATCCTTTTCCAGGAAATTCCTCTTGCTCCGTTATAAACATCTCACCACGCAAAACCTGCGAGAATTTGTTAGAGGGAAGCAACTGTAGCGTTTAAACAAAACGAATGAGCTAACATTTGAATGGTAATTTTCCCAGCCGGCACAAAACCAATTTATTACTTCACTAAATTCACACAATTTATTTCAAATCGAGCGCAAGCGTTGTGTGAACTCCAACCAACTCGGAATGAGTGTCACGAAAAATATGAGACAACAGCAAAAGAAGAAAATAGAATTATCAAACGGAACTTTTAAGAGAAAAAAGAACAAGGATGCCGAAAAGAGAGAGGGTAAACTAAACGAAGTAAAAACAGAAGACGTTGCAAACGAGAAAGAACCGCTACGTGCTGAGGTTCGAAATTTGCCGACAGGATCAGAAAAGCAGGAAAGTATCCCGAAAGAAGAGGAAGGAAAAGAGTTTAAAAGAAGATCAAAGGAAAATTAACCAAGTGAAAGAAAAGAGGAGAAAGGATAATAGAACAGGAAATAATGATGAATCGAGGTGGTGCATTTGATCAGTAATTACTGTTTGATGAAGAAACAAACATGGCATCTCTTAAGGATATTAATATTCGACACAACGCGACGGTTCGCTAAAGTTTTATTACCAGCAGTGCAAAAGCGTTTTCAAACTTTCTTACAAAACATTCACTGACGACGAGAAAACGGGGCAGAGAAATATCTTGGTTGTAACAGAGTTGCGGACTTCCGTTTTTTTATCGAAGCCAAGTAGAGCCCAATTATCTGGTCACGTATTACTGATGATTAGGAGGCGAATTTTAATGAAAAGTCATTTTTTTCTTTTCACTTTAGAATAATGTCGTTAAGTATAGAAATTCATTTTATGTTACGACAAAACGAAATAACCCATTTTTATGTTGTTGTTTTTTTGTTATTTTTTGCATTTTGTCCATTTTGGCTAATAAGTCGTTTTTTACGTTTTTACGTCATTTGTAATGCATTTTTGCTGATTTCATCGATTTTAATATAATTGTAATGGTACTAGTTGCTTCAAATAATATTTACGAGATGTAACAAATGTTCACCATAGAATTCCTGAGTAGCCTAATCGATTTTTTCCTTGATATATTGTAATATCAGCCATGGTAAGTACTATGTTATTATGGTATCTGTGACGTCTATCAGTTCCCATTGTCGGTTCGACCGATTTCGCGATAAATAAAGAGAGAGATTTTCTTTTAAAGAACAGTCCAAAACAAAAGTTTGCAATGTGAGCTCTCTTGAATGAAGCAAGAAGCCTCGATTATATCAGTGACATTTCCAACAGCTTTAGTTGTTCATCTGAAGTGGTTTTTATCGAAGTATTTAACGTAAATTTTTCTTTGTTTTTAGGGCAATTTAAAAACGTTTTAAGAGCATTTAATTGATCATTTTTGGCGATGTTTGTGGTCATTAAAATGCGCCCCTACTGATGATACATTGTCGATACGCAAAACCGAAAGCGAATAACTTTAATGAAACATCCTACATTTTATGTATCGTCTCAAACGAATGACGTTTTTCGTTGTTAATGAGAGTGTTGTTAAGCCGGAGTGAACAGTTGGATTACTTCCGATGTAATCAAATTGATTAGAAGCAACTTTTGTAATAGCAGTTTATAGTCAACCGTCTATTCACAGTCTCTTGGGATATCAAGACAAATTCAAATAAATCTCACATGAGGAAATTGGTCGAACATTCAAGGCAGGACAGTGGAATCAAGAAACCGGCATTTGTACAACCTCTCTAAAACATTACTCTTCTATTTGCTTTGCGCAGCGAGGTAAAATGAAAGAACTAGCGCTGGCGTAAATTTAGAATACCGGTTCCGATAAGAGTACTCGTACTTTATTATCTCGTATCCAGAACGAGCTCGTTACGCACGGATAGTGTGGAGGGTATACGAGCACCGTCCAATTGCGCGAGTGTTGGTCGACGTCAGTCCGCTGCTATCCGACCACGTCGCTTAACACCAATTGCATTTAAATTTATATAACTAGCATGTCTTTTCAGTTTTCGGTGGTGGATCATATCGCTTACAAATTGTCCTTATTCTCTGAGTTATTTGCGTCCGTCTGTCACTCACGGTAGACCACTTCCCGTGCACCAATCGAGACAAATGATGTGTGATTCGATGCGTCTCGGTCTCTTGCTGGGGAAATTATGATTTGTTTTCGGATCCATCTAGAAGGAAAAAATCTCCAAAAACGCATGCTTTTGCGTTATTTCGCGCTGCGAATTAGCAGTGGTCGTGCGAACGATGTGCTCAAGCAGCTGTGATGACAGCTAAATATGACAGCTAAATATGACAGCTAAATATGACGCCAATGAGGCGGCTGCCCACGGCAGGTGATGAATGACACGGGTCTACAGAGATTGTATTGCTCATTGCTGCTGTTTACCGTATGTGTTGCACGGATTGGACTTCTCGGAAGGTAAAGATTAATCGTCAGCGTTGCCACCCCGTAGGATAATTAACGTTTTATAAGTTAGTGTAGCTTATACGGTAACTAATAGTGTTCATGAGATAATCCCCTTTTGTAGGATAATTTCAACAACATAATTACAATCTAAAATAAATTTATAAGAATGGAACGGTGTGTTCTAGAGTAGAAGCTTACAAATATACAAATTTTCTTTAATAAGCCGCCAATAAAACACAAAGAATGTGCTTTTCAAAACAACTCTTCTGGGAGCGCTCGGTTGTTTTCTGTTAGCTACAGTACGTTGGCTGTAGATGCCTTTGGTTTCATCACATCTTGTTTTTGAGGTACACGGCGATAAATTTTGTTAAAACGACCCTCATTTTCTCGATGTTAGCAAACGTCGTTATTGGCAAAACAGTTTCATTTCACTTTGGCATTTTTGTAATTAACTGTTTATTGTGTATTTATGTTTGTGTAATTTATTAATGTATTAACTGTTTGTGAGTGTAATAATATGGTTATATATTTTCATTTTTGTGTACAATGTTCAAAATATCATATATTTTAATGTATGCACATATATTAAAATAAGTTTTGTCGTCGTTTTACTTGAATTATTTATAATTAAATAAAGCAACGCGTATATTGGATATTTACTTTTAATGCTTTTTACAAATAATTGTTAGTATCGTACCTAAAACACAGTACGTGACAGAAAAAAATGTGTCCTTATTAAACGATGTATATATTTGAAATAAATGTTGATTTGAAAATAATGTTGATACTTGAATTAACATTTTCTAGCTCTTTAAGGGAGTATCGACAATGCTGGGAAAGCAACAATGGAATTTTGTTTCGCAATCGCGAATTTCTGTGAATTTTGTCACTGTTGTGAATACTCTTCTCTAATCATGGCCCTATGAAATGCATTTCTATATTGTCCGGGGTATCAGGCTTCTTTCCCCAATACAAGTTTACAAAACTTTTGTATTATATTTTTATGCAGTTGCAAAATTCCTATAGTTTTGACAACTCTGCGATGGAAACAGTGAGTTGTTCGCATCTTGGTTGAATTAGACGTTTTAAAATAATTGCTAAGATGTTAGTATGCCAGAAAGTGCAATATTTCAATCCTACGTAACTGTTTCCTATAACACGGGAAAGTATGTGCTGTTGTAGCACCGCTAGTTTTTAATTGTAACGCAGTCTTGTTATTCCGCTGTCTCTCTCGCCGACTCTGTTCTGTCTCGCTTCTTTCCCGAGCCCTTCGTGGCGAGAGGGGGCGAGGCGTGACGCAGAGGCCGCGCGTGGGAGGGCGTCCGGGAGCTCCTCAAGGGCGGGGCGGGGCGGGGCGGGGCGGGGCGCGTGGGCGGGAGGACGTCTCGAGGCGCGCACAACACTTGCCAGGAATTCGATTAATCGACGGGGACGGGACGGCGCGGAAGTCTCCGGTGCAGATTGTGCTGCGCGAGGCAGGCTTCTATTGCGACGGAGATGAGTGAGGCCTTGCCTGCGGGTAGAGGTGACACAAAGGGTGGATTAATTCGGATGTAGATTATTAGCATGTGGGTTTCGTCTCCGATGAAGAGAGGCTTCCAATATTTTTTTTCAACAGATTTGTATATTAGTTAATAATATTGTAACAGTTCGTGGTGAAACAGAGATTTATTTTAAGAAAATGGTTTATTTTCTTAATTTGAAATTACTCCTTTGACATTTACTATAAATATTGATTTATATATAGTCATCATGTTTGTTTAAATCAGTCTTACAGCCCTTGAGTTTGATTATTTATTGATTGATTATTTATTTTCACATGGCTCACTTCTCCGCTGCTACATTCTCCGCCGCACTGACCACTGCACTGCTGTTCACCGAGATGTACAGATTTCACCACACTCACTCAGACTGGACTGTCGCCCTCCAGGGTCGTGCATTTTATACCTGACAGGCGCTCAGTGCGGAAGCTTCCGACTCATTGTTCTCCGCGACCTGCGAATACTCCGAAAGTGGGGGTTGGGGAACTGCCTGGCACAGCGCAGTGGACCTCTACAGATGAACTCCTTACAATATTTAAGGGAATTGGTTGAGGCTCTATAGTTACCTTGCGCATGGACGCTGCTCTAAAAAATTGAAAATTGAACCGCACTTCATGAGTCTCCTGTGAAATTCCCACACTTTTTTTGTATTACTATCAATCGATTACCTCCACCATTGTAAGTGGTATTTATTTTTTTAAATATTGAATGGTTATGGTTGGGTTACGTGTGTGGAGTATATCAATATTAATAGAGGATCTGTCATGTGTGCTCATATTTAGAACCCCTGGTTGAAACGGTATGTTATTGTTAGACTGAAATTGAAGCTTCATTGACGTTTCTATTGCAGTCGAAGCTCTGCGGAGGGGAATGGTTACAACAGGCCAAGCACTGTACGTAAATATTGTCTCCTCACTCCAAACCAGGGATGCAAAACGATGTCGATGTTTTCAAAAAGTCGATAATTTTGTAAAAACGTTGAAGTACCCATGTAACCCATTTATTGAAACCGATGTTTTGTGCTCGATGTTTTATGTGGTTGATATTTTACTTCTGAATGGCAAAAAGGACAATAATGAAAATTATAATCATTTTCAGGTATTCATAAATTGAACATTCTTTAAACTAAAGTGACCAAGAGTAAAAAATTAGTTAGCAGGATTTTTGTTCATGAAACTAGTGTATAATGTTTGTATTATTCAATCACAAACATAAGTTTTGTTAATTGTTCTGATATTGGCCTTGTTTTGTCAGATAATTCAATTATAACTTAATAATCACTACCACCGTCAAATTCAATCGCCCCCCTCCTCATGTCAACACAGATGTTAGAGGTTACTAAAATTTGTTTGAAAATATGGATGTACTTTGAACTACTTTTAAAATATGAATATCGATGTTTCGAAACGTCAATGTTTTGTTGTCAATGTCGCAGTCCTACTGCCAACTTTAGGGGCGTACACACTCTGGGAAGTTCTCATTGAAATTGTTGAAATAAAGAGGTAAAGCAATGAAAAAAAAATCAGGGAAAGCGAAGGATCAATCAAGGTAATTTACACATCTTTTCCGCTATAGAGGTGTTCAGCGAAATCTTATTTCGTTGATTAAAAAGTTGGCTTAGATATTTTTTCTGGTTTGATAAGTCTGATTTCTTGTTTTACTTGTGTCTGGTTTGACAACTTTTATGGTATTTTACATTTATATGTATGTCAATAATTTAAAGATGTCAAATTTACATATTTTGAAACATTAAAAAAATGTTTTGAAATAAGTTTTACATTAAGGACCAATTAGTTGTTTTTTGAAGTCATTATCGCAATTAGAAGTACTTCCGTTCGCTAAATATGTACCAAGATCTTAGGTCACTTATAGTGCCAGGTAGACACCTGCTGAACACATGATCGCACATTTTATGAAGCTGAAGCGTGAATGAAGCCTCAGCAACAAAGGCCCTTCATTTAAATATCGCTCCACATCCTTTTCCGAACTTCCTGAACAATAAGTTAATCAAAAGCCCCACTTCCCTTTCAGAGAGACTTTTGCCTTTCGGAACCACAGGGTGCACTGCCGGCGACAAAGCGAAGCGAACCACAGAGCAAGGCCGGCGCCCGCCGCGCACTCTAGTTAGCCTCCAAATGAAACGGGATCCTCGAAACTTTGGTCACTATAGACCAACCTCTTCCCGCTTCGTTTGCTGGAACCCGGAGCGTATCGACGCTACTATTGATTGTAGTCTGAGGGTCATTCAAGAAATACGTTCATTTCATGGGTGGAGAAGTTTGGCCTCTTTTTTACGAAATTGTACGATAAGGAAGAACTCAGAAGAGTGGTTCCGGGCAGAAACTGATGTCACTGAAGGATCAGTCAGGGTAATTTACACATCTTTTCCGCTATAGAGTTGTTCAGCGAAATCTTATTTCGTTGATTAAAAATTGGCCTAGATATTTTTTCTGGTTTGATAAGTCTGATTTCTTTTTTTACTTGTGTCTGGTTTGACAACTTTTATGGTATTTTACATTTACGAAATTGTACGTGTCACTTCATTCCCCCTGACCGGGAGGTTCTAAGATTCCTGTCCCGGTACGGTAGTTAGGTTGAATTCAACGTCTTGTCTGGAGGAGAATTCTATCGGCCCTATTCGGTAGCTTTGCGTGGTTTCTCCGATCAACACCAGGCGAATGCCGGAGTAGTACCCTAACAGACGGGCCACGGACCGCGTGCACGCTTTTCTTTCTGCCGTGTCATGTCCTACCCGTTACTTACACACACACATTCACAGGCACTACAGTACCACTCATGCCGGGAGACCGCTCGGGAGCTTGGAGTTTGATCCGTCTGCGGCCATGCCACGCTGGTAGGAAATTCCTGGTTGGGGAAAGTCCTCGTAAACCGACGTCGGTTGACGCCGGATATCGCCATTCAGCGGGAAAGATCACCGCCATCTCCCACTATAAAACATGTACTACACTTACGGGAGCAATGACATTAGCCGTTGAATCGATCGGAATCACCAATCAGTCATATAAGGGAAGGGAGGAGTTTTGTTGGCCACTTTGTTGCCAAATTGGACAATGGGGGAAAGGAATAATTGAGACGAGGACGTTTACTAGTACAAAACCAAGTACAGTCGACTCCGATTATAGTGAACCCTCGGTTATAGTGATTTTAAGTCACTGGTCCCGTTTCACTTACATTACCAACAAACATAAGAAGATTGGGGTCTCGTGAATCTGAACCTCGGCTATAGTGAACGTGGGTAATAAGTCATACATATTAATAGGATTTCATATGTTATTAGGCGAGTAGAAGGGACTTCAGAGAGTGGGACGGTATTCCAACAATGCAAGAGGCATTCAAAGGTGTCAAGATTGCATTACGATACGAGACCGAGAACAATCCAGAATCACGTATGGAGAGAGCACAAACTCGGGGAAGGATCTAGAGAAATCACTAATGAAAACGTACGAAGCAAACAATTGAAAATAATTTATTTTTTAATGACAAAGATATTGAAATTTTCTGTTCGTGCTGTTAATGAATTTTTCTGTATATCTGTATTAATACAATCAATCATTGTGGAGAAATTCAACTTAATTTTGACATCATCGGATATAGTGGACATCTGATATAGTGAACCAATCATGTTAGTCCCCAGAAGTTCACTGTAGCCGGAGGCGACTGTATCTCATTTGAAGATACCGTGGAAAGGCACGAAAAAATGTCTCCAAAAAGTGTTCCAGGTGTCACCGAGAAAAACGTGTTTGTATTGTTAATTATTTTCTTTCCGTTGCACACTTTATTGTTAATTAGAAATTATATTAATTTTCATATCCATTTTTCATACTGCCAGTTGTAAAGAGGGGATCAATCGAAGTAAATATGTATATGGGTAGTATTTGCTGAACGGACCCTTTCCTATGGCGATATTTGGGTACGTGACCATATAATAGTAGCAAGGAAGGTGCCACTTGCAAAAGGGGGATAAGCAGGAAAACACGTTGCAAATGCTCAGGGACAACAAGTATTTTTATTATTATTATTCCATTACATCACGACTAAAGATCTTATGAGTCGGCTGAATATAAAATCTACTCCAGGTTGCAACCAGCTACCTAAGGAGCAGATTCGGTGACTATCAGTGCCTCTACAATACTTTACGCAAAATGTGGGCTGTTCCAAATAAAGCAATTTCTTGCACTTCCCAGTCTTTTGAATTACCTGGGAGTTTAGACAAGTTCTTACTCAAATTTTGCGGAACAAATCCCAGAGCTCCGATAACTATCGGGACGACCTGTGCTTTTACGCCCCACATTCGGCTGATCTCGATTTCCAAACTCTTGTATTTAAGACGTTTCTCTGCCTCCTTGGTAACGACGTTTTGATCGCAAGGTACAGCAACATCGATAAGTAAACACGATTTTTTGGCCAAATCCCGGATAACTATATCCGGTTTGTTTGCCGCTATCGTGCGATCAGTTTGAATTTGTTGGTCGTACAATATCGTACACAATCCAACAGACGTCACCGGTTTCGGTGAGTGTTCGTACCACTTGGGGCATGTGTTTGGAACTTCGAGGGCGGTACAGATCTGCCAGTGGAGGTAGCTACACACCCTGTCATGTCTTTTAAGGTATTCGGTCTTTGCTAGGATTGGACAAGCTGAGACAATATGATCAATGGTTTCTACTTGCTCCAGGCAAATGCGGCATTTGTCATCTTGGGAAATTTTGAGAACCGCTTTATCATAATGTCGTGTTCTCAAGGCCTGATCTTGGGCAGCTATTACAAGTGCTTCCGATTCTGGCTTCATCCTTCCCCTTTTAAGCCACATAAATGATTGATCTTTATTGATCTGCACCTTGTCCATTCTTTTTAGGTATTGACCGTGGAGTGGTTTGTCTCTCCACGATTTCTTTAACATTTTTTGTGTCTCACACTTCATGTTTAGCAGCATCAGAAATTCAGTGTCTGTGTTATTCGACGTGTCTTGCCTAGTTTTCTTCGCAATGTTTCTTGCTACACTAACAATGCCTCTGTTTCCCATTCTTCGGTCAGATTTCATGACCTGCCTCATTAGAGGGTCGTCTTGATGGCTGACTACATACTTACCCAACCCGACTATTGCGTTGTGCCAGGAGGCCTCAATTTGTCTGAGGCCTCTTCCTCCTTCCTTACGTGCCACATAAAGTCTATGTATATCAGCTCGAGGGTGGGAAACATGATGCATTGTCAGCAGTTTTCTGGTTTTTCGATCCATGGTGCGAATTTCTTGCTCAGTCCAGTCCACTAGTCCAAAACTGTATTCAGCTACAGGTACCGCCAAACTACCTATTGCAGATATTTTATTCCTGGAATTCAGAGCGGACTGCAGGACCAGTCTCACTCTTCTATAATACTCCCTACGAATTCTCTCTTTCATTCTGTCATTCGAGATGGTTTCACATTCTTCAATGCCCAGATATTTGTAAGTTTTACCTGGCTCAAGATCTTGAATCACAGTGTGCGTATCAATTTCAATGTTCTCAGACGTTGTGAGTTTCCCTCTTTTTAAATTGATTTTTGCACACTTGTCAAGACCAAACTTCATGCAGATGTCATTGCTAAAGTCATTCACGACAGACAGCATTTGGGAGAGAATCGCTTCATTCTTGGCAAACACTTTCAGATCATCCATGTAAAACAAATGTGATACTGGCCTTTCATCACCATGGAGCTTAAAACCAAAGTCAGCTTGCGACAACTGTCTCGATAGTGGGATCAAACTAATGCAAAACAGCAGAGGGGATAGTGAATCTCCTTGAAAAATACCCCTGTTAATCTGAATACTTCTGGTTTCTACTGCTTCCTTTCCGCTGTGGATTAGTAACCTGGTACTCCACGACTTCATACTAGCCTTGCAAAACTCAACAAGTCTAGGATGAAATCGATAGATCTCCAGGGTCTTCAAAATCCAATCGTGTGGTACACTATCAAAGGCCTTTTGGTAGTCAATCCAAGCCATGCTCAAATTACGTTTGCGTTTCTTTACATCATTCAAGATGACTTTATTCAGTAGCAAGATTTCCTTACACCCATAAGAGCCTTTACGACATCCTTTTTGTTCAGCTGGCATTAGATGATTCTTATCTAGATGTCTATACATTTTGTCAGCTATAGCTGAAGTTATAACTTTGTACAGTACTGGCAGACAAGTAATTGGCCTGTAGTTCTTCGCCAAAGAGCTGTCTCCCGCTTTGGGTAGCAAATACGTGATGCCGCGTGTGAGCCATTCCGGGATTTCCTTTGGGTTTTCAAAAATTTTATTAACAGCCTTTGCTAGATGAGAATGTATTGCTGTTAATTTCTTAATCCAATAAATCTGGATCTTATCAATCCCGGGGGACTTCCAGTTTCCCATGTTCTTAATTGCTTGGAAGAGGTCCTCTTCCGAGAATTGGTGAACATCTTCCACTGTTTCTACAAGTTCATCGGCAGCATCAACTTCAGATTGAAGCCAAGATGCGTCTTTGTTGTAGGATCTGCTCTCTTCCCAGATTCCTGCCCAAAATGCTTCGACGTCATCTTTTGAAGGAGTAACAGCTTTGCCATTCGGTTTTTGAGTCAGATTGCGATAGAATCTCTTCGCGTCTGTTTCAAACAACCGGTTCTGTACACGGAAATCTATTCTACGTTTGTACCTTCTTATTCGTTGAGCCCATGCTTGAATTTTCTCTTTTAGCTTCTCAACTACCATTTGCCTGCTGGTGTCATTTTCAATTTGGTATTTTTGTTCAACATTGAATATTTTTCGTTGAACTTTAGAGGTGTGCGTTGAATTAGAAGATGCCTCAGCTAAGAATGATATTTCACGCCGGGTGTCGGCTATCCGTTTCATAATTCTGTTCATCCATGGGGGTACAGAGCTGTTTACTCTGTTTTGCTGTCGGCCGTCGGTGTTCTTGGCTGGCCCCAAAATTATCTGAGATACTAGATATCCAGTTGCATATATGATGTGATTGATTTCAGTAATATCTAGATCTCTGCCTGTGGTCTCCACCACCTCATTTAAGACAGAATTCACTGTTTCTATCACTCTTTTAGCTTTGGCATTTTCGTATATTCTCCTCAACGGTTCGCGAGATTCAAACGGAAGTTGACTAACTCTTTCTATCTCGCGCCGAAGGAGATTTCGCATCATGTCCTTATCGTGTAATTCATTGCCAGATGAGTTTTCACCACTGACGTGTGTTTCACTGGAAAGCGATGAACCTTCCACGGGATCATCATTTTCAAGTTCTACATGTTCGTCATGTGGATTGTTCGAGCGAAGTACATATTCCGCATTTCTCTCAATGTCAGCAAGTTGATCTGCTGTGAATTTTCCACTGCTGAGTATGTATCGTCGTTGACTGGCAAGCTTCTTTGAGTCTAGGGTAGGTCTCATATCTGGGTTCCGCTCTCTCCATACCTTGAAAACTTCTATTTCAGAGCCCCCATTTTTCGCTTTTGCGTAGTAAAAGCACCACATCACCTCCTTTAATTCATCCCGGGTCCATCTCTGACGATGGCTTCGAGCTACTGCCGGCTCTGGGTCCCTGGGACTAGCATCCGTGGGATGGCCAGACGTCGACAAGGTGACATTAGCTCGGTTTCTGAGCAGGTATGGGACATTGGTAGAACAAGGCACGTTAAGATTCATTACATTGCTTGTTCTATCCATTTTGCTCATTGGTTTGAATTGAAGATTCGCAGGACGCAAGTTCGAGTTCACAGATCACACTTAACCCTCGGGTTGTTTCCTGCCATCCGTTACTGCGACCCACAGTGGCCTCGGGGCATCCCCCGCAGGGCCCAGCAAGGGGTCCCTCCGATCGCCAGTCGGCATTACTAAACCCTACGGGATTTTCACTGACTGCTGAAGGCAGCCTCCTTCGCTGGCTAATGCAAGGTTCGGGCCTCCACTCTAATCAGTGGCCTGGTGTGCCAAACCAGTTTCTCTCCTGTACCCTCTATGGGCCGACAACAGGAAGTCCAAAGGTTCATGACCCTTCCCTCTCTACTTACTTCCCACTCTCCTCAAAATGGAGTACTTCTTCGTCTGACCCCTCACCTTCAACCCATTCAGCAAGGGAGGCCCCACCGGTAGCTAGGCTACCACTGACATAGCTTTAAGGCTCATGGGGGTACTCAAGCTCCACCACCAACTGCAAGGTCGTGTACTCCCTAGGTGGAGTTATTATTATTATTATTATTATTATTATTATTATTGTTATTATTATTCCACTTTTGTGTAAGTGGCATATTTCAAAACATTTTTATGTGAGGTAAAATAACTTAACGCCTTATGTTCTTTCGAAAGTTGTAGATAAAATCATTGTTTCTTTCGTCACACATTGCAGAGAAGAGAAATAAATATCATATTTGTTCAGCCAAAATAACAGAATGTTTCGCTCGTGTGCGGTGAGTAGGAACTATAGGATGAAAATGTCATGCTACAAGTGCCTGCGCTATCTGCAAGAGGCGACTCGAAGTAAATGTAATTCTGGTTGGATACGTAGTGAATTACACAACGTGCCAGTGGTAATTCGAATTTTGAACGCAGTAATTGGAATTTTGTTATCAAATTATAACCGTCGATAAATCGAGAATCGCACCAATCGAAAACTCTATAATCGAAGTATTCCTGTTTGCCAAAATTTACTTATTTCAAGCCTGACTTCGCTCTCATAGTTTTATATTGATAACAGATTTTAACTTCCCATTAAATTATAATGTAGAACTGACACTACATTAAATTGTTTCTTAAACTATTTCCAAACAGAGCAAAAAGAGCAAAAAATAATGTAAACTTTGAAACTTCCCAAACTCACTTTAGGACAGAAGCATATTTTGAATGCTGAGGAGACGTATGAGCCCAATTATATCCGTAATACGTCGTATTAATACCCATGGTAATAGAGATCTGTATATTCTGGAAATTCATTATCTTACCATTATATTCTGAACTAACTGAAATGGTTGTCCTAAATATTCTATCATTGTTATCCTAAAAATTGATCTATCTTTGAACAATGTTGTACACGATTATTTTAAATTTACTAGATTTCCCTATTCCTCTTGCACTGAAATGCCAAAATACGTGTAGTAGCATACATAGCTTTGAATTCGAAAAGTGTTGTGGCAGTGCCTAACCCCTCGAAATTTCATTGACTTCATAGTACAGTAAAATCTGTCTAAACCGGAACCTGTACAAGCCGGAAACCTGCCTTAACCGGAAAATTTCTCCGGCCCGTGAAGTTAAATGGCATTTTTACACGGCATAAAACGGAATCTGTCCAACGTGGAAACGGAACGGTTTTTCATGTCCTGCATGGCGAAAAAAAAACTTCATAAAACGGAATTTCTGTTAATTTAATGCAGTTAGCAGAGCGACGGGAGATACTCTTATTGGAATGAATGCATCTGCAAGTCTGTTTTAATATCTCTGTCCATGTTATGTGTTTCACACGTGGTCGCACAGTGAAGAAAATGGGCTCCCGCTGTTATCGTAGAATTCGACCTTAAGGTCATCTGCCTCTCACGGCGTAGGCCGCCGGGGAATTCCCTCTCTCCCGACTCTCTAAGCGTGGGTAGGTGTAAGGGCATGGCTTCAATTTACGCGTCTCCCTGCCTCGCAGTCGTAACCCCTTGACCAGAGTCGAATTGTTTAAGGTCATGCGAAGGTGTCAGACAGACCACCGCGATTTTTCTAACTTTGCCTCTGAATCTTCCTTTCATCTTCACGATGAAATAGGTCACGGTACTTCGCGTCTTTCTCTGTCGTGCCGCTAGATATCACATGATCGCGACTGCATCAAGCAGCGCTTGCGTAAGAGAGAAACTGCTTGTTAGTAAGAGAGAAACCCAAAACGCAAAAACTCTAGATTAATGTTGAAGAAAGTATTATTATTTAAATAAACAAGTCGTAAAATATTTCTTTTTATCTAATTGTCAGAAATAATTATGTTTAATATTCATTTATTGGTGATTTCTTCCATAAATGAGTTTTATGTTAGTATATGTTTTATAATTATAATAAAATCATGATACTAGTTTCAGGACAGAAATATCAACATTAAAAGTGTCATAAACGGGCAATCCTACCTAAAACGGAAACCTCTCTAAACCGGAAATTGTTTTTGTCCCAATCGTTTCCGGTTTAGACAGATTTTACTGTACCAGAAAATGAAATCAACATTTTGATGCCAGTGATCATTTCTCGAAGCAATAATTATCTTGAAAAGAAAAACGAAAGGAATATTTGAAAGACGCATATTAATGACTAACAAATAAATAACATTATTAATTGTGACAGTGAGATACAATGAACTGAAAGAAATGGGGAAAAATAGGGAGAGACGCGGAGAGAGAAAGAGATAGAGGCAAAAAGACAAAGACAGAGGCCGAGACGAAGAGAAGCATGAAGTGATAGAAAGGGAGAGGCGAAGATAGAAATAGAGAATTAGAGTGAAATAAACGGAGAGAGAGAGCAAGGCGGAGGCAGAGAGAGAGAGAGAGAGAGAGAAAAGGAAGGAGGGGTGACAAAGGCACATAGAAGCTGGTAAACTTCGCGTAGCTCACTCGAGTTATGGGTAAATGTTCTCTTAGTGGTAGAGCAATTCGTTCTGGCGCATGTATATGCGAGCCTGCCAGTGGCCTTAAAGTTTCCAAAAGGGGTGAAGACTGTGGCTTGAAGTTGGTGTCCGCCGTGGGTTCTCAAAACTCCTTGGTACTAAGAAAGCGGTGGTGTAGGTAGTTGGCTCAAATACAGAGGCATGGAGACAAAAAAGGGTGAAAGAGAGAGAAAAAGAGAAACAGAGAGAAACAAAGAAAGAGATAGACAAAGAGATACAGAGAGAAAGGCAAAGAGAGAGAGAGAGAAACAAAGGGGGAAAAGAGAGAAACATTGTGAGAGTAACCAAGAGAGAGGAAAGAAACAAAGGGAGACAAAGAGTGAGTCAAAAAGAAAAGGGAGAAAGTGATAGACAAAAAGAGTAATAATGAGAACGCAAAAGACGGGGTGACAAAGATAAAGAAAGACAAACCCAAATCGAATCCTTCATTTTCGCTCTACATTCTTTTGGCTGATTTAGAGGCACGTCACACAGATGCTCGCAGATGTGCCTTGCCACCCCTGCGGCGGTAACGAGCCGCACACGGCGTTAGGGCATTAGGGCATTAGGCCGGCGCTGGGCCGCCGTTCAATCCTGTCGGCCATTACGCTGGATCCGGCACCCTGTGCTAATTTGGGCCAATGCGGTTCCCCCATTTTGTCTGCTGCCCGCCATCGACCTCTAGCCCGTAATCGAGCGAAATAGTTTTCATCGGCGTTTGTTTCACGGAATACGCTTGGCTCTTGCCGTGAAAGTGGCGGTGGGGCCCTACTGAACGAATGCGGAGTTAAATGGAGTCGTGTGTTTTAATGAAATAGCATCCACGCTGCGAAGCGTTAATGACAAACTGGGCCACTTTTGCGGAGAGCTGCGTTTCAACTACCCCTTGAAATTTGCAATATCAGTTTGGCCTTATTTTGCTTAATGTTCTGTAAAGTGAATAGCAAGGGTCATTTATCTTGAAAGCGAGGAGCTTATTTTCGGAAATGCTTGGAGTAATCAACTAAAAACATGTTCTAAGCAACAAACGTATGTCATCAATTCACCCCTTGAGAAGGATGTAAAATAAACGTGTGTAATTCACTAAGGTTAACTGTTGGTTCTAGGAAGAGCTGACGTTTACAATTCCTTTACAAAGCTCAGATTCGTGCCAGATATGATCGTGTAACTACTCGTACAATCTCAACCTCACAAGTACGTCTCCTAACACGTATTCAGACATTTTCAGAATCATAAGGTTGTAGAAATTAAAATAGAATCCCTGATGAAAGCCCAATAAAGGACTGGAAAAATCGGGAACAAATAATATAGAATTTCTTACTTCAACTGACCTAAACTCAAGAAAAAACAATATTTCATTACATTCTTACCATAAGTGTTTACTCTTTACTGAAAGTAAACAATAAAACATTTATGAAATAAAAATTAATATGAAACGATTCAAAGCGTTTCAATGAGTCTTAGACTTCGTTCTAACCCTAATTTTATACTCTGAATTTAGAACAGAAAAATGGTTTTTAACGGTCACAATTTGCAATAGAGGTACTGGGCCTTTTGAGAAATAAGTTCGCAAAATGTTCAGACATAGTATGAGTATTACTATTAGAATTTAGAAGCCATCTCAGAAATATAACTGTAATAGATAAATTGTAAGATAATAAAGGTTCGATTTTTTCTCAATACTCTAACATCCTAAGTGAAGTTGTGTTATGTTGAATCGAAGGTAGATTCAACTGAGCACTTTTTTCTCTCAACAGAACTGAGAGTCACGTACAGAAAAAGTGAGTGAAGTTCTCCAAGAAATGTTTTGACAGGTTTCTGGTCTTGTACACCTGACAGTCAAGACGTGTTGCTGTCTTTCCTGTGTTCATGTAGTATTTATGTTCCACTTCTCTTTCAGTAAATTTACAGTTTTCTTGGTTGGAACAAACATGAGGTTCAAAAGAATGTCGATAATTGCAATTTTTAAAGAAAAATATCTTTGCGAATACGAAATAACTTCAATAATGATACGTTTTTTTAAATGGTAGGCTGTAAAGCTAGTGTGCACGTAAAGTTATATTTAATTTTTCTCCCTCTGAATTAAAGAAATATGGGTGTTTGCTTTGAAAGAGGGATCACACTATTAATATTTTAGCTAAATGCTTCAAAGAACCTTCATGTATGATCTGAACATGGACAATAAACAGCTTTAATATGCCGTACGTAATTTCTCGTTGAAAATGTATAAAAAAAACCTCTTCTGCTTTTTATTAATATATTAATTATAATAATTATATTATTTTTTTTAATTTTCAAAATGGCGTGTACACTGTATTAATATTTGTGTTTTTCATAAATAAATATTCACTATAAATACATATGTGTATTTATATTTAAGGTATTCTTGTGGTTGTGTCACATTCGCACACAAATATCTTAGCATTACCAACAAAATCTATAACTCAGCCCTTTTATGACGTGGGGACATATTTACGATCCCGATCTCATTGTGTTAAAGAGGAACTGCTGCGGAGCCAACCTTCACTTCAACGAAGTCGCTTAGAAGCAGCCGTCCGACGCCGCCGAATCTCCTCTGGAAAGCAGAAGCTAAATCTCCAAAGAGCTCCAACGTGCCATCCTTTAGATCTCGAGTGGGCTCGTAGAGGAGCTCCTCTCGATAAAGTCCACTTTGGCACACTCTCCGTGGCCAATCTCCTTCTGCCCATTCATTCAGGCGTCCGTCTTTGATCTCCTCCCACCGCGCCCCAGCCAGTTGCTCCACAGCCTAACGAGGAAGCGGCCTACGTCACGAATCTGCGAGGACGGATTTGTTTCTGCAAGTGTCAAAGCAGGATGTCAAATCAGAGGTAGAATCTAGGGATGCGATATCGGCAACAAAACATCAATGTTCAACATTAAAAACATTGATATTGATGATAAACTTTGATACTCAAAATTAAAACATCTCTGTAAATTAAATATCGACCCAAAACTATCGATGTTACTCCAAGAAGAGACAATTTTGACAGGTCGGGACGCATGAACGTCATGGAGGGTGATGAAATTGCAAGAGATAGTAATGAGGTCATTTACAAATGAATTGTAAATGAACGCACTGACAAAATGAGTGCATGGATGTAACCTGCAGTTGTGTTGCTAGCAATGGCCAAGCAGATAAAAGGTTATCTTCTTATAGTAATCTGTCACACCAAACATCGACGTTTTTAAAACTGGATTAGAAACCATTCAAGTTCACTCATGGGGGATTTAATTTGAAAGTGATATCGTTTATTACTTGTAATTGAGATTTAACTGACAAAAAGTAAAAAAAGAAATCATAAAGATATGTAGCTAAACTTGGATTACCTGATTCGATAATTCAAAAATAATATAGATAATATAAACTTGTTTATTGGCGAAAACTCTATTTTATTTATTTTTCATCCTTTGCAACTTTGGTCTGAAGAATATTCAGTTAATGGATATTTGAAAATTATAATAGATTTTTTTACGAAGGATATTGTTTAAAAAAATATCGACCACGTACAAACATCGAACTCAAAGTATCGATGTTAAAAGAACATCTTCAAAACATTTTTAAAAACAATTAAAATAAAGATTTTATAAAAACATTGATGTTTTGAAAGTATCGACATCTGTGTCGCATCCCTACTGGGGATGGGCTCTTAACAGCTAAACTGTTCTTTCTTAAACAGTTAACATTTCGTAACAGTTAAGCGAAATAACAGTTATTTCTTTTATACTGTTCTTGGCTGTTAACGGTTGAAAAAAACGTAATGGATGTCCTCTGTAAGTATATAGAGGCTATATAAGCTAAGGAAATATGATGGTTTGGTACATTGAAACAAATACCCCATAAGAGTAATTGATACTACAAGTTAGGAGGTTACTACCAGGCTTCCATCAAACACATTGAAAATGAAAAAATAAAGTTCGAATTTTATATTGTAAGATGAACAACAGACGCGTAAGAAACCTACAACATGCCACGGTGCAACTCACGTTCCCTTCATGTATAACTCGTTAACGATGCATTTTAGTCCCTTAAGAGACAAATGTTATGTTTTTTTAATGTACAAAACGATAGTTCTATTTTTGGACGATCTAATACATATTTAGGAAATTCCCCACTCCTTGCTCGGGCGGCAAGAAACACTTAACGTTGGCTTCCAGCATGAATCTATTTTTGCTTTTCGAACTATGAAGTGTGGAACATTTGCTCGGGCCCCAAGGAACTTTCAAGTTGGATTCCATTATGAGTCTATTTTTACAGTTCAGACAATGAAGGCGTACTATTTGCAAGGTTTCAACTAATACAACTACATGATAATTATATTATGTTTTCTCCCGGAGTAATCCATGAATTAAATAAACATTGAAAATTTCTAAATTTTGTCTTTTATTTCTTCTATCTGAAATATGAACTAGTATTTCTTTGAACTGCTACGGGAGCTGGTGCGATAGCAAATTATTGGAGAATTGGCGATAGAATAATTAAGACAAATATTCGCGCAGTACCATAAACAACGGTCAGCAAGCAGGTCTAATGAACTTAGCTGTTGATGCATCTGGAAACACTAAAGAATGGATCAATTAATCAACTGAATACTATGACGTCCTGGCCCGAGACACCACAATGGGAACAGCTGTAGCTAGGAACATTCCTATTCTCCGGATTCGATTGTTTTCTTTCTATTTCTATGGAATCTGTTTCGATTCCTGTGGAATCGGAATTCTTTTGTTTCCGATTCTTGTTGGAATTGATTCCAAAAGACCGGAATCGAATCAAATTAATACCTTAGGTTTTTTTAACATTATACTTATTCCTGCGCTTTTACTGTATCGTATTTTCCACGTTTTTGACGTTTGCAATTATAATTTTTATAATTACTACTTTTATTATTAGTTTTATATAAGACCGTGTTTGAATTTTACCTCACCATGCATCCACCTCTTGCTTCGCTCAAATCAAACGACATGGTTCACTTTACATTTGCTTATGGGAGTGCTTATTGCACAGGTAATTTTTCATAAAAGTTTCACAATCTTATCAAGACAATTTAAATACAAACCTTCAAGTTTTGATAACACTTATCATTGTATAGAGAAAAAACACACGCAGGCAGATTTTTTCCAAATGCTCGATTCGATATCCTCGTATCGATAATTTCGTTGATCGATTGTATGTATCGATTCTTTGGAGATTCGATTTTAGAATCAATAGAGAGTTTTTACAACCTCTAACGTGAAGCACTATCGATCTTCTGCGCATGCGCAGATGCACGAAAGTTATGCGAAACTAGAACTGCGCATGAGCAGCAGATCGATAGTGTTTCACGTTCGAGGGTGCAAAAACTTCCTAATTTCAACTTTTCGATTCTATAGCATCGATTCTTTTACAGGAATCGAACGTCCCTAGTTGTTGTTCTGAGCCGTCAGGGGCGGATACAGCCGACCATTAGGAGGGGGGCATCGTATATTTTTGTTAAAAATTAAACATAATTGTTATTATATTTAATACTATTTATGCACTTTTGTTATGATACTACACAATATTATTGTTAAAATAATTACATAACTCGAATATAACTAAATATTTAACTTACTAAAACTAAATATTTAACTTATATATACTTTATAACTTATTAACTTTAACTTTATTAACTTATTAACTTTATAACTTATAACTAAATATTTAACTTATTAAATATTAAACTTTTGCCAATAATGGGAAAGTGAACGAAAACTCTAGGTCTTTTTTTGGAGGGGGGGGGGCATTGCCCCTACGAATCCGCCAGTGCATCCGGTGTCCTCTCCAGGTGACGCAGGCGTCGTTCGCTCGCGCGGACGTCCACCGGGCCCTTCGCCGCGTGGAGGGTCCGCGTGCACGTGCGAGCGTACGCCGAGCGCCGCGCGCCTTCCTCGTTAGCGAAGAATCCGTACGGCGAAGCCAGGAAGCGCGCGGCGGGGGGGGGGGGGCGTGGCTTGGCGCGCGAGCGGGAAATGGGAGGGGAAAGGGGAGCGGATACCGCTTTGAAGGCGCCGCCCGGGCCCGGCCGGCCCGTCGCCCCACGCTTTCGCCCTCCCCCCCCCCCACTCCCGCTCGCGTCACGGCCAGCGTCACTGCCGCCGTCGCCCTCGCCGGCGACGCTCTCTTCAACCCGCGCTTCCCGGCCCGCTCTCGCTCCTGGCGGCGAGCATCCTGTGGTCCCGGTCGCGAGTTTTTTTGTTGTTTTTTTTTCTATTTTGTATTGTTTATTGCGTAATTTTCGTTTTATATTTTTCATTTTATTTTTATTTCATACTTTTTATTTTGTTCGTTTACTTTTTGTATTTTATTATTTTTTAACAAAGAGCTAAACATATGGATAAATAGATCACGGTTATAATAAGAGAACTTGACTTCAACCTACAGTTTTTGGATACCTGCGTGTCTGTTCGCCCAGTCGTCCGTGTTGTTTGACAACGGGTAGCATACAGTGAGAAATGTTTCGGACCTCATTCTTTCACGATTATATCCGCATAGTTTGACCACACGCAACCCCATTATGACTCTTTCCACAAAATCTAGAAAGACTTAAGCAGTGGCAGAGTGAATGCTGTAGTGTGCGCGTGTGTGTGTAGGGTGAGGAGTGTATGAGAAAAATGAGACTTCCGGCACTCCGTCATTCCCTAACTTCGTCACACCGTCACTCACGTTTAGACTCCTTCCGGCAACCGTTCGGGTCACGCAAGTTGCCATTCTAAGCGCATTGGCTTGCTAGTGGGAAACCGGCAATTTTATTTCCTATTCTTTAAATTCAATTAACTAGTGGAGTTAAGACAGCATTTTTTCTCGCATTATTTACGACTTTTAGAATTTTCGAAAATTCAAAGTTCAAAGAAAATCAGATCTTCAACATTTATACGTCGTTTGTTCTATGCGAAGGGAAAACAATTTAAAAATTGCAGCCTCTTCTGAGAATTTTGCCTTATCTTGCTGGAAAATTTACGCGAAACTACTCTTTTTTCAAAAAATTGTATACATCCTTAAAAAAATCTCTACCATAAATATTGAAATTGTGCAATGTTAATTTTATTACACTTTATTTACACCTTCACTACACAATTTTACACTTTCACGCACTACACTTCCATATGTGTGGGCCTGTCGGGAGCTTAGAGCTTGTCCCCGCTGACGAGTTCTCTCGCTGTGGGGAGATACTTTGGCGGGAAAAACTCCCCAAGCCGACGTGTAGGTCGGCGTTGGATCCCACCATCCAGCGGAGAAAGAACATCACCTCATACCATCCCATGATTAAAACATTCATTACACTTACGGGAGTAGTGACCACAGCAATTTACGAGTCCGAATACACGAAACAATCAATCAACCCCGACCACGAGAGATAGAGACAACGAAGTTTGTGCCACTTTTAAAATAATTCATTTTATAAGGCAGGAGGTGTAATAATGTCCTGTCATCGGCCACGTTAGAAAAAACGCAGTATATACTGCGATTTTTCTAACTGCGTCCCTCAAGGCCACTCAAATCCCATTCATCGCGATGAAATATGTCACGGCATTTCGCGTCTTTCTCAGTCGTTCCGCTAGATTTCGCACGACCGTATGAAGCAATGCTTGCGATCATGCGACTTCTACCGGCAAGACCGAGAAAAGACGCGAAATGCCTTGACATATTCCATCGCGAAGATGGGATTTGAGTGGCCTTAGCAGGCTGCAGGCCGCTAGTTTGCCGCAGTTAGAAAAATCGCAGTATAGCTGCTGAGCAATCACTGCCGGCGCTAAATCCGCCAGCGGCCCGGAAGCGGCCCGAGCGCTGGCTAACGACCTTCGTCCGGCGGCGGGGGCGAGAGGGGGCGGGGGCGGGGCGGTGTCGGTCAAGAGCACGCCGCGCAGCGCCGCGGGCCTTGCGAGCGGGCGGAGGGTTGGAGGGGGCCATGAATGGTGGCGTCCGGCCGCGGGGCTTCGTGGAGCCGGCGCCGCGTACGGCGGCTTCTGGGAAGCGGCGCCGGCGAGCGGGGTGTGGGGTGGTGGCGCGGGGCGTGGCGGGGGCGGGCGGGCGTTTGGCAACCGGCACGCGCGCGCCGCGCGGTGGGGGCGTGGCCGGTCGCATGTCGACGACAGCGGATGGCTTGCTTCATTACTAGGGGCGGATTTTGATGACTTAAAACGTCGCCAAAAAAATGATCAATAAAATACTCGTAAAATGTTAAAATGCCCTAAAAGCAAAGGAAAATACGAAAAAAAAATTGGATAGAAACTGGTTCACATGAACAACTCAAGTTGTTACATATGTTACTGATGTAATCAAAGTTTCTTCCTTTCGATCAGATGAACTCAGCTTGCAAACGTTTAGTTTGGACTGTTCTTTATCAGGAAATCTCTATCTTAAGTTATCGCGAAATCGGCCGAACAGTGGTGCTGATAGGCGCGACAGAAACCTTAGATTAATTATACACACATCGGTTGACATTACAATTTCTGAGCAAAGACTAAATCGAATAAACTGTTTTCATAACATTTTTTCCATCAGGTAATTATTATTTGAAGGAAAATGATACAAAAATCAGCAAAAAATGCTTTAAAAATGACGGAAAAGTGTAAAAAATTACTAATCGAAATAGACGAAAAGTCATGTAAAAATCGGTCATTTCCTTTTGTTTTGTCATAACATAAACTAATGCCTATACTAAAAGGCAAAGTAAATAGAAAAAAGATGACATTTTATTAAAATCCTCCCCCTATTCATTACTGATGTTTCCAGGCACGTGGACTGCTCTGGTCATTAGTCCTGTTGGTGTAATGATTGTTTTTATAGCGAGAGACGGCGCTGTTGCCCCTCCCCCGCAGGATGGAAATTTCTGGCTGACTTGGCTGACCAGCATTTCCGCGGTCTCGGCAAAGACTGACCGGGAGGTCCTGTGGTTCGAGTTCCGACGATGACCAAAATTCGTCACTGTCAGTAAAGCTCCACGGCTGGGACGAGTTCAGCCGCTGCCTAGTGGAGAGTTCTCTGGGCAGGCTGCTTTGATCGGCAGTTTTCCGAGTTTCCTCCGATCAACACCAGGCGAATGCCGGAGCAGCGCTCTACAAAAATCTTCCTCGGACCGCACGCGATCTTTCCTTTCTTCTCCGTGTCCTGTCGGCACCCTTACTTACACGCTCTTACACTTTCATGACCCACACTACCTCACTAGTCGGGAGTTAAGAGCTTGTCCCGGCTGGGAAGGTTTCAATCTGGGGGAATCTGTCTGGAGAGTGGAAGCTCCTACAAGCCTTGTGGTAGGTGGGCACCGGATATCACCATTCGGTGACAGAGAAACACCGCTACCTCTCGGGAAAAACAGTCACTCACGAGACAAATGACCATAGCAGTTTGACGTGCCCGAAAATATCTATGGTTCGCGGGTAGGCGACAAGATGGGAGAAGAAAGGATGAGAAGGCTGGGTGACAGGGAGAGGAACAAGGGGGAAGATGGGCGAATTGTGAGCAAAAGGAGAGAGGAGGGAGGCCCACAAAGAGCAGAGTGAAGAAGAGTTACGAGACCGGGCGGGCGAATGAGGAAGGTCTAACAGGCGGGTGGGTAAGGGGCCGGGAGAGCGGGCTGGATTGATTGTTTGAGGCATGGAGCAAGATGGTGCCGTTACAAGCCGTGGATGTTTAAGGGAAAAAACGCCTTCCTTACGAGAGGAACTAAATCCGGCTGTCCCATGTTGAAGATTTATTGCATGTGAGAGATCAAGCCTATAGTTTTTCACGATGACGAAATTTGTGTGGTCTGGCGGAAGAGCGGGTCTGATGGCTTGGGTCTCGCCAAGGAAAAAAAGGCATCATTGAATTTAAATTGAATTACATTACAAGACCAAAAGCCCTGGATAGCCGAGGTCGCTAAAGCTGAAGGGCGGAAGCTACCTCGGCTCGAAGTGTTGCGGGTTCGAATCACCCTTTGGACATGGATATCTGTGTTTGTTCTTGTTCTACTCCTTCCTACTGTCCGCCCTACAGTTAAAACAATCACAGTTGTCTCTATATGACCGAGTTCTTTAAAAGGGATATTAAAAAGGACCGAAGCGTTGAAATACTTATTAGGCGGGCAAAATGAATGAAGAAATCTCTGCGCGGACATACGAGAGACCATAAAACCCGTAGCGAGTGAGTTCTGCGGAGTCTGCGGTTAATTAAAGAAAAACGCTTGCGTTTAAGATTTTTCTATGTAAATAACGAACATTGTTTACGGTTTCGAACCCATCATATGAAACCCTCATAGCACATAGACAAGAAGTAGCCACGCTGCCATTCGTGAACAGTTTGTGGAATTTGACTTCGCCACTAAAAGACCCAGTCTCTTCCGAAAATTTTGAAGATGAAAGAAAAATAACTGATATTGGAGAGATTCTTTAATATCTTACAAATACAATATTACATACGAATAAACGTAGTAAGGAGTATAATATTTTTTAGATTTCCAGATTGAATGAATCGAATTTTCATAAAATGTATCGAAAGTATGGGTCTATCTTATACCAAGCACACAGATTCTTGTGAAAGCCTTTTGCGCATATTGAACTTTTCAGGTCGGAAAAATCTTTCAAATACTTTAGAAGCGAGTGATCAACATGTCATTGCATTTCATGTCTTCTCGTTGCTAATGAGCAAATCCTTTACAGTTTTCCAAAGAGAAAAACAATTAAAATTAATCACAATCTGCGCGGAATGACCATGATGAATTTATACTTGTGCGAAGGGAGATAACAATTATTATGCACACAAATCATTACGAGGGTGGAAGAGAGAGATCAGAGAAATACGGTCCTAGTAACAACAGAGGCGACAACGCGAACGCTGTGCTAATAGCAGTGTCGGGCGGAACGACTGATAAGATAGCCACGGCGATGAGGGTTATTAATGGTCGTGGTGATGGCAGTTTGTGTTTGTCGCAAAATTTGACGGGTGGGTCGACCAGATGAATTGATAGTTTACATAGAGGGAGAGTGGGTGCTCAGCCGAAATGACCGCGTATTGTGATTTAATCTCAAAGGTCTAAGCGTAATGCAGCGGGTTACCGTTGTCAGCAGTCTTCTCCTAGCAACGGGGTATCATGACAGAAGACCCTAAATCAGTGGTGTCAAGGTCTTCTACTGGTGGCAGTGGCACGCGCCGTAGCACCACAGCAGGTCACGAGCTTCTCTGCGCAACTAGCTTCGGGAAAGGGAACTATTACGAATAGTAGTAACCTCGCCGTTTTACTATAGGGATGGCATTGTCTCTGGTGACAGGGTAATGAACTGCGTGGAAAGGCGATTTCGTCGTGGCACAAGTGCCATGGACTCTGGCTCGTGGCATCGACCTCGACAACACTTCCCTAAATAATCAAGTAGAATGCTTTTCGAGGTCGTGGATTCAAGTTCAAAAGATTCTCAGATCCACGAGAATGTGGGTTTATTCAAATGTACGCATGTTATGTTAACAATATTAGCAGTAGTAACTTCTAAGTGGTTAAAAAGTTGTAATTTGTTAACTGTAAGTCAAGCTGTTGTCAAGTTGAATTGTTATTTTTTGTTACCGAGAAAGACCTTTATTTCTTTAAGAAGAAGCGATAACGGAATGTGGAGGAATAAATGCCCAGAAATATGAAGGCATTTGACAGACCGGGAAAGAAGTGAACGTCAAGCAGGGCGAGTACATTGCAAGAGATGATGAAACCATTTACAAATGAGTTAACTGTAAATGAACGCACTGACAAAATGTGGACGTAAGTGGAAATGTGGAAGTGTGTGGACGTAACTTGCAGTTATATTGCCATCAATGACCAAGCATTAGCTGTCAAAACGGTCCCTTCTTATAGTAATCTCTATATATTTAAATTGTTTCTTTCTCATGATCAGTTCTGGGCCTGTACGATGAGCTGTACTTTTTTCGGCGCCTTGTTTAGTCTGAGTGGCTGGACCGCACCCCAAACGGCGCAACGCGGTGCGAAGAGCGTCTCGCAACGGCAGCGAGTGATGTCTAACAGTAAGCGCATTTCTCCCTCCGCGGAGACTAGCTCTACGACTTCTACACTGGCGTATACATTGGGTGAACTTGAATATCATACAGTATCTTTAAATTACACATTATTCTTTTCGTTTAGCTCGATTTAATTTGTATTATCCCTCCCTTAATGTTTTATTTTCTCCTCTCTGTATTTATGTATATATATACTATATATTATTATTATTATTATTATTATTCTATTACATCACGACTAAAGATCTTATGAGTCGGCTGAATATAAAATCTACTCCAGGTTGCAACCAGCTACCTAAGGAGCAGATTCGGTGAATATCAGTGCATCTACAATACTTTGCGCAAAATGTGGGCTGTTCCAAATAAACCAATTTCTTGCACTTCCCAGTCTTTTGAATTACCTGGGAGTTTAGACAAGTTCTTACCCAAGTTTTGCGGAACAAATCCCAGAGCTCCGATAACTATCGGGACGACCTGTGCTTTTACGCCCCACATTCGGCTGATCTCGATTTCCAAACTCTTGTATTTAAGACGTTTCTCTGCCTCCTTGGTAACGACGTTTTGATCGCAAGGTACAGCAACATCGATAAGTAAACACGATTTTTTCGCCAAATCCCGGATAACTATATCCGGTTTGTTTGCCGTTATCGTGCGATCAGTTTGAATTATTATTATTATTATTATTATTATTATTATTATTATTATTATTATTATTATTATTATTACTATTGCGTGCAAGGCTTACTATTATTCATTAGATTAAAATATTTTTTTTAAATTTCTATTTCCTAAATTAAGGATCATCGTTCAGACAATAATTCAATTTATGTCCAGTGACGTACCTCCAAGAAAAAGCCAAGGGAAAGAATCCAAATTCAACTTAGTAAATCAACGTTGATTGATTAGTGATTTCTGCTCAGGTCAACTGCTCAGTGCGTCAACTGCTCAGGTCAATAGTATCGTAAGTGTAGTGCATGTTTTTCCTCGCAAGGTAGTTGTGATCCGCTTGAAGGTGCGATCCGGCGCCGACCTGCCCATCGGTTAGCGTAGTTTTCCCCCAATCAGGTACCTCCCACCAGCAGCGGGACAACGTCGCAGTCGGGTCAAGCTGTAATTTCCCGACCGCTCACCCGGCACGTGTGTTAGTGTAGTGCTTGTTAGTGTAAGTGTCTGTAAATAATGAGTGAAGATAAGACCAGAAAGAGGAAGGAAAGATCGCGCGCGGTCCGTGGCCCGTGGTCCGTAGCCCGCTTCAGGGTACTGTTCCGGCTTTCGCCTGGTATTAATCGAAAAAAAAACATGGAAAACTACCGATAAGACCAGCTGTCATTCTCCTCCAGACAGCGACGGAATTCGTCCTAGCTGTCTAGTTGGTGTCGAAAATCCTGACACCGTCAGGACTCGAACATCGGACTTCCCGATCAGAAGAACTGCAATGACATCAGTTGATGCCTTGAGCCACCTCTCTTAGAATAATTTAACGTAAAATTCAGTTTTCCTGGGCATAGCAGAAACCCCAGTTGTAAACACAATATTATACAATATGAAAATGATGGAGACGGAACTAAACACTTATATGGAAACATCGATCTGGCAGGCACCAAGTAAAATTGGTGCATGCAATAGTGGCCGACATGAGTGGGCGAGAGCGTTAACAGCCACAGTAGTGACAGTCCCTGACCCTCTTCTATCACTCGGCGGAGTTTTGTTTAGTTCTGCTGAAGCGGCCGGCATTTAAGGGACATATTTGGATATCGTGACGGTCTGTGAGACCGGCAGTTTCTCTTTTCGTATTAAAGGGACACAGGTCCGTAAAACTAGAAAAGCAATGTAAATGGAGATACGTCACTTTATAAATAAACAATTCAATTCCGTCGAGGTTGGAGTGGGGCCGCTTTCGTGAAGCAGCTCTCAGTGAATCGCGTCCTTGTTTAGCGCGGGGGCCCGACCGCCCCTCAACCGGCGCGAAGAGGCTCGCGCGCGCGTCGCCCTGGGCGGGAGGCGAGGCGCGGCCCGCCGCTGACGCAGGCCGCCCCGCCTCGCCCCGCCCCGCCACGCCCCTCCCCGCCTCGCCCCGCCCTGCCCCTCCCCCCGCCTCGCCCCGCCCCGCCTCGCCTCGTCCCCCCGCCTCGCCCGGCCCCGCGGCCTCGCCCCGCCCCGCCCCGCCTCGCCACGCTCCGCCCCGCACACGCGCTTATTTTGGCGACGGTGGCGCGCCTCGCGGCGAAACAGGCACAGTGAGACGGATCTAGCGTTTCGGTTCAGCCACTGATTTTTACTTAAAGAGAACGTTTCGTAATGCTACGCCTGAAATGAGTGATTTTCTAACAGAAAAAAAACTCGTATTGGAAGTCCTGGTTTCGATTGAGTGATTGATTGTTCGTGCACGTAAACTACATTGTAGTGTACAACTACAGCTACAAGTGTAGTGTATGTTTTCATATATTACAGGGTGATCTTTCCCCACTGGATGGCGAAATCTGGCCCCGACCTACCGTCGACTAGCGTGGTTTTCCCCTCAACTAGGTATCTCCCACCAGCAGGGCATCGCCCCAGCCGGGACAAGCTCTAAGCACCCGACTGATCTCCCGGCATGTGTGGTAGTGTAGTGCATGCTAGTGAAAGTGTGTGTGTGTGTGTGTGTGTGTGTGTGTGTGTGTGTGTAAGGGGTGAGAATAGGACAAGGAAGAGGAAGCGGTCTGTGGCCCGTTTGTTAGGGTAATGCTCCGGCATTCGCCTGATGTTGAGCGGAGAAAGCACGGAAAACTACCGATCAGGGCAGCTGGCCGCTAGAATTCTCCTCCAGAAAGCGACTGAATTCGACCTAGCTGAAAAGCGACTGTCGAAAATCCTGCCACCGTCGGGAGTCGAACCTCGGACCTCCCGGTCAGAGGGACTGCAGTGAAATCAGTTGATGCACTGAGCCATCTCTCCCGATCTTGGTATCGAATAAAATGTAGTTTTGCATGGTTTATCCTATCAACACCAGGTGAATGCCCGGAGGAATACCACAAACGGGCGACGGACCGCGCGCGATCTTTACACTCCTTACTTACACATACAGTCAAATGCACTGCACTACCTCGTTTGTTGGGAGACCGGTCGGAAGCTTATCGCGGCTAGCGCGGTTGGCCTGTGGTGGAAAAAGCTGGTTGAGGAAAATCCCCATAAGCCGACACGTCGGCGCCCGATCTCGCCATCCGGCGGGAGAAGATCACCGCCACCTCTCACACTACACTTACGGAACCAACAAACTTAGCAGCTGCTGCCGCGCTGGGAAATCAATCAATCGAATGTGATGATAAATCTTGCTCGTATTTGTAGTAAATTACTTCCTCTAGCACGTTGTGGACTGAGAATACGCGTTTTGTGGGTCCTTGATACAGAAAATTTGTTTGAACACAAAACGTCTGTCTAACCGTCAGTCTGTCCATCAGCAGTTAACGCTAGCCCCTAAACCGTTTAGACGATTTTTTTGGAGGGGGATACTTTGGATGAAGTATTTACATTTTAAAAATTGTTCTCAAAAACGGCTTCAAGTTTTGTATTTAAATGTATTTCTTTTTCTTCACACAGGGCAAAGGAAGCCTAATAATGGCGCAGGTCTCATTTTCGTTAAATTCTCAGAATTTTCTAAAATTGCAAACTTTAGAATGTGAGAAGGTATGTACTGGTGTAGCATGTCTAGTTTCTTTGTTTTATTTTTTTACGTAGTAAAGTCTTGTAGTGTTGCCCCGAAAAGTGCCGAGATGACAAAAAAAAACTCATCAAAGCAGAAAAAGTGGATTTTTCTTGCTCCTGTTTATTACATTCTCCATTCTTTCTTTACTTTCATTACTTTCTATATTTAATTGCTCCTGTTCATGACATGAATATAGTTCCATTACTTCCTCTAATATGTTGCGTAGTCAAATTACACCTTTGTGGGTCCTCAGCCTGAAAAAATCGTTTCAGACAAAAGATACGTTCGTCCTTTCATCGGTTTGTGAACAACGCTAGCGCCTAAACTGAAACGTTCATTTGCTTTGGTATTTCTTAAACTATCTGGCTGGCAGATGTTTAATGACAATTTTCTCGTGTATAGCAAAGTATCCTTACAAACATTATTAAGGTACGATTTTCGAGAAAAACTTTTTTAATGTAAAAGTATATTATTTATCCCATCATTGTGACTAAGGCTTTACAGATGAGAAGCTTTGTGTCTAAATCAATAAGGACATCGTTAATGGAAACTGGGTAGTATATATGTTCACGTGTCGTGTCTCCCGTATATTTTTGCAATTTTAATCACTTTTGAGGGTTCAACTATTATTGTATTACGTACTTGTTACAAATAATACGAAAAAATATGTGATGTTTTACTGTAGCACTATTGGTTTTGACAGGTTATATATCTTAAATAAATTAAATGAAAGTGGTTATAAATAAAAGTGGTAAAAATTAGAAGGTATCTACCTCACCAGCGATCTTATTAATATGGTTCTCTATAATTTAGTCATCGCCGAAGACATCATGGCTCAGGGATATGGAGTGAAAATTAACTCTCGTCAACTTTCGAATATTTTAAACTCATTTTACTGCAGACCCTGTCACATTTTTTTCGATTAGAAAACCCATTTTTTTCTGACTAACACGGCCGAACTTCCAAGTCCACGTAGTGATGTCTAATGATGAATGAACTTGAAATATTCGGCGAAACTAATCCATTCAATATTGACATTGACAAACTTATTTTGTTATTTTGTGAACGAGATGCTGTGTGAAAGATCTCTGATTCATGGCACGCCGATATGAACATCAGTAGAGCATTATGACAGTAAATTTCAGAAGAAATGGCCAAAACGTGTTACTGACAGTTTGAGCCAAACTTGAACAAATATGGTTAATGCAGTATTCTGAAGTTTCTCTTTTAAACGTCTCTCCCATACCTATCAAATCTATATCACAGCACCTATAGCTTTCAGCGGGTTTTAATATTTCGATTGCGTATGTAATAATTTAAAGACGGATGTCTGGCACGGTGAAAAGCTGTGTGACCACTTCATAATAAGTCGGCAGTTGGCGCGCTAACATTTCTTGGAGCGAATATGGATGGACTCAGTCCGAAACCGTACAGTTGTATACCTGAGTAACACAAAGCAGCGGGCGAAAGGCCTCAGACTATCTTATATTCGTATTTCCTGTTCATCATCGGACGCAACTCATTAGAACAGAAGCAATGGAACCACCCGGAAACTATTCCAGACAATCGAATAATTGATCCCTGCTTGTACCGGGAAAGTTGGCTCAGGACATCAACAGATATACTGCAATGCCTCTAACCTGGAGGTCCTAGGTTCAAGTCACGATGGCTGCAGGATTTTTGACAGTAATCAGATGGCTAGAGCGTATTGTCTGGCGGAGAATTCTAGCGACAGGCTGCTCTGATCGGTAGCTTTCCGTGATTTCTCCGATCAAAACCAGGCGAATGCCGGAGCAGAGCCTTAACAACGCACCGCGCCCCATCTTTCCTTGCTCTTGTCCTCTCCTCACCTCGCACTTACACTAACGTGCACTTAACTACCTCAAACGCCGGGAGACGGGTCGGGAGCTAAGAGCTTGTCTCGTCTGGGGCAGTACCTCGCTGGCGGGAGATAACCCCGCTAGCGGACGATAGGTCGGCGCCGGATCTCGCCAGCCAGCAGGGAAAGATCACTGCCACCTCTCGAGATAAAAAATGTACGTCACTCACGGGACTAATGACCTTAGTAGTTGACGCGCCCGGAACGAATCTATTAACCCATTACTTCCCAGAATGATTCTACTCGCATAGCGCTCGCCCATTGTTGTTGCGTTCGTGCCCGCACAAGAGCCGTTGCAGCCCTCTGGTAGCACGTTTTTGCCACTTTTAGTGCTATTCAATTGTTATGTTGCTAAACTATACTACTAGAGCGCTCCTAAAGCGGCAAACGGTGGTTATTGAGTATTTTTGCGCATCGTTTGCACGGATTAGGCCCACTGTGCCTCGCGGGGGTTTGGCTGCGACGGCCGCCCCGGGCGTTTACTCGAGACGTGCGTCAACGCGCCGCTCCGTCTGAGGGGCGATCGCTCGATTGTGACGTCGGTGCGCGAGTCGATTATTGCTCTTTTGGGCGACGCACCATTCCACTGGGAGGTCGCGTTTGCGCTAAGGTTGGCACTCCTGAAATGGACAGAATAACAAACAAGACTTAACCCTGATTTACAGCGCCCAATTTTCCACTGACTGACGTAGCCCCAAAGTAGCGAATGCCGGAGTAGTACTCTAACAAACGGGCCACCGATATTTTCTTCCTTATCCTTCACGTTTCCTCTCCCCTCACATACATTTACGCGTACGTGCTCTACAGAAGTACGTCGCGAGAATAAAAATAAGCTTAGAGCTTCTCCTAGCTAAGGACCTCTGGAGGAGATACCCTGAAAGAGGAAATCCGCAAATCGGTTTTGGTTAGTGCGGGATATCTTGTTTTAGCAAGGAAGGAAAATAATATAACAGGGCTGTCCAACATAGAAGGGCTTACGGGGCACATATCAAATTCTAGTTAAGCCGCGGGCCATTAAGATGGTTTATACCCTAATTACCGAGTTTATACTGAAACAGACGTATATTATATACGACTTTTATTCAACATATTTAATGATTAATGTATACACCACAAGAAAATTAATATTACAGTCATGTTATTAGAAAAATGCATAACACAATAACTAAAAAACTTTGTATTTGATTGGTATAACAACATTTTTCAAAGAAGTCGCGGGCCGCATTTAAAAAAAGATCCGGCGGGCCGCATACGGCCCACTATATATATATACACACACTATATGTACAACTATATATATATATATATCACATTCCGTAAATTTTCTATTAATTTATTATTATTATTATTATTATTATTATTATTATTATTATCAGAAGTAATCTAATTAAAGAGTAGATGTCGAACCAGGAATCAATATTCATTTTTAACAATTTTGCCTTTACAATAGACTCGACCTGACTGGAAGCTCTTTATGAAAAGAAATTATCTGTTGCTCTATTTTCCTCTACAAAATCCGTTCAATTTTCTCACGCCCCCACCTTTGATACCTATACCAACTCCTCTTCATATCTCCATTTCTATGCCAGCGTTTTGGTTAGGATAGAGTAGCTTACAACTTAATGATTATATTCCTGGTGATTCTGTGAAATCTGATATTAGGTTATTCTGGTTAATCGAAAAATTAAAAAAAAAACAGTATCAAAAAAATTCACTACAATAAATTTCTATGCCGAGCGATATTCAACTTAACGAAACTAGCGTTAAATGAGTCTGTCAGACGTTCTTCTGAACCAATATATTTTGTATTACGGGTTGCCCTTTTATGATTTCTTATTTTCTCTCTCTTTTTGGTTATTAATATACTAATACCGAAAAATCGAGAAAATGGAGGAAAAACAGATTGAAGAGATCTAAAGTGTGGAAATGAAATTGAATGCATGAAATTTTGTCAACTTTCGTAACGAGATTCACAAGCTTAAATTCGTTTTTCGAGGGCGAATACATACGAAGTTTGATTGGCATGTCTGAATACTTCGTATTCTCTGAAGAGGACATACGTCAAACCAAACTTTTTAATGCCAGAACCAGCTGGTCAACACCTGTTTTCTCTTTCCATATCGATGATTGCCTTTCCAACGAGACTTTCGCGCGTTAATGACATTTCGCGGATCGTTTTTGATGTAATTAATTGATAACTTGCAGATGGCGAGAACATTTCGAAGGTCAATGTATATAAAAGGCTTGGAGTGTTAATGAATTCACAGAATTTTGCTTCGTATTTCCAGCCCTATTTTATTTACAGAACATTTTTTTAGTGCTCTGGCTGTTATTGAAGTTGTTCACAGAATTACTTCATTTACTCTGGCCTGAATACGCAATGAATCACTTTTTAAATAATATCTTTCTCCGTTAATTTGAATTGCACGTATTTTTGTTGGTCTCCAATTTATTATTTCCCATGCTAACGTGAACATTTAACCGTTTTTAAAACTCTTTTATGAAAACAAATCATTGCATTACTTTAGTCATTGAGGTGATGTTCAGTTTGGATTTTGTTTTATTAAACTAATTTTTTGCAATGAAACAATGAATTATAATTCATTTAGAAGTAATATTCTTTCGATAGTAAGTATCGCCATAATTTTTTGATGAAGTGATTAAATTTATGATACACATTCTGCTATGCAAAATTATCCGCCACCAATCCAACGATTACGAATTCAAAATTTATCAAATTCACGAGTACGACAACTCATTAAAAACTTATTTGTTACAAAACATTTTTTTACATTTCTCATACATTTTTTTATAAAAAAAATACAGTATATGTTAGCTGATTGTCTTTGTGATTATGATCGTTTGTGTAAGTTACTGAGCTAAAAGTAACGAGCGTATCAAATTTCAAGAACTTATTCGTTGAAAGAATCATTGAAAGTGTGTTTCACTTCAAAACTTTTCTCCAGTTCATAATAATTAAATATTTTTCAGTACAATTAATCACACTGCGCTACATAAACTCTTTGATTTCGGAATGAAATGAAACAACGAAAAACAGATTTTTTGAAATTTATTTATTGAATGTTTGAAAATTACACAGTTCAGTAACAGAGTTTTCTCGAAGTATAGTGTAACCTGTACGTTTGAATTTTCATTTCTCAAGGATAAAGGAATATTCTGAACAATATATCAATAATTGCAGAAATAATTCCTTCACTTCGTTCGTACATTCTTCTCATAAGTAATTTAACTTGTGGCATGAAACTTATTGATAAGTTTGCGAGTGGCGTAGCAAGGAGTGGACTTATCTGACAGGTTTCAAACCACGAGTGGAATTAGGTTAGACTATGTCACAAATAAAAGTCATAAATCGTTTAAATAGAATGAACATAATGTTGAAAATAGTAAAAAAATTCTTGGTGGGTTGTTTCAGACGCTATGTTGATTACTTCTGTTTCCGTCAAGGAAAGAATATTTATTTATTTTCTAAAACAGTTGAAGGTCATCTGCAGCAAAACGATAGCGAAAAATACACATGTCAACTTTTCGATTTTAGGCGTCCTTGATTGGTTTATAACCATCTTATTTTAAAACGCTATTGGCCGCATTGAAACTAAATCATGAGAGAAATAGTCTCGTAAATTTGTTCTTCGCTGCCCAGACCTTCTGGGTATAGCGCGGGACGGTGCACAGATTGCATCGCTTTTGGACTTTCGGGGTTGTTTTCAGTTTCTGACTACCAATTCAATTCAGCTTTGCTTTATTTTTCGTGGCGAAGCTCAGGTCATAAAGCCTGTTTTTCCATCTGACCCCGCAAATGCTGCTACGCTCATTTCACCGTGTGGCAGAAAAAGGAGGTATCACTCTGGCGACGGAACAGGTGCTCAGAATGTAGCCCAGAGTCTTTAGTCTTGAATATCTTTTACAAGCCGTAAATCTACAACATGAGACGGCCAACTTTACGTCCCCTCCGAATGAAGGCACGCGAAGGATTTTTTTGTCCTTAATTAATTTGTCCTTTTGTCCACGACTTTGATCGGGTTTGAGCCCGCGAACTTGGGTATGACAGTCCTACACGCAACCGCTACACCAGGGCTGTCAAACGGAGCACGTGCGTGCTCGGAGTGTGCTTGCGCTCTGCAAGGGCACACAGTGTCCGCGGCGAAGGGAAGTCCGCACTCCGATTTTTCAGGGATGAACAGAAGGCAGTCATGGCGGGACGCACGAAGACATATAACAAGTTTCAGTCCGAATGGGCTCCTGATTTCGTTTGCAGTGAATGTGGAGGTGATGCACTTTGTTTAATAAATGCTGATCTTACTCATTAATTTTTGAATTTTTGGTTTATTACGAGTATGCTCACACGAAATAAATAAACATAGTATTTCTTTAAATGTTTACTTTCAATAATAGTGTTTTTCTGAAATTATGTTATATTATACTTATATTGATTTAGTTTGTATTATATATATATATATATATATATATATATATATATATTTTTGTCACTTACCGCACGCGGTCCCCGGCGGCGTGGGAGCGCCGGAAATCCGTGAGGGCGGCCCGGGCCTAGCTCAGTCAGTCAATTTAGTTACCTTTCTGAAAATAGGCGGTGATGGAAGGAACTGCAAGGTGCAATATAATGACAATAACAATTTGGATGACTGGTAACACAATAGAATGTTTATTTCCGCCTAATGATAGGCCGGAGAAGTTACATAAGGAATTTTAGAAGAAATGCCCTACCTAGTGAGCTCTGGTTAGGAACAAAAAAACTTAAATCTAAGAGAAAAGAAAAAAAAATCACAATACAATTATTCTACTGATTACATAAAGGAAACGATCATTCGCCCTCTGAACTGGCGAATACGTGCCTCAGCGCGGCACCGCAAGTCACAGAAAAAGTCTTTGTACGGTCGTTGACCAAATACAATGCCTGATAATGATGGTGCTGAACAGGCGTCAAATGGCACCGGTGGCAGCTGGTCGCGGCGACGGTGGCAGGTCGACCATCCAAGGCCGAAGGGACGCTCGCCGGCGGGTGTCCACAACAACGGGGCGGTGTCGGCACGGCGGCGGCGACGGCAGTACTTTGCTCGCCCAAATAACGAGCGATCGCGTATCTCACGCACAATGTCACACAGCGCGATCTGAGAGTTCCAATAAGCTCAATGCGAGCACAAATCTCGGAGAGTATCTGTTAAATAGCCAGTGGTGGCAGAGTTCAAAAATTGATACTCGGAAAGAGTTTCTCCCGGATACCGAGATTAAGCAAGACAGAATTGGATTGCACGGGGCAATCCCAAATCGCTCCCCAGAGCACGCGATGCCCGAGGTACCTCGACCTCCCTCCTCAGCTCTCGTCACCCAAGTCTCTCGTACCCTCACTTTGTGTGCTGTTCCTCTGTTTCCCCCCCCAAATTTTCGCAGATATTTCGAAATCATCCCTTCCCCACAGAATTCTACCCCTGATTGGTTGAGTGTGATGGCGTCTTAACTCTTTTTTTAGCCAACCAGCTCCGGCGATTCTGGGAATTTTCCTTACTCTGTCTCATTCCAAAAGCCCTCTTCGTTTATCGAAGAATGTAGGTCAAGAAGGGTGTGAGACATGATCGTTGTACCCCCGAAGGTTGCAGTGAATTACGGCTTTGAGCTTCCCAGCGCGGGTGACAGCCAAAAACCGTGACGGGCACGCGCCGCAACTCTATTCAAATAGTTCTGGGGCCTCCGAGATCCCGAACAAAAGGTCTCCCCTCGCCCCCTGGTGCCATAAAACATTGGGGAGGGCGTGTGTCACGCGCTCGCTAGCGGAGGCCGGCGTCAGCGTGGCGCGGTAGCTTCTCTCCACGCACTAGCCTTCTGCATCGGCATTTTATTTGTGAAAATAATTTGCAGTAAAACTAGCGTACCGCTACAATATATACATATATATACATATATATATATATATATATATATATATATATATATTCTTCTAAATATTCATTTGAGTTATCTGTTAATTAGTGTTAATAGTTCTTATATATTGCATTCTCTAACATTAAGTAGAAATGTGCGTTAATATTTCCTTGCTGTAATAATCAATGCTTGCATAACTGCAGTTTCTGTTTACATGTCAATTTCCATTAAAAGCTGGTACAATTTAATAAATGTCAATGATATACCAACCCGTGTATTTGACCAACCCACCGCATTCGCACGACGTTTTCTCACCCCTGCTTCCCGCCTGTGACACAAGTTCGCTTATACTGCGATTTCTCTAACTGCGTCCCTCAAGGCCACTCAAATCCCATCTTCGCGATGGAATATGTCACGGCATTTCGCGTCTTTCTCGGTCTTGCCGGTAGACTTCGCATGATCACAAGCATTGCTTTATACGGTCGCGATCGTGCGAAATCTAGCGGAACGACTGAGAAAGATGCGAAATGCCGTGACATATTCCATCGCAAAGATGGGATTTGACTGGCCTTGAGGGACGCAGTTAGAAAAATCGCAGTATAGCTGATATCGCCGCGTGCCCCGAACTTTTGCGAAGGCCATTCGCGTACTCGATCGTCTAACGGCCCTGCGCTACACCATGGAAGCCACAAACTCCCGTGTTCGTCGTCATTTTTCCCGAATCTGTCGCGCGCGTTCCGAACGACAGTGATTTGCTCCCCGAGCGGAGTTTCGAGTCGCGCTTTAACGAGCGATGCGGGATCCTATGCCGCGATCGTTTGCGGAGAGCGATGACCAAGGACCTTCCACAGGTCGGTTATTAGCCCGCTACATTACATTGCAACTTCCTTGCTCTTGCTTTCCAACGAGCAAGCACAGAGCTTCGGATTAATAGCCATTCAAGTGTCACAATATTTCCCCCTGTTCGTATATGATTTTGCAACTAATTTTTCCGAAATGTTTTTGATGTTTCGAACATTAATTTAATTCCATCTTTCTTAAGGTTTGTGCCTAGTCGTTTGACATAAGTCGACACCTCCCGATTCCTTTCCTGCAAATGTTTTTGAGCATTACAATGCATGGAGAGGTTGGTCATTACATTCTGTAGAAACGCCGATTTTGATGTGTGAAGGCCATTCGACTTCTTTGAGGGCTGATGGACCGGAAGATTTAATTGGACGGAGAGCATGGAAGAAGCATTCAGGAATCTTACGTGTCGTATAATTAGCAGTAGCTTAAACCTCTATATTTACACCCAAAAAAGTCGTCAATGTCCGGGATCGAACCCACGATCGTGGATTTCGGACAAAGACCTGTTTCCTAGCGAACTCCAACGGCGATCTTTTGAACTTTATTTTGTTACGATTAAGTCAGTGCTTGAGTGTAATTTTCAACTTTTACAATTTATTGTGAAGTTACTTTTACAATCTATGTTAAATAAAACAATACGAATGCTTATATGATTTTACATACATTTTAATAACACAGAACGAACCTTTACGAGATGGTTTTACTTAGTCCCTTCCAGTCTTAGGAGCAGTACAATTTGATCAGCGATCATTCCCTTTCGGAACTAGGATCAATTACCAGTAGATCCCTCTGGAAACTCAGAAAGACATTGTTACTTTGTTATATTACGTGAACACAATAAAGTCTGATGATTTTCGTGTTTGTTCAGTATCACTAGAACGAATCCAGTAACATACTACACGCAACATTTTGAAACTATTCTAAGTGTTTGATTTGGTGGATATCAAGTTATTTTAAAACAGTAAAGTTAATTGATGGGCTCGTCAACTGCTTTGGACATTGGAACCATTAGAGTATACTTGGGTTTTTATTTCATAGCGTGGGATCTTAGCTTCAGGATGGAGTATCTCACAGCATTTCGCATTGTTCTCCGTTGTGCCGCCTGGAATCGCATGATCGCGGCTGTATGAAGCAGTGCTGGCGATCATGTGACTCCTAGCGGCACGATCGAAAATGACGCGAAATACCGTGAGATATTCCATGGTGAAGACAAGATACCACGCAAATAACCAAGTATAGTCCATATTGAATCCCTAGTGGTGACGTCGTCTTTCCACCGCTGGAATGTGAGATCCGGTGCCGACCTACTCACCGACTTGTGGGGTTTGCTCTCTCTAGATATCTTCTCCAGCGGGCACCGGGCTCTTTAGGATCCTGACCGATCTCCCGGCATGTGTAGTAGAGTAATGCATGTAAGTGTAAATATATGTAAGGGGCGAGGAAAGGAAGTGGAAGGAAAGATCGGTGGTCCATTTATTAGGGTACTGCTCCGACATTCGCCTGGTATTGATCATAGAAATTATGGAAAACTGATGATCAGAGCAGTGTGCCACAGCCGCTAGTTGTCCTTTTTGAATTCTACCTATCTAGTAAACGGGACACGAACCTCAGGACATACCGTTCAACGACGCTGCGGAGACAACGGTAATGTTGGCAGCGAGCCACCGAAGCTGGTTTATACACCAATAAGTCATTGTTTTTACACCAATAAGACATGTTCCATAGTAGCAAAGGCATTAACAAATTAAACCGGACATGTTAAACTATGAATGTGGTACCTCGGGTACTCTGGTTTTCCTGATATATTTTTGAATTTCTTAGAACCTTGTGTTTACACAGATGGGGATGCATGGTTCCAAGAAGCTTGAGGCAAACGTACTATAATAGCCGAGCATCCGGTCATGACCGTGAATTTGAAACTCTTGAATGAAGACTGTGAATGAATGAATTCGTGTTTTGTTCTTGGAAAGATGCACTTTCTCCAGGCACGTACGAACCAGGAAAAGTGTGAATGGGAATAATCGTTTATAGCAGACGCGTGGTGAATATTTCACCAAGCCCTTTCACAGTTTTTCGATTGCGGGGTCAAGATTGCTGAACTCGAGCCACTGAGCAGACAATTCAGCACTAATCAAAACTTGGTATTAACATTTGTTAGAGAAATATTCTGTAATCTGTCCTCGGCTTTCAGTAACATTTTCAGATATGTAACATTTACGCTACGTTGAGATGATTAATTATTAAAGCACGCAACTTTGGAAAATTGTTGATATTATTGTCCGTTATATTTACGCAGATGTGAACTTCTCTCAATTCGTAGTATAATATCGATCTGGTTACAAAAATGGAATTTGAAAAGAATTATAAGAGCATTTACTGCAGAAATAATGTAGTGTAGAGAAACATACACGATGTACCTGTATGAAGAATAATATTCCGTAGGTTTGTATTGTACCTAGCCGCATATAATACTTCAAAACCTGTTCTAAAATGTCTGATCTATGTCAGTGTATGTAATGCAGAGGAAGTAACCTGTAGTTGGATCAAGCGAGAAGCTGCTGAGGTGGTGTTGAGTAATGTGAAACGTGCTATGAAGTATTATTGAGTGATATGAATCAAAATGAGCTATTACGCCTTTCTCGAGTTTTCAGAGCAATTTTTTTAAACAATTTGAATAAAGGACGTGAGTAATTGCTTTTATTTTAAGCAATTTCTCCATTGATGAGTAACTTCTCGGCTGAGGAGCAATTGCTTACATTTCTTATGAATAAAATCAAGAATTTGCTTCTAGTACAAAGCATTTACTTCGAATTTTCGGAGCAACCTCCGTAGGGAACTCAAATCCTATTGAATGGATGGAAGAGAGGTTTTCTCGGTTGTGCCGCTAGGAGTCGCATGATCGCCAGCTCTGCTCGATACTCTCGCGATCATGCAATGCCTAGCAACACGATCCAGAACGACGCGAAATACCGTGAGGTATTCCATCGTGATGATACCCCCACGCACCAAGAAATAAAACCCAAGTATACTTCACTTCGTTTAGTTGCTTGTACTCCTCATTATTTCTACCCTCCGCTGACGCTTGCAGGACCAAATTCGATGGGGATAGCGGTTGACTGCACAGACCAACACAAATATACTACGTGTCGATAAATATCGCAGAGCCGGATCTACATAACAGATTGTGAAGAGGAACACGACAGGGCATGTCGGAAGTACACCCAAACAGCGGGTGCTCGCTGTTATCGACCTCGATGCCCTTTTCGCATGAAGTTACACGACGGGAATATTGCACACGCGAGCGTTTCTACACATGTACGCAGAACGTTGCTTCACTGAAACGGAATTTTGAATGAAATTCTTGGAATTTTGATACAAAATATTTTTGAGATCTGGAAATTTACCTGTTTTGTTCGTGATATGAAGGTTTTTCTGCGTAAAATGTTTCATACCCATATTTCAGGAAGGTCGTGACGATATTTAAAACGATATCTAAGTACATGATGTAGAATGATTTATTCAAAAAATTGAACTTTTTTTTCCTTTTTCTTTGCCAGAGGTTAAGCGCCACCAGAGAAAGAAGGACGGGGGAAGGGGCTTTTTTGAGTGTTATTTACAATTGGATTACCTTGCCACTTAGTGGCTTTGACGAGGTAGATACGAGCCCACGAGCAACGCTCCTACCTGCACACCTAGATCATCTCACATTTCTATTTACATCTACAGCCCTTCTGTGACATTTGTTATATACAAAGTTAACATGTTCTGTATTTACATAAACCTTTTAAATCTATAAATTCATATCTACATCACCTACACTTTATTTCATCCAGTTCTTAGCCGCCAGTTATAGATATTCGTATTATTTGGCTTTATCGTCCCTGGCACGGGGAACCGGGTGGTCTACTACTAGCGAAACATCAACACTTATTTAAAATTTCATATTACATGTTATATGTTTACAATTGTAGGGGAAGGGAAAGCGACGAAAGGGAATGGAAAGAAATAGAAAGGAAATGAGAAGAGGAAGAGAAAAGAGGAGAAGAGAAAGAGAACAAAATAGAAAAGAGAAAAGGTTGAATTAGAAAGAGAGAGGGCGAAAACGAATGTAAAATAGGGTGAAATAGAAAGAAAAAGAGGGCGAAAAAGAAAGGAAAAGAAGGAACGAGAGAGAAAGGGAAAGAGGAAGAGAGAAAGGGAAAGAGGAAGAGAGAAAGGGAAAGAGGAAGATAGAAAGGGAAAGAGGAAGAGAGAGAAGGGGAAGAGGAAGGGATTGAGAGGGAAAGTGAAAGAGAGAAAGGGAAATGGAGGGAGAGAAAGAAGCAGAAAGAAAGTCAAAACGAGCGATAAAGTGGCAAGCAGACATCCACAGCAAAGGGACAGAGTTCACCATGGCGGTGACCTCGCCAAGGCCGAGTCGCCACCGGTTGCTTCTTGTTTTGGCGTCGGCGCCGCCCAGTCACGAACGTGCGTTGACGAGCGGCGTCGTTTTGGGGGAGGTCACGTGCGGCCGACCCGCCGCGCCGCCTCACAGACGCCACTACCGCAACCGCCCCGCCGACGCGGCGCCAGCAACACGTGGCACGCAATCAATGGCGAGGGCTCTTTTTGGATTGATTGATTACACAGGCACACAAAATAAAAAAAGGTGTCACACCCAAAGACTTGACACATGTTTCTCGATACATGTGGGCGCTCTGAATGCGAATCTGAAGCTAGAATTGCGCCACGACACTTCAGTTTTTTTTAAATAGCGAAAAACCACCTTCACATTCTATTTTTTGTTTTCGGAGGTTGTTGTCAGAACCAAAGTGTCAACACATGTTTCTGCATGTATGTCGATGTGCTGAATCCGATTTTGAAGCCAGAATTACGCCATCACCCTCAATTTTTTTTAATCGCGAAAAACACCGTGAAATATACAATTAACAATTTCACGGAGTTTTTTCACGATAAAAATGGAAGGCAATGGTGCAATTTTGGCTTCAGATTCGGATTCAATGCAGCGACATAGAGAAACACGGGCGGAGAGTGACAATTGTTCCACTGAGCAAATCTCAGCCCATCTCAGCCAGGTAAGTCACAAGAGGCACAAAAACTCAATACAAAAACTATGAGTAGGGAGTTAATTCGAAGCTCGATGCCAGAGGACAGTAGCTCTTCACATGGAAGCTATGTCAGCTAAACTTTCTCATAGCAATATGGGTGTTTCAACTGCATGCTACCTAGTTAGCTAGGTCGAAGCCAACCGCTGTCTGGAAGAGAATTCTAGCGGACGGATGCTTTGATCAGGAGTTTTCCGTGGTTTCACCGATCAATACCAGGCGAATTACGGAGCCCTCACAAAAGGTCCACTGACTGCACGCGATCTTTCCTTCCTCTTCCTAGTTCTATCCTCACCCCTTTATTTACAAACACACTTACAAATACTATACAAGAGAGACCAGTCGGGAGCTTAGAGTTAGAGCTTGTCCCTGTACATGGATAGGGAAACACCGCTAGCCAACGTTTTGGTCGGCGCTGGATCTCACCATCCAGCGGGGAAGAACGCTGCCACCTAAATGTGATAAAACATGCACTATACTAATGGGACTTACGATCATATTTGAAGCGAACGGAGAGCAAATAATCAAACCACCGATTGTCCCGGCTCCAAGGGACAGAACCAGGTAAGGCCAGTCTTCCGCGTGCGAGGGCGGCATGAAAGAGCGTCGCGAAATCATGCGGCGTGGGACGGCGCCGCGGCGCGCTGGGCCGCCTCGCCGACGCCACGACGCAGACGCCGCACGCGAGTCTCTCTGGACGCCGCGGCGCCGCGCCGCGCCGCGCCCCGCCCCGCCCACGCGCTGTCCTCGCGCCGCTTCCGCACCGCCCTCCGCTCCTACTCCGCTTCACCCGCTCCGCTACTCCGCTTCTCCGACCTCGTTGCTGCTCCGCTCCGGTTGATTGATTGATTACTAGTGATTCCTGGGGCGCCAAAGGCTAAGGTCATTTCTCCCGTAAGTGTAGTGGTTGATTTTGCTCGGTGGGTGTGATCTTGCTATGCTGGATGGCGTAATCCTCTCTAAAGGTGTTTTCCCCAACCAGGTATCTTCCACCAGTAGCACATCTCCCCAGCCGGGACAAGCGCTACACCAAGCTCCCGACTGGTCTCCCGACAAGTGTGGTAATGTAGTGCATGTAAGTGTGTGTAAGGAGTGAGGATAAGACAAGGAATGAGAAGGAAAGATCGCGCGCGGTCCGAGGTCGGTTGGTAGGGTAATGCCTGGTATTGTTCGGAGAAACCACGGAAAACTACCGATCAGAGCAGCCGGCTGCTAGAATTCTCTTTCGGACAGTGACAGAACGCGACCTAGCTATCTAGCTCGAGTCGAAAATCCTGCCTCCGTCCGAACTAGAACCCGAAGACCTCCCGGTCAGAGGCACAGCAGTGACGTCAGTTGATGCCCTGAGCCAACTTTTCCGATCCCCGTTCCGGACTCCCCTCATGATCCCGCTCGGGACCCTGCTTCAGTTCCCTGCTCAGTCTCCCAATGCCCTGTACTTGCACCGTTCCCACTTCGTCCCAGCGCCGCCCCCCCCCCCCGCTTTGCCCCTCCAGGGACGTGCGTTTCGGACGATCCCACCCGCTTCTCCAAAGGGCAAAGGTGTCTAACCCGGAAACTATTCAAACATCGTGACCGAGAATACACGGAGAACCTACCGCGTGTTATAACGATTCGATGAGAACAGCGTGTTTGTTGGGCCATTCTAGAATCGTTACTTCACGACAAAATATAGATAGATTGATCACATTAGTTTATTTTCACAACACCCTTTCGTCTAAATTTACTATTCGCAGAGATTACATTTTAATTTTGAATATAATATTAATATATTTAATTAAATTGATTTCTCTTTAACTCGTATCTATTTGTAGATCCTGTCGATTAGTGTGTGGTAGTCAAAGAATGTTTTTAATAACATAGGGGCGACGAAAGTACTGTTTTACCTAATATAATTTTGATGCCTCAAAATAAGGCACACAAAAATTATATGTGGACATTTAAATCTATAAATATCAAAACTTGTACGCGATACTATAACGCCGCTTCCTGAATATCTGGTTTTATTTTCTTTTTATCTATGTAGCAGACCAATTGTCAGTCTTGCTCAAATAGTTTTCAAGAAACGCATTTGCTCTACATTGTGGTTTGAGGAAATAATTTGTTTGAAAATTCATAAGAGCATCCAACCTTTAAATGTGAAAAAGTTAAAATCAGAAAATTGACTACGAAATAAAATACGTATTACATTTAAGGTTTCGGAAAAACGTGTACCAGTATAAAAACATACGTAGTGAAGTGTATTGGAATTCAAAGCATGTGAAATAAAATATAAGGAAATGTAACTCTGCACGAGTCATACAAAACCTGTCAAAGCGAAAGAGGGAACTAAAATTTGGAAGGAACAATTATAAAAAAATAAAAACGTCGCGAGATTGAAAATCTTATTTGGTGGTAAAAAAAACAACTCAAACGTGAAAACACGAAAAAATACCACCTTCACGAAAGAGGAACAAAGCCCAGTCCTGAAGCAGAAAAATGAAACGATGAAAAAATAGAAGGTGATATTGCACGCTTGGTTCTGAACAGTCGATTCTTAAAGGGAACACCTAAACGAAACTTACGTCTGCGTAAATCTAATGTTTACATGAGAATTTCACAAACTTTTTTGGTTCTTTCACCAACTTTTGCTAAAAGTTTTAAAGCACTTGATTCTTAACAAAACCTCTTCATAATGGAAATAAACGTCTATATTAATCGATATTAAATACAGTAAGACTTGACAATCGCGGCACGTGTATAATGCGGAAATTTCTCCAGTGTGTGCAGAGAATGTGGTCCTGGCAAATGTTTGCTTAATTTGTATGATGCGAAATCTTGTTTAATGCGACAAAAATACTCGTCCCTTAAGAATCCGCTTTCAGCAAGAGATTCTGTATTTCACTAGATTTAAAAAAAATTGTTTTATTCGCTTGTTAATAAATACTTTCAAAAATATAAAAGTGGTACGGCAAGTGGGATTACCATTTACAGCATAAAAATTTCGAAACGGAGTAGTAAAATAGCGTAACTGAAATTTTGTAATCTATGAATAAATTTTAATTACTTATATTATTCACTTAACATTTGCATATCATTAGGAGGGTGGGTCAAACCCAATGTAGTTTTTGTTCTTTCTTTAAGTAATAATTTACCTAAAGAATTGAAAAAAGAAAATCAAATTTTAACATTAGTACGTTTTTACTGTTTCATCAATTTTTTATTTTCACGATTCTTAACCCTAATGTAGAGGCAGAAAGGACCGCAAGTACAATTTCATTACCAAATCTGGAAAACGATTAACACTACTTGCAGAAAATATAATAAATATATTGGTAAATAGTGTAATATTAGTTCTTAAATATACATTTTTCTCTTCAATTATTTTGTTATTTATTCTAAGATCCACCGTCCACCACCCGTTACTATTCATTGATTACTAGACAGCATTGCTATGCGATTTTTAACATACCACAACACACATTCATTGTCCGAAGAGATGTCTCATCTTCACAGCACCATCTCTGAGAGATCACCTTTCCATTATAAAATATTATACTTCTTCTTTTTTAGCATTTCCTCTTCAGGATTTTGCCGTTTTCGACCTCCACAGATATCGGTTTTCCCAATCACCAGGTCTTAAACTTCTGTCCATGGCTTTTTTGATATATTTTTCCCATTCCAGAGTTAGCGTTCCGCGTAGCAACTTCCTGAGGCCTGCTTCTCGAATTCACTGCTCATGTGACATACAGGGGACACAGTGTTCGTCTCGTCCTCGCGCAAAACTTATTTTCTTGTGTGGAAAGCTGAAGTGCCAGCGACTGATAAGTGCTCAGCTCTCTAAATTTTCACCTTGAAAATCACATACGTGCTTAAAGATGTACATTATTTAAAAAAATTACATTAGTTGTATTTTAAAATTAATTATATAATTTCTAATTCATCAGAAGGAATATATTTTAATCCCCCCTCCACCAATTTCCTCTGCTGAATTGCATGTGTAATCCCAACCTCGAAATGACGCAAATATTTGCAAAGAAAAATCCAAAGAAAAATCCCTCTACAAAAGTAGAGGCGTTACATATCCGACAACAAATATACCCGAATCTATTAACGCCTCTATTGCCTTCCTTCCTTATAGATGTGCTAAAGTACTAAACGCTGGACGGATGACAATGAACGCATCATTTTGAACATCATCGTGCTAATGTTGGCATTAGCCAGATATCGCCGACTAATGTAAGATGATGAACCAAGTGAGAAGCGTTTTATGTGTAATTCTTTGCCTTATGAAGTATTTTGACACCAAGTCAGCAAATGTGTGTTGCAGAGACGCAAGATTATTATACGTTAATCGCGAAGCCGTGAGGGCGGACTCTCGTCTCTTCAGTTCGGGAATGGGTCTAATTCATCAGAAGAATACAGTGAGGTTAGGTTAGGTTAAATGGTATCTTGTAAATAGAAATTTTCCCCACATTGACACATTGGAACTCGAAACCACGCATCTTGTCTCTCACCAGCCATAGAAACTACACCAGCAGACTGGTCTCTTTATTTTATCATATCTTCTGTCCCTCATCACCATAAGGTAGTCACCTAACTTACTCACCCCTTGCTGGCTAATGTGCACTTCATCCAAAGTAATTGTAGTTGCCCCGACTGGAGTGATGGCTCGATGGCTTAAATAGCTGAGAGAGGAAATCCTGCTAGCCGGCGTACATGTCGGCGTCAGATCTCAAGTTCCTGCGGGAGAGAAACATCGGCACCTCCCGAAAAATAACATGCACTCTACTTTCGGGACAAATGACCATACCCTTTCAAAAAAAACGGAAACCCAAAATATTCAATCACTCCAAATCTCCACATATGTATTTCGACACTAGTTACATCGAATGTTGCCGCTGTCTTGAGAATTCTAGCGGCCGGCTGCTCTGATCGGTAGTTTTCCTTGGTTTCATCAGGCGAATGCCGGAGCAGTACCCTAAGAAACCGGAGATGGACCGCAAGTCATCTTTTCTACCTCTTCCTTGCCCTATCCTCATTCCTGACTTCCACACACCACTCATGCCGGGAGACCAGTTGAGAGTTTAGAGCTTCTTCCCACTGAGATGGTGGAAAGATACCTGGTTGGGGAAAATCCCGCTAGCCGACGGTTGGTTGGCGCCAAAACTCGCCATCCAGCGCGGGAAGCTCGCCGCCACCTCCAGCCATAAAAACGTGCATTACCTTTTCGGGCCCAATGACCTTAGCAGTTGACGCGCCCGGTAACACCAATCAAACATCCACACGTGCAGTTTCTAGAAAAATTGTTCTGAAAATGGAAAAAAATATCCAATTAATAAAAATACAATAAAACGAAAGACAGGGGCCATTTGGACTGAGGAGAGGAAATAGAAATATCGGGCGAGAATGAAAGATATATGGAAGCGAAGAAAAGAAAGAGGCAGAAAGTTTAAATAAACGTAGTTCCTAGCGGCTTATTCGAAAATAAATAAATTTAAAAACCAGATCGGCTGCGGAATATTCATTTTGGAAGAAATCGTACTTATGGTTTCGGCGCTACGGTTGTTCACAGACTGACAGTCAGAAACACAGAGAGACAGATCCAGACAGACAGACGCAGACAGACAGACAGACGCAGACACAAACAGACACAGACAGACAAACACAGACACAGGCAGACAGACAGACAGACACAAACAGACACGGATAGAAAGACACGGACAGACACAGACAGACACAGACAGACGGACGGACGTTTTGAAAATAATCACTTTTTCGGTATCAGGGAACCCCAAAACGTGTATTTCCGTTGAAATCTCGAAATCGATTTTCGCGCAGCATTACATAACTTTCCCCATACTCCATGTATAATCCGTGTATACGTACATATACGGGAAAATAAAAAGCGAGTTGCGGTCACTTCCACCTAATGTTGAGCTCCGCGATCCGCCGCCTCGGCGCGCTTGCCATCCAGGATCTGCGTAAAGGGGATGAAGCGATCGGCGGCCACCGCGGGCCCGCGTCGCTCCCCTTTAGGCTCCGCGCGCGCCAAGAATACGCCCGCGGGGCCTGCACAGCCTCACGCCGTCGCCGCCGCCGCTGGCAGCAGGTGCCGCTCCGCCTCCCCCCCCCTAACGCCGCTCCGCGCCATGCGCGGGCAAAACGGCCGCGAGAAGGGAGCGGGAGGACTGCGAAAATCCGCTTACGCAAGACGCTGCGGGGTGGGTTCCCTGGGCAGTGCTGACGGTGCGTGGATTACAATGTGTTGAAATTAGTACGTTACGGGGTTTACTCTTATTATATTGTTATTATTACTAGTAGTAATGGTAGTATTAATTTCATTGAATTTTTCATTGGTATTTGCACAATACGAATCGGCTAAATGCAATTATTATTAATTTCACTAAATATTTCTTCGTGTTAGAATTATAATTATTATTATCATTGCGTAATGATTGCCATCGTGCTCGATTATTGTATAATGATAATAACAATAATTATTATTGTTATTATTAATATTATCATCATTACACGAAGACCTCGTGTTCGACATACCCATTATAACAAGTTTAGAAGTAGTATTTTCTGTAGGCATTGAAATAATACAGTTTTGAAAAATAATGAGTTTGCCCTTTTTTTCGCTCTATATATCGTCGGTGGACAACAGAAATAATGTCTCAAAATTTTTTATTTTTAGTTTTACAGAATGAAGAAATATGCTAATTATTTCTAGTAAAAATTGCATAAATGATTGATTGATGTTTGCATGCACGTCATGTGCCATGGTCATTATTTTCTTTAGAGTAGTGAATGTATTTATGAATGGAGGTGTTGGTGTTCCTCCCCCGTTGGATGGTGAGATCCGGCACCGACCCACACGTCAGCTTACGGGTGAATTCCTCCTCCAGATATCTCCCCCAGCGGGCGCCTCCTCTGCCGATACCTCTAAATTCCGGACATGTGAGGTAGTGAAGTACACGCACGAGTCAGTGGGTGTAAGTAAGGGGAGCGGATAGGACAAGGAAGAGGAAGGAAAGATCGCGCGCGGTCCATGGACCAGGCATTCTCCTGGCTTTGATCGGAGAAATTATGGAAAACTATCAATCAGAGCAGCCGGCCGCTGAAATTCTCCTCCACACAGGGGGAAAATTTTACTCGAAACCTAGGACGACCCGCTCAGACTCGCTGCAGAGACGCTGCAGTTCTCTCTGAGCTAAACTCAGACAGTAAAAACTTCCTAAAAATAGTTTTCAAGGAATTCATAGAATATATGATAAAGCCGATTTTGGTCGCGAAATAATCGGCTCTGATCAAGTGGAAACACTGCTAAATAATATATATTTTACATAGGTATGTCAGTTTTCTTAAGCACTGATCATATTTGCTTAAAAACATCAATATCCTTATTCCCAGTTTTCTGAAAAAATAATGATGTCAAAAATGAAGATGATAATGTCAGGATTTCCTTAGTTCAGTGGTGGAGTAGTAAGTAGTTTTGCGTTGTTCGCTAGAGAGGGGCTGTTGAAGTGGCCTATGCATTTTCAGCATTACCAGAGAAAGCCGGGCGGGGAAGGCGAAAATCCTCTTACGCAACTCTCGCTTCTTAGTGTTATTGTGTCGTGTGGATGGGGTACAACATGCGCGATACATGTGTGAGTGTGTGTGCTCGTATTACCAAGGAACAAGCCAGGAAATTCGTTTTTGGTAATTGGACGTACTGAGCAGGATACAAATTGTACTTGAATACAAATAAACAGTACTCATCTTGCCGTTCCAAATTGGTGGATGTGAAGAACATAGTTTCTCCAGAAAAATGCTCTTAGCTATTCTTTGAGATCAGTGTTTCGATAGTTCAAATTAAACTTTTTGAAGAGCTTCTTTTTGTTTCGTAGATTTACATTTGAAATGAATGCTTTTACGTGAGATTTAGCCCAAACTCACACGAGCTCTCAAAGAAAATGGAACTTGCTAACAGTTGTCAAACCCAAATTTCTTCCGAATGAACATAGCACCATAGCATTGAAGCACGAACTTTGGACTGCTTGACGAAACAATTTGTGGCCAATCCGTACGGGCGGTGACGTTACCACATTCCTGAAGATCACTCCTGCCAACGTCAATACAGTCCTTACAATTTTAAATACATTTCTTCTTCAATTATCGGCATATCTGAACGTTTGCCAAGCGACCTCCACCAGCAAGTTTGAGAAAAAAGACATCAGGAGAAGTAGGTTAAACGGCGGTTTGTAAAATTTTGCGTATCATTCTTTGATGTTGACGAACCTTTAATAATAAATGAAACGTTGCAATGTAGAAGAGAACTCTTAGATACGGTTTACAGGCTTCTTTTTGACCACAATTTCGGGAGTTTTAACGAACGAACACGTCGGCGCAGGAACGTCATGGGCGGCTGAGCGGCAGTGCTCATGCGCGCTCTGGCTACAACTCCCGAAATCGTTCGCAACTCCCGAAATCGTCGAATGCAGCGATATTTAACTCTTTACACCATTAGTAACCCTTCGAGCTCACGCTTTTTTTCCCACTCAAATTCGCAAAATGAACAGTCAAAAATACATAAATAGATTGATTGTCATATAATATTAATAATTTAACACAAAGGTATCATTTTTGGACAATCAAAGTACAAAATTGTCACAAAAATGTTTCATTTTTCACACATTCTCGACGTTTCGCATCTTTTCTGTTATATTGACGATTTTCTATTTCTGTTTCTGTTTTTCTGTTATATTGGTTTATTCCAACAGGAAGAACGAAAAGCCAATCTTAGCGGTTAGCGTCTGTTAATGAATTTAACCGTCCACGGTCCGTTAAGAAGAATTGAAAAAAATTATTAGTAGCTTGTTATAAGTACATGCGGTATGCGTACTTCTGTAAAACAGTATTTCTTATTTATATAATTTTCTTCTAAAAAGGTGGTACTACGAAAATATTGAACGACGCACCGCTGATTGTAAATAATAGACTCGGTTGAAATTTGTAATCCCATGTGATAGCCGTTAGTTACCTGTTGGCCTAATGGTATTAGTACCTGTTACAAAATTCGATCGGAAATACCGAAAATGGATGAACTACACCCCCCTCTAACTTACAACTTGGGCCTGAACATGAAGCTGCGGTTAAGAACGCAGTATGTGGTACGGTTTCACATTGAGAAAATTATAATAAGCTCGAAATTTTCCCCTCTTCTTGCTCTCTCCCATCCCCCAAGTTATGGCTATAGCATGAACGTTAAAACATAGAGAGGGTGCCAAAACATGTATACACACATCAAGCATAAAAAACCAAAGAAAAAAAGTTTAACGTAACAGAGCTGAATTCACACAAGCAGAAAATGATAAGCAATAATCATCTTAGAACTTTGTTGGTACTTTACAGATTCCACAGAAAATCAAAATCCCTAAAATCGGCGTGGATAAATATTTGAGTACGTGGAACCTCCAATAGAGCAACGTTTCCGTTAGTGCTCTCTGCGACTGACGCCTACGAAATTTCAATTTCTTCGCGAAGTGTTGCCAGTGTAGCTGGTTTTCTATGGAAAACATATTATTAAGAGTCTCCCATAAGCAGAAGACCAGCGGAGTTAGGTATGGAGAACGCGGTGAAAAAACTCAATCGGATCTCTTCTTCCTATCCAGTGCTCTGGAAGATTGTCACGTTCCAAAACCATAGCCGAGAACGCAGTTTGCTGTGAGAGGTCTCTCAGATCTGGCCTTGGTGAACATCGCGTACGGTACCATCAGTCTCAAATTTAACACAAAGGCGTGCAATTGCTACTTGCGTTGGTAGTTCTGTTGCGTACCACTTCACAAATGCTTTTCTCCGTTCAAACGAAAATCTTGGCTCAATTGAGAAGGCGCAACGCTGTCGAAGGTAGTGCGAGTCACATTTGTTTACAGAACGTCATACTACACATTACCGTCGTTTTCCGGTGTAATTTTAAATAAATATCTCCCTTTGTAGTTTGTATACATGATTTTTGGCATCCTCTGCGTGTAGACTGAAATGTTTTAACGTTTGTGGATGAATTTTCACAATTATGTAATAGAGCTAACGTCATTAGGCCAACAGCTAATGGCCATCGTCTGGATTTACAAAATTCAACGGAGTCTGTTATCTGCAGTCAGCCATGCAACATTCTATATTTTTTGTAATACACCTTCTTATCAGAATATAAATAAGAAATACTTATATAAATATATATATAATGTAAAAAAATGTATACATACGTTTATAACTATATATATAATTAATTTATGTATAAATATATTTATATGAAATAATATATAAATATTATATATAAATATATATAAAAATGAGAAGTACTTTTTCTTTGTATAACAATTCTCATATACTGATAATTGACTACTACTAATTTCTTTATCTCTCCTGCGGCAGAGCATGCCGCGCGAGCCACAGTTCCACATCGCGAAAATGAAATGCAGCTCGAAATATTCCCCCCTCCCCCGCACCCAAGTTACGCCACCAGCCTGAACGTTAAAGCGACTGCGGCTGCGGCGGGGAATGCAGCGCGTGGAGGGAGGGGATGTGAAGAGCAGCCTGCGGCCTTCGCCATCGACCGCTGACACGGCGCTGGTCGCTCGCGTGCCGGCGCCGCCCCGCCCCGCACCCCGCTCCGCGCGGCCAGACGGCGTGGCGGCGGCGGCGGCAGGGGGCTGGACACATGGGCTGTGGACGGTGGCAGGGTTATGATTAGGGAGAGGAGTTCTATGATTTTGCATTTTTTGGCCGTTGCTTCAGTGCATAACTAACTGAAATTTCTTGACATTTACTTAGAGTTGGATGGTATATACCGTTGGTAACAGTCTTGTTTGTACTACAGTCCATAATTTGCTCGAAAATCATTAAGAAGAAAATTGAGAGTAATGCAAAATATATTTCAAGATAATTAATAATTCCAGTTAAATAAAATGTAACTTTGTACACCTAGAAGAAATGGCCTTGACTTTGAAATTCCTCAGCATATTTAGTCGCACTTCAAATTCAAGGTCGTTTCGTTTCGTCCAGGTGTACAAAGTTACATTTTATTTAACTGGAATTATTCAATTATATTGTAATATATTTTTCATTAGTATTAATTTTCCACTTATAATTAACGATTTTCGAGCAAATTATGGATTATACAAACAAGACTGTTACTAACTGTAGATTAATATGTTAGTATATTTGGGCATATTTGGACGCTTTCTCCTGTTGGTGTATAATCGTGTAATTATAGGCGCATATTTCGTTAAAATTCAGACTTTTCTATTAAATGTTTCATCTTTTCATAGAATCTATTTATTTGTGAGAGTGCATTGATTCGAAAGAGCTTCTCACAGTTTGCGTTTTTCCCTGTAGATTATGAAATCATTCTGCAAATGTAGGATATTTCTGGATATCATATTTTTTAAAGCAGTCAGAAGAAATACCATGTGACTTTCCATGAACTTCACTAAGGTGAATATTTACTTCAATTATTTCTCTTGCGAAATAGGGTAGATTATATTGTGTTTGCACAAAAATGTGTATTTTCATTCCCAACATGCTTCTCCTGAATTTTATCAAGAAAGGTTTATACAGTTATGAAATATTGTTCATTTTAATTGCATATTAATGTGCATATTTCAGAATTATGTCATAAATGTATTTTTTTAGTATATTTCAAGATTTCTTAGAGCATAAAAATAGCCTTCCTATTTATGATGATGGTGCCGGTTTAGATGGCTCAGGATGCCAATTGATGTCACTGCATTGCCTCTCACCGAAGGTCCTACGGTTGCAGTCCCGGCGGTGGTAGTATTTTAGACACTAGCTGCAAAACTACGTTGAATTCAGTCGCTGTCTGGAGGATAATTCTAGTAGCAGCTGCTCTGATCCGACAACTGCAACCAGAGCAGCCGATCGCTACAATTCTCGTTTAGACAGCGAATGAATTCGTCCTACTGTGAAGTTAGTGTCGGAAATCATGTCACCGTCAGGACTCGGACCCTAGGACCTCCCGGTCAGAGGCACTGCAGTGACATCAATTGTAGATCCTCCCTTCTCAGGCACTGCAGTGATATCAATTGATAGCCTGAGCCACCTAAGACGGCGGCGAGAGGGGGAGGCGGTAGTGAGAAAGAGGAAACTGGGTGAAAAACAGATACATGATGAATTTCAAGGATAGGGAGTTATCAACCACAATAAAGGATGAAATTTTTAATATTTAGAAACTTTCGTCAAACATGTTTCGGGAGTGTTTTTCCCATCATCAGTGACCAAGTAACACAGATTAAACACTCATAATTAATGTCGATATACTTTTATAACATTTAATTATGAGTATTTAGTCTGTGTTACTTGGTCACTGATGATGGGAAAAACACTCCCGAAACATGTTTGAACAAATTTTCTAAATATTAAAAAATTTCATCCTTTATTGTGGTTGATACCTCCTTATCCTTGAAATTCATCATGGAATACCACAAAATCTCAGCTGCCACCACGGAGTTTACAGATACATGACATTGCAGTAAACGGGACATCGAAGAAAAATGGGAATATATATGAAGCAAAGAGGATTCAAGCAGATAAACAATAGAATATAAAATATGAATAATAAAGAAAATAGCGACAAAGAACTATAGAGAAAGAATTGTACATGCGTAAAGAAGTAAATGATACGAAGGACGGACCAGTGTCGTAAAGTAAGACATAAAGGAAGTGGGGCATCAGCAATGTCCGGATCAGATAGGAAAGAAATATGCTTTTCGCTACTTGTCCTAGTTTTCGTCGCTAGCAACTACCTTAATGCTTCCACTTTGATGTCAACTTCTTTTGTCCACAAAACGATTTTTCTACCATTTCATCAATAATGTACCTTTCCCCTTTCATTTATATTTCATGTCGTTTTATCTCCCATAGATGTGGGTCACAAAGTACAGTTCATAGGAAGGCGAGGAATGTTCTAAGGGGGGAATGTATGAATGTAGTTTATCTCAGATCTCTTGTGGCATTTTAGAATTTCTCTACATGGGCATTTCTCGCTGCTACGTAGATAAGAACCGAAAGACCGCAAAGTCAACAGAGCTATCAACGTATAAAATGTCCTTATTTCTGCGAATAGTTTAAATATCTGCGGTATACCATATTCATTTTGTATATCTTGGTGCATAGAATTGCTAATACTAAAACGAACATATGCTTTTTCAAAATGTCCTTTCCACACTGTGAGACTGAAAATTAATGAAATGTTGCCTTTTCATGCAAAACATTCTTTGTGAAAAGTTGTTTTAATTATATAAAATTCCCTTCCTTTCGTAGGTATTTTTGTATATAGAAGAGGCTGTAGAAACGTCAAGTCGCTCAACGGAGGTGAGGAAGGCGAAATGTCAGAGAGTGTCGTCATTTTCTCCAAAGAGATCATAAAAGTTCAAGTGCAGGAATGAGATCCTCTCGAAACATTGTGTGTGTTACGTTGAACTTAACGAGAAGGTGCAATTTGTGAAGTGTAGGCTTGAGGAAATTGGGTCCCGAGGAGATATAAAAGTTAGTACGTCAAGACGTTGTGCAACTTACTTAGGAGTTACATTTAATTTAAAGGCTGTTGTATCATAAAGGTAATTAATTATCTTGGCACTAAACGTTTCTGAACATTTACAACGATTGTTTGTAATTCTAAAATGAGTGTCGCAACTCAACATCTCCGGTGTTGTTTACAATTATTTTCATTTCTTGACTGTCCCACCATAAAAATCCTTCCATATAAACTTTCATGAAGATAGGAGTATATTGCCAGACGCTTGTGTCTTGAAACTGTTCAATTAAATTGACAAAAGAAAACGTATTTATATTTTTCAGTGCCTTACAAAGATGTACCAAAGAACATAAAAATGACAGTTTCAATTTTTGTATGGAATGAAGCCAATTGAAAACATAAGTATTATAAACCTTTCAAGTAGTACAACTTGCGTTGCAGTTAATGGGCATCTCACAGTCTAATTGAGCAATCATTCTCTCTCCAACATGACCACACACACCGCATATCGACAAACTGACTGCCGAGCTACCCATCGGTGAACGCTGCGCGCCACGCTAAATTTCTCTCGGAACACGTCAGGAGTTGTGAGACAGCAATCCACTCGCACAAAAAGTGATGCACATGTAGTACGGTTGCAAATATATGTGCAATATTATTATAACATTTTTTTCTTATGATGTTTTAAGAAGGAATCTCCCTCATGATCAATTTAAAGAGGTTTCACAACAAAATCAAATGCAAGTCAAAAGCTATACCCCAAAATCCAAACACAAAAACCTTCAGTTTATCTCAAAATTCAACCAAAATTATTCAAAAATAACTATGTTGAAAATTTCAAGTCGACACAAATGAATAACGGAGTGAGCGTTAGTTACCATATTACCATCCAAGTTCCGATCCCCCACCTCTGAGCCTTTTAGCTGCCCCTCGAAGTCGTCGAAATGCGGCGCTTCATCAAATTATCTCGGAGCACTTCCCGCCGGTTTATGGACTGTGCGGCGCGGCGCGGCGCGGCGCGCACTGCTACCGCGGGGGCTCATCTCGCCGCGTGACCTTGCAATAACCGCCCACGCACCCCGCCCCGCCGCTCCTCGCCCCGCACCCCGCGCGCACCCGCCTCGCCACAGTCGCGCCTTGCGCTGTGTAGCCTCGCTCTGCGCGGTGGGTGTAGGTAGTCCCGCAGTTCTCACGTCCCATGTCGTAACGTAAGTGATCGTGCGGACTTAATAAGTAGCGCAAGTTGAAATTATTTGCTTTTGATTCTATGGGTTTTGCAAAAACGTTCCAAACACATAGTTTGTAGTCTCAAAATGTATATTTGAATATGATGGGAAAAGTCAATAAACTTTATTGTGTGACATGTATTTTGTATCTTATCTAAATCTATCATGTGTTTTCTCTGGGAAAAGCAGGATCTATTAGCAAAAGAAATACTTTATCTCTCCACTGGTACATCCTGAGCCATTCAGCGGTCGTGACAATAGTATATCACCATAGTATATGACAACAGTCTATTACTAACAATAGAATAACATGTCTCGTATTTTCGGTTTAACAAATTTCACCCAAGTAGTTACCCTTTTTATCACCGTAACAGTGAGCCCACCAGAAGTTCCCGTACGAACTATTACTGTAGCCCGATCGACTCAATTATTATTTTGACAACCATGTGCTTCCTATGAGAAGCGTGGAAGCAGCCTGGATAGTAAGAGTAGCATGTTATCTGAAGTTTGAATGCTCCCACCTCTTTAAACTTAGTAGAGTTTGCCCGTCACCAAAAAATAAAAGTGGCTTGGCTACACATTTATCCCGCACGTTACTCCAGGGCTAACTCTGCCCTTTAACCATTCCTCCTCCGCTCAATCCCGCCCAGTCCACCCCGCCCCTTGTTGCCACGATCCGCCCAATTCCGGCCCGTCCAGTCTCTTAACGCTCAGCACTCTCTGGCTCGTCCTGTCTCGGTCACGCTATGCCCTACCCCGCCCCGTCCTGTTTTTCTACGCTCGTTCTGTGTCAAACCTTTCTATCTCCCCCGATCCCTCACAGATCTGCGTCGACCCCCACCGTCCCTATTGCCCCGGCTTGCTACAACTTGAACCCTGCTATCCCACCCCCACTCCGTCCCGTCTCACCCCGACCCGTTTCGTCCCGCGTCGCTCAATCTCATTTCTTTCTTTCCCGCTCCATCTCACCCTTTCCCGATTTATATGGCCATTCCCCGCCCCTTCTTGCCACCACCGTTCGCATTTTCTCGCCCCCTCTAGCCCTTCCCCGACCATCTTGCCCTTCCCCGTCCCCTCTTGCCCTTCCCCGTCTCCTCTTGCCCTTCCCCGCCCCCTTGCCATTAACGACCTCTCTTGCCCTTCCCCGCCCCCTCTTGCCCTTCCCCGTTTCCTCTCCGCCCCTCTTGCTCTTCCCTGTCCCCTCTTGCCCTTCCCCGCTCCTCTCGCCCTTTCCCGTTCTCTTTTGCCCTTCCCCACCCCCTGTTGTCCTTCTCCGTTCCCTCTTGTTCTTCCCCGACCCCCCTTGCCCTTCCCGTCTCCTCTTACCCTTCCGCATCTCCTCTTGCCCTTCCCCGCCCCCTCCCGCCCTCCTCCACCTCGTCTCGTCCGACCCCGCTCTACCCCGTCCCATCGTGCTTCGCCTAATGTGTCTACCACCCCGGCAACCGTCCCCTATCCTCTCCCAACTGCGCCCATCCCACTCTCTCTCCGGGCGGCCGCCTCCCACGTCCCGCACTCGGGATTTAAGACCTCATTGGCCGCCTACGCGTCTATGGCGCGGCGGCGGCAAGGGCCTCTATCTTGGTGCGCCGCAGCGCGGCCTCCTCTGAGCGGATTCCCACCCACACTCCGACCGCATCCGTTACGACCCCTCCGCCACCTCTCTTCCCATTGCCACCTCCACCTCTCGCACCGACGTAGGTGGCTCGGGACAGCAATTGATGACAGTGGAGTGCCTCTGACCTGGAGGTCCTGGGATTCGAACCCAGACGGTGGCAGGATTATCGACATTGGCTAAGGAGCTAGGTCGAATTCAGCCGCTGTCTTGAGCAGAATTGTAACAAATGGCAGCTTTTAGTAGTTTACCATGTTTTCTTTCGATCAACACCAGGCCAATACCCGAGCAACATCCTAATGGGCCCTGGACTGCACGCGCTCTTTCCTTCCACGTCGTTGTCTTAGCATCACCCCTTATTTGCACACACACTTACACTTACATGCACTAAACTACCACATATGTCGGAAGACCCGTTCGAAGATTGGAGCCTGTTCCGGCTGTGCGGTGCCCTACTGACAGGAGATACTTAGTTGGGGAAAACCCTGCATGACGACGTGTAGATTGCCGCCGGATCTCGCCATTAGCGAAGGAAGTTCACCACCACCTCCCACGGTATAAACAAGTACTAGATTTATGGGACTAATGACCTTAGCCGTTGACGCACCCGGAAACACGAAACAATCCATCAGTCCAACTCTCCCCCACCGCCCCATATGTTCTGCGATCACTCCCGACCTCGCCAGCGCCCTGGGAATTTCTGTCTGTGTCTGCTGTTCGCAAAATGACTTGCTGATTCTAAAACAGCGATTCTAGAGTTGAATTTGTGTTCAAAGTTCCTGTAACATACAGGGTTGACGAAATTAGAAAACTACAAAAACTCTTTATAGGGGGAATACAGGCAATCAAACTACCTAAAGGTAACATTTATTGCTAATATTTTGGGAAACAGACTCGTGTGCTTTTTGCATGTGAAATGACCTTCTTGTTTCATAATTTGCGATATACCCCTGACAGCCCAATACCTTTGTTACATTTTTTTAAATTTTAAATCTTCGCTTCTCCACAGATGTCTTGGAACACTACATCCTTCGATGTAATATGCGTCTTCCGTAATCAAGTTCGTAAGATTTAGGGTTCCTGTTCTTTCGACAGTTGTTGACATGACCATCAATGTCAGTCAACTGTCACGAACGCAGGTGTGATACGTCTTGTGAAGTTTCTTGTATCTTCCTCGTAAATATTTGCAGCTTGTTACTGATATTTATGATGTATATCGTACCCATGATTACGTTCAGTCTCCAATAAGCAGTAAATGAAAATATCCTTACTAGATTTTACTGTCCTCTGTCTCCTGGATAAATATTTACAATGAACATAATTTATAAGAATTAATATACAAAATATCTCGCTCCCGTCGTTTGACAATTAAGGGGCTGTCCATAAAATACGTAACGCAAATTTCGAGTATTTGCAATACGCCCCTCCCCCTTGTAACGCACTTCTCTACCTCTATGTAACGCAGCGTTACGCTACCTCAGGCCCCCTCCCTCCCCCTTTAGCGTTACGTAATTTATGGATGACCCCTAATTACAAATTAAACATAGGATGAATTTTTTAAGAAAAATAAAATTACGGAAACGATAAGATCAAAAAGTTTTGAAAATATTTTGTTTCAAAAACAAAAAAGAAAATAATACTTACTAATTAATAGTCTTCATTTATTAATTATAATTGTTAATTTTCTCCCCCTCTTTCTCTCTTTCTCGGCAGAATAAAATAATTCAATAAGTTTTGAGAACTGCAAATTATTTTTATGTATCTTTGTGGTTTCTCCGATACCAGGCCAGTCGGTGCAGTGCCTCAACAATTGGGCAACGAAATGCGTGCGATTCTTCTTCCTCAACCGTGCCCCCTCCTCTCTTATTACATACTTACACTTAGAAGCACTTCACTAGTACATATATCGGGAAACTAGTCGGTAGTTTAAAGCTTATGCTAGCTGGGGCGATGCTTCGTTGGGGGAGATACCCGGAAGTGGAAAAACTACCCGACCGACCTAAAGACCGGCTCTCGATCTCACATATCAGCTCAAGGGGAATGCCTCCACCTCCCAGGATATAATATTTCGAACAATTACGGTACTGCTTATACAAGAAGTTTACGTGCCAGGAATCAACAAATACCCAATCAGAGGTTAATTTTCGCAGGCAAAAATTTCAATTTTTTTTTCGTGGTCATGGCAACATTCACATTTACGATACTGTAGAGAAATTTGTCTGTGATAGATTGAAATAAGTAAAACGCCAAAATAACAGACATTGTTTATAAATATATCATTTCGTTTTCTATACATATACAGTTACATTGTAGTTTTTGTTGCTAGATTGTACCTGAGGAAGACTCCAAACAATAGGGTCGAAACGTTTTAAACAACAAGTTTCATTACGTTATGTAATGAATGAAAATTTCAATATCTGTTATTTTGGCGTTTTGCTTATTTACGGTACTACTTACATATGTAGTTGACGCGATAGGAATTATTAAATACCCACTCACCCAGAGGTTAATTTTTGCAAGCAAAAATTTCATTTTTTTCGCGGTCACGACACCATTCACATTTACGGTACTCTAGAGACGGATTGAAATAAGTAAAAGGTCAAAATAACAGACATTGTTTATAAATATATCAATTCTTTTTGTGTACATATACTGTTACATTGTAGTTTTTGTTGTTAGATTGTACGTGAGGAAGACTCCAAAGAATAGGGTCAAAACAACAAGAGTTATGTGATGTAATGTAATAAATGTAAATTTCAATATCTGTTAATTGGGCCTTTTACTTATTTAAGGTACTACTTACATATGTAGTTGATGAGCCTGGAATCAATTAATACTCGCTCAACCAGAGATTAATTTACGCAGGCAAAAATTTCAACTTTTTTTCTCTCGGTCACGGGCTCTGGCGCCCGCCGCCCGCCCGTGGAACGTAACGCTCATAAAATATCCCGCGCGAGGCGCGCGTCTTGGCGGCACAGAAGCTCTTCCGCGAAGGCCCCGCGCCGCTGATCCCTCCCTGCGCTCCGAGCCCAAGCGCAGCGCCGCCCCGAGACGACGCGACGCGACGGCGAGGCGCGGGCTAATTTAAATAAGGTTGACACAGGCTTCTCCGTTATGGCTTCCTCGAAAAACCTCCTTCCGCCATGTCTTTGTTGGGGGTGCGGATCGCGAAAATCCTCTGCTGCTGTAAGCAACGAGATATTATGACAAGAAAAAATGTTTTGCAGGATTTGAAAATGCTTGAATATGTGAAATAGGTGGTGCATTACGCCAAGTTTGCAGAATTTTCTATTCAAACTAACGTAAGATGTACAATTGATGGTTCTCTGACGTAATGTGTGTTTTACTCCTGTTCTAGAACAATTAGATCTGTTACTGGTTATGGGCGATATTGAAGAAAATTTGAATGCACATGTAATTTGAGAACTTGTAGAATGCAATATTTTCTCAAAAACTATAATTTGTAGATACGTTTGTTAAATTGATTATTTCGTGTTTCCTGACTCGCCAACTGCTAAGGTACGTAAGTGTAGTGCGAGTTCTCCCTCGGGAGGTGGCTGAGATCTTCTCTAGCTGAAGGGTGAGAACTGACACCTACCTACACGTCGACTAGCGGGCTTTTCCCAACCAGGTATCTCCCACTAGCGGCACACCAGCCCTCGCCGGGACATAACTTAGTTACACGTTTATTCTCGGTCAAACATCTCGAATCAGTCGAGTTGCTGGTCTACCTGATCGATTAGAACACTTTTGAATGATATAATTAGTTCGTGATATTCAGTAAAGTACTTCCAGAAATTTCATTAACGTTTCCTCTCGCGATGTTCTTTTTACAACGTGGGTTGAGAATTGTAAAAAAAAACTAAATTAGATTAGTTTTTAATATGAAATGTAACTGCAAATACGGATAATCTTCTTTGGAATCATAAGAAATATCTGTATATCTTAAGTTCAAATAACAGTGTACGCAAACACCCCTGTACAATCACGATTTCGCGCGAGACGGCGACGCTTAAACTGCATGTTTATCTTGCAAAGAAGTTTACTTTGGTATCGTAAAGTGAAGGGAACACGGTAGCTCTCTCCAGAACTTCTTGACACTTAGATCGCTTCCTTCCTGGGTAAGCATTTCCATCATATTATGTCTCTTAAGAAATGTATTTCCGCGTAAATGTTCCCTATAGTGATGTGAAAATTTCATCAATTTCAAGAAATTCAGATTTGTCGAATGTTATTTCTAATGTCCTTACATCGTGTGCACTATCTCATTAATTCTCAGAATATGAAAGTATCGATTGTCTGCAATTCTGTCGAGGTGTCTCAAGGTACTATATCTTATTTTATTTTATTTTTTTGTTCATTTCATACTCTTTTATTATTTGATTCCTTTTCTTTATTTAATTCCTACCGTCTTGCTTGACATCATCTTTATTAAATCACTTTCAGTAGTGTACATGTCCTCGAGCCTTTACACGATTTCGTTATTGATCTGACGTGAAATGTAGGACAAGGAATAACACTTCCGTACTTTGAAATTGTGGAACCAAGATAACAAAATTTAGTACGACTGTAATCATCTCTTCGAATTATTGATATATACGTGATTATGTTTCAATAACTCAACAAATAGGTAGATTAAAGCTAAGCGTTACCAATTATATTGTTATTTGTATTGAATACTTCAAACTTTCAGAAAAATGTCAATTTTAATTATCAGTGTTAGAACACTTGTTTAATTTTGTATTCCTATCTTCTTAAAATACTTTTTCGTGAAATATCTCTACGTAAAAATGTCATTAAATTACTATCCTATTAAGAGCCGTGCTTCCGTGCGTAAATTGTGTTTAAGTGAACTTTGAAACAAAAAGAGGTTCTCTCAATATATTTGTACCCAAGAACTTTTAATAAGTTGTATAAAATGAGATCAAAAAGTTGCATGTGAACCTACAAGGGCAACTTTTTCCATTACATAATTTTAAGTGGCGAGATCTACATCAAACGGAACTTTCTTCCTCAATTAAAACTACTGATAACGTATCACAGAATTTCTTATTCTAGCGATAGCATCTAAAACTAAAAAGTTAAAGTAGTTGGAATTCGTAAGTTATTCCAACAGCTGTAGTGGGTCATTTGATTTATGAAAATCAATTTCACCTTATGCGGAATTTCATTTCAATTGTCAAACAGTGCACAGTTGGAAAATCGGAACAATTTATGCGGAACACCTCATTTTAATGAGGATCGAATGAATAAAACGAGCAAGGTTCGAGAAGAAAGTTGGCAAAATCTTCCAGGATTTAATCTATTCCACATCAAAAGTTCTTTTTACTTCTAAATTTTAAGGCCACATAGTTTAATTTTCTCTTTTTTGAGGGCTGCATTCAGCATATGAAGTGGTGGTTAAAATATTGATTACCCGATAGTAGTCCAAAACGTTTCTCAATCTCATTTGATTTGACATTGTTTTAGGGAACGACTTCTATATTTAATATACAACTGTAAACCTTTTTGAACAATAAATGCACATTTATTTAGAGAAAATTTTACAGTATTTCTTCTTAAATCTATCTTTTGTATAATCTTTCTGTAGCTTTTGCAATCCAATTATAGTAGGATAAATGGAGTAAATGAAAAAGAATTAAATTTTAATAATTTATTTTAAGATTACTTCAAATCAGTTTCATAAAATGATTTCTCATTAATGGTTTCTACTACAGTGTACATGAAAAGAAGTTGCCGGAAAGAAAACAAATATCCTTGGGTAACCTGCGTCCGTCCCTGCGTCCGTCCCTCAGCTCGTCCCCACCCGTCGTCCCGTCCCGTCCCGTCCGACACGGAAAGTTGGACTCCTTCCTGCTCACCAATCGAGATAATTGAGATGTCATTCAAGTAGAGTCATTTCTCATTGTCTATTTAAATACTTTCTTTTGAGATGTCTATAATGTTGCTTTCTTTTTCTTTTACAGGTGAGCGAAGCACTAATATAACGAATTTTGCAGATTGTGGTAAGTGGAAGACTTTGTAATGTAATTCTGATCGAAGATCAGAACTATTTTCATGGTGGAAGATATTCGTATGCGAACAATTTATGATTATTTTTTTCAAAAGAAGCATTTAATTGCTTGCTAAATATTGAATACTCTAGCAAGAATCCTGTCGTAGCAGTTTTCAAAAAACACACTACCTGTTGTAAAAGTTGGCGTACCTCTCTAACCAAATTAAACATACATGTGCTTCGATGCACGAAGTACTATTAAAATAAGTGACACAAAAATCAAGTCGGTAAAAAGTTAATGTTGCCAGGCTTCATTTTTTCTCCAGATCGTAAAACGTGAGACAGAAGGGAAAAAATGTATGTTATATGACTTTAAAAACAGCGAACAAGAAGTTGCAATTTTATGAGGTGGAGTCTAGCGAAAGTTTTGGCCCTTGAGAATATGAAAAAGGTATTACGTCAAGGCAAGACGTAGCATATTTTATGAGTTACAGCCAACGTCCTGGCTGTAAGCCTTGAGACGTCTCATAATCCATTGCGCTCAGCACACAAGGGATGAAACCTGTCACATTGCCAGTAACAGAGTTATTTGCAAATTGGGGAACTGAATAAAATAGGGTTAAAAAAACAAATATTCAACGTTTTTATTTAATTAGTGCCCACATTTTTAGCTGCTCGTCAATCACACACAATATCGCCGTGCTTGTGTGTGTAGGAACATCATTAGAGCTATACTGTAGCACCTAGTTTGCAACAATTATTGCTTAATTATTGTCGTTATGGTGTTAGATTATACAGCTAATATTCTCCCAAGCGTCAACCGTGGGCCGCTATAAGCAATTTCTTTCAATGAAAAGAAGTAAAATTGATGCTCCTAGCGCGCAAAGAAACAAAGTTGAAGTTCATCCCACTCGTTTTAGGAGCAATGGGAATAAGTGGTTAAAAGATGTAAAGCATTTTATGGAAGAATTACGCATATTCTGGATGCTGTTCTGGATGCTGGATGGTGTTGGAGGGTTGATGTATTTCACAACGAGGTGTAAAAAGTGAGAATATCAGAAAATTCAAGGAATACAAATATTCACAAAACTCTAAATACTGTCATTGTAATTTTACCAAACGATGACGCGGTTAGAAATCATATTTTCTCTGGAAAGGGTTCAAACGAATAAAGGTTTATGTCATTTTCCCCAATCCCGAATTAAGTGTAGATTTTACGTACGATGTGCTTTTACAAGAGTAGAAGTATTATATTCGTACGTATGGCAGTAATTACGGTAATTCGAAGACTAGCAAATATGTTATTAATGACACGATATTTCTTAGGCCCTTTTCAACGGAAGATAATATCCAAACTTTAGTGGCAAAGACTTAGGAAGGAGAAATAGTGTTTATGTCGGAAGTTTATATCCAGGCAAAGGATGGAGCACAACACAAAACATAACGAATACGTCTTGATGCAACCAAAAGCAGCACTTCATGTATACATGCTCACTTCATGAAAATAAAAGAATAATTCAAGGTAAAATAAACATTCAAAATCAACATTAGTAGTATTTTTAGAAAAAAATTAGGCAAACGTCATCTCTGAAAGCTCGTCTTGTTGTTCATAATTTTAACCTCTTAAAAAAACATTTTATTTATCCTCCTTGAGTATGACTGCTTTAATTCTGTAACTATAGAGAACCACAAGGTAATTTCCTTGATATTGTTCTGTTTATTAAGGAATGTGGTGTGTGCGTTTAGCGGTGACAAACCATAAATCAGTCGATCCCATCAACATTGTGAACTATGACTAGCTCTAGTGGATATTTACGATGCTGGAGCGTGTATATATTTTGAGCAGTGACGTCGTGTTTGTCTCTCTCGTGAGATTTCAATACATGTGGAAGGAAAAGGAGCCCTTTTTCTTTATGTATAATTATATAAATCTACATAATTATGTATAATATATATAAATATTTATACAAATATAAATACATATATATACATATATGTACACATATGATTTTAATTTAATTACAGAAGATGACTTTCGGCGTGGCTCAGTTAGAAAAATATCGTGTGAGTTTTGTATATACGTTTTGAAACTGGATAAACGTTCGCAAATGTTAATGCCTGGTAAAATATCAAACCATATATTAAGGGTGTTATGCTTCATTTTTACGCCATCAGTGGTGCAGGACAAAATCATTTTATACTTTTTATCTTTTAGCAATTGATGCTGTTGTCTTTTTTCAAGAAAGTTGTCATGTCATGTAACTTTCATTTTAATAGTATATTCTTAAACGAGCGTAGAATAATAGCCATTCTACGCGAGTAGAAGACTATACTTTCTCTACGACTTGGAAATTGATATTTTAAAAATATTCAATGGGCGCCTTAACCTCAACACCAACTCTCGTACTGTCTTACGACAGTTGCGATCAGCCGCGGCAGAGCACGCAGCGTCTCTGTTGGAGACTGCGAGAACCCTCTATCGTGGTTTAATGAACTAAGACGAATGTGATTGGTCGACAGCCGTGCAAGAATAATATTCTCGCACGGCTTGTGGAATCGTCATCATTACTTCATCCGATAACATGCAGAAATGTATGCATTCCTGAGTAGTCGTAGAAAAAATATTTTTAGCAACCACTAGTAAAAGATCTTACAAAGTGGTAAAAGTTCAAATTTTAAGCACTAGTGGTAAATGTGTGACGATTCTCACGTGTTCAGGTAAATCAATGAAAGCATAAAAAAATTATTTCGTCTGACCACAGTAGCTACTATTGACCTTCATGTATCATTAAGTAATTTGTGTACGTGAATTAAAATAAAATGAAAGTCATAAAGACTGTCTAAAAAAATTGTGCATGACGCTCGTGATGAAAGTGATTTAATTTTGCTGATTACTTTTACCACCCGTATCATAAGTAACTATTATATTCAATTATTTACAGAAACACTTTCCCCTTTTTTAAACAAATTCCATCTTTTACTTTTAGATAAGAATAGTAGTTAACGTATCAAGGGTGCAAAACAAGTGCTTCACGCCCGAGTTGAGTTTCGCGTCCGAGCGTTGCGAGGACGAAAAACAGGCGAGTGCGGGAATCACCTCGCACCCATGTTGCGTGTAGTACTGGTTTTTAACATGCTGTGAGCAAAAGGCAATGCGTCAAGAAACTGAATATAAATTAAATATCAAATAACTATAAGTACCTTACTTGTACAAAAGCAAGTGGATTTCAGTCAGTATCCTAACACTATTGTTTGTAACTAATAAAAAAAGACGTCGACAAGACGAAACACAATTGTGGAACGTAACAGATGTTTCTCATACGCTTCGCGATGTTTCGCACACTGTGAAAAAAATATCTGTTTCGCACACGTAAAACAAGCATGAGGAATCGGGTTTCGTACACAGTGTGATTTAAAGTAATCTTCCATCAGTCTTATGTACTAATTTTCTATTTTTTTTTAAATTTAATTTATTTGTAGTCGCATCAACTGCGAGGTTATTAGCGACTATTCTGCAAGTTTACAATAAGGTACATACTTTACGTTTACATAGCGTTAGTTCTGTAAGTTTACATAGCGTGGATACTTTTTTTTTTACAATTATACATTTTTGCTCAGTGAATAGTTAGACATTACAGTTTACATTAACCCAATGGTTGGAAATATTTCACTACATGCGATAATTTACACACTACATATAATAAACTTAAAAACAATATTACAGTTTGTATTACAGTCCAACATTAATTGATACACAATTTTTCTTTCTTGTAGGGTGCTTGAATAATGTAAAGCGTCAATATTAAATTTCTGTAAGATACTAATTTTCGTTGTCCATATTTTTCAAGTAACGCCTTCAATTCGTTCAACATAGATTCAGTCTCCTCTCACGGCCGTGTGCATCTCCTGAGGGCGCAATTGCGCTATTACAGTGATGGGTGCGCAGTCGATTTGCGCCGAAGGTCGAAGGTCGAGCTCCGCGTCCCCGGTAGGAAAGGCCAAGGCCGTTTGCATTTCCTCTGGACGAAGGGCAGGCCTCGTAAGATTGATTACGAACACCAGGTGGGCGTGTTCCGCTTTGCATATTGCAGCTTTCGTTTACAAGTTGTTGTATTATTTATTCAAATATCAGCGATATTTTGAGATAGTGGAGTATACAGCATTACAATGGGCGTCTTTTTTCAAGACTGGAATTTTATTGGACAACCTTCTCATTTTATTTCAAACTTGAAACAAATGAAGGAAGCATTTGATCAGTTAAATTAATATTAATTGACATTACTACTTTCTCTGGCGTGGTCATAATTAGCAATGAAGAATAGTTTTCTACCATTATACCATTCAAATAGTTTTCAGCTCGTAATCCAAGCGAGCATAAAAAAATGACACGTTCAATTCAGTATGGCGGACGGTTCGAGACGCCGCCGCTTCGGTATGGCATACAACTCCTTCACACTTTGGCTATCTAACGAACAATATACAACTAAAATTAGCCTACAGGCCGCCATACTAGCGTTTCCTTGTTCCTCATAACACTGGGTAATTTCTCAAAAAGTTTTAACTTTCAGCTTATCATACGTCGGTTTTCCTGCTGTCTCCCGGTCTATTAAGGAAAGAGACAGAAAGCATAACGATAGCTTCGTCGAGTAAGTTAAAAATATAATTTTAAAATTAAAAAGAAACTTAAAATACATATCAAAAAAAGGTTTTTAAACTGTTTGTAACCTAGAGGGAGAAGTGAAGTCTGAGCACGTCTTTACAGAGCTTTGGAATCACTAAACCCTTTTACTCTGTTATTATATTCAACTATGAATAGAGGTAGCAATAAGCTTTTTGACATTTAATAACAAGAAATAATCGCGCCCGTGTCGTAGAAAATATTTGCACGAGCAAATAGCTACAGATTGTTATCTTTATTTCTTATACTGCCCAACGTGAAAGAATAGACTCATTACCGCGAGAACTTGGATACATTTTTTTACTGTTTTTTAATGGTTTTATTGACGAAACAACTAACGGTCATTTCAACTACCAGTTTCATGTCTTCAGGGGTATAAACATGATCAAACTCTGTCCCCCTCGTCAATAACTTTGAATACAGTGAGTAACAATCTTGTTTGTACAGTCCATTATTTACTCGAAAATCGTTAATTTTAAGTGGAAAACTAATACTAATGAAAAATATATTAAAAGATAATTGAATAATTCCAGTTAAATAAAATATAACTTTGTACAATGGACGAAATGACCTTGAATTTGAATTTCACCAGCACATTTTGCTTGGAAACCTTCCTAGCGGCTAGTTCCCGAGCGACCAAATGTGCTGGTGAATTTCAAATTCAAGGCCATTTCTTCTAGGTGAACAAAGTTACATTTTATTTAACTGGAATTATTCAATTATCTTGTAATATATTTTTCATTCGTATTAATTTTCCACTTAAAATTAATGTTTTTCGAGCAAATTATGAACTGTACAAACAAGACTGTTACAAACTGTACATGTTACCAAAAATCAATAAAAATAAAATAGCCCAGAACCTTGCAATTTACATATTTTAAATTTCAGTAATAGTTGCAATATATACTTATACTGTTCATGAATTGTAAAAAACTTCGCCTTCATATTATTTGCAAGTAGTTTTTTAAGTGCATAGTATTTTAAAAAAATCTATGTCATTCATTTTTTATATCGGTAATAAAATACTTTTAGATATTTTTACGTTATGATATCCTTAATACAAAATTTTGTGTAAAAATTATTTGAGCTCCTTAACCAGAGGGGGGTCATAGACACGCGTTTAAGTCCACTCCTGATCTTTCGCTGTTCATTTGGTGGTTCCTTTCATCCGAAACTTCCTTCACAAGGGTTCGCCCGCTGCTTGCAACATGCTTTGAAGTTTGCTTTCCAACGGATGTACCGTATTTCGCCTGTAGTTCGCATCTGCCTCGCAACCTCGATTCTCACTTCGCGTCTGGGAAGGGGTTCGCAAGTCCTCGGGAGAAGTTTCTTCTGTCACGAACTGCGCTAATCTCGAAACCACTGCGACTCTTATCGTCATCCCTCCGCATGCTTTCGGCCTCTGACGCAGTTCTCGGAAAGGAGAAAGCTCTTCTCATGAATTTTAAACTCGCGATGTGGAATTAAATTTGCGGATTACTTGTAAGTTTCGGGCATTTGTGCGGTAGCCGAGACTCAAATTAGGAGCTTTGTCACTTAAAGAAACAGAATGGTACCTATCTATGTTTCAAAGAAATGGGTTTTGTATTCATGTCGAATGAGATTCTCTAACGTAAGCTTTTGTTGAAATGTTTATTCGAACACGGACGTCACAAAATGAGCTAGTGCGAGACTCAAGGGAACGATGCGCTTTACCAGCTTTCCGTTTTAATGGACGATAATTTAATCCTGAAGAAAGTTCAGTGAGAAATGTTTTAAACTGATACAGCGCGAGCAAATGCAAGTAATGTATATGCAATCGAATTTAAATTAAAATTTTAAACTTTTAATGACGAAATGTTGGTTTATATTTTTATCTACAAAAATTAGTCAATCGTCTTATATTTTAATGTAGCTATTTCAGGCTAGGTAATTTTTGTCTATGGTTGGCACTGAAAGTGATACTCAATATTTCTAAATACAATGAAACGAACATCAGAAATTTATCCACAATCTTGTTATCAATTTTATGAAAATGTACGTTGATTTTAAAAGGCAGTTTCGAATATGTACCATGTTGCGATTTTGAGGACAAAATGAAATTTCATTTATTGTGTTTTCTAAAATAAATAATTGCTTTTTTTCGCTTGATCATTTTATCATGCACCCGATTGAACAGATAGAATGACTTTTTGCATCGTATCATTTTACCTTTTGAATGATTTTTCCATTTGGAGTGATTTTCTACTAACTTGTTAAAATTAACGTTTAAAAATTAACCTTAGAAATAACCTTAAAATTAACAGTTTCCGGCTCAGTTCATCAAATTTCCTCTCCCACATGTATAAGCGTCCAATTCTCAATTCGGCGAACACAATCGTTTATGTTGTTGCAGTAACATTAGGGGCTCCGCAAATACAATGTTTGGAAGAGCAGAGCTGGAGATTTAAAGAGCTCTTTGTTACTTGCTGTTGCGTTCAGCTTTCTTGATTTAAATTCTTTTATTTTCAGTTGACGTATAAATATTCATATTTTATATGTCTTACTAATACGACGTAATAAAAGATTAAAACGATAAAAGGTCCGCAGTAGTAATAATTTCACAGTACATTTATATCGTATCCTATCCGTGTAGTAGCTAAAAATTACAGCTGTTCGTAACGACTTCCAACGCTGCTAGCCTATAAAATCCGACCTTGGACAGAAGCCGCCGGACGTACTTGAAGCAACCACCTTCCGACATTCCCTCCATTGATCGGTCCAGAAATAACTCTCAATTCTGAGCCTCGGGAGTCGATCAGTGCATACGAAATAAAGGTGAAGTTTCTCACGCACGAATGCAATCAAAGTCGGTGCCTAGCCACTGCATTTCGTTGCTGGCACGCGAGTGTGGTTTTTGCTCATTTTCTATCGCCCATTCACTCTGACAGCCCATTTCGCTGCCTGGGGAAGTGCGGAAGCTCGTTTATCACGAGGGATCGAGTCGTTGGATTTGACCTCTGCGACCCCCAAATATGTGTTTGTTTGAATGTTTTAAAATATACAAGCATAAACATGATTTAAAATAAGAAAAAATGAGTTTTGCGAGTAGTTAATGAAATGAGTGCGAGGCTACCCGCAAAACGTTTATCGGGGCTCCTTTTATAAAAGTGTATAGCAAACACAAGTAGTGTTAGTCCCTTAAATAATAAAAAAAATATCCTTTACGTAGGCCAGCAAAGAGGAAAATATTGTTCTTCTGGAAGATGCTGTTTTAATATTTTACTATCGTAAAGTATCAGAGAAAGTGTCAAGTGAGTAATTCAGTTTTTTACCTTCAGCCTAAGAATAAGCCCTTTTTTATCTGGGCCCGCCCGCATTGCGGCCTTGCAGGCCCGAACATTACGCCACTGCGACAAGTTGGGTCGGGGTGTGAAAATAAAGTATCTCATGAACTATGGTATCTAAGAGCACTGTTTACAATCTTATATTATTATTACGAAAAGCAAGCATTTTTAATTATACAAATGGATGGAAGGTATGATATAATGTATTCTTTAGAGTGGACCACCAAGTTGGCAACTGCAAATATCTTCGAAACGGTTTAAGGTTTCTGGATACGGTTTGCGCCAGATTAATCCAGATAAGGGGGAAAACGGCATTTTATTGTCGTTTGGAACACTTTTAATTTGAGAGATAGTGACCCACGTTTTATGTTTTCAATGGAAGTATTTTTTATCAGCGGTATAAAGTTCTGGAAGAGAGGAATATGATTATATACATATTGTTAATATCCGGAAACGTACTGAAGAAATAATCGGAAATATTCCACATTTTCTTAGTGTTAGAAGCCATGTGTTTTGCTTTCTTCTGCACCGGTATATCGGAAGGCGGAAAAACGTGTCCTTCGAGTGGCATCACAGCGATCCACTGTTGATTGAAATCGAAATCAAATTCTTATTTTTAATATCGCTCTATTTATTTGTATTCATTTCTTTCATTGATATCATTACTTACACATGTTCATCCCTTTTTGAATTCTGTAAGTAAAACAACTATTCTTTATTAATTACTCAACAAGCAAGAGAAGAAAAGTTATGTTCCTATTCCCCAACGAACTGCATTTATTGCATTTATTGGTCAGTTAATTAAAAGCATCAAAAAGCTATCAAGTCCACGCTTCGCTTATTACATGTACACACTAGTATATATTAAAATGTAAATTCGGTCTTTGATTCATTAAATTATTACGTTATCGCATTCTTTAGTTACTCGCTATTTGATAATTCAACACTTATTTTCAACCAAAATAAATATTAACATAATTCTGACCAGAATCCACTGCCCATTTATACATCTACAGCGCGCCATTAATATAAGAGTGAAGATTCACATTTGATGTCCCATAACAAATTGTGGAATTATCATGACAAATCTATTACAGATTAAATTAGTTTTATGTTTATAAAATAAACTAATCGTAATGGTCACTTGTCGGTCGGCTCCTCATCGATATTGGCGAAAGTACGCTCCCTCGTGGGAACTGTTGACTCGCAAAAGAATGGTCGCACACGGAGATGTAGAAAGAAGAAATCTGTGAGCGCAAGAAAGGTCAAACACACAACTTTCCACCACAACCGACAAATTGTAGGAAACTAACGATCTGACGATCTAGTACAGAAACAGTTGATCATAGAATGTAAGGAGATTAATGAAAGCAATTCATGTAAGTAAAATAATGTGTATGAATATTTGATCTACATTTACCGTGGTTGGCTTTATTCCCTTTCATTTATTTCTTTCACTTGGTCTGCTTCTTTCCTGCCCTAGCTCGTGACACTGGCACAAGGCATTGTTTGCCATTGCTTCCGTCGATAATTGCCGGAGTGGGACGTAGAAATAGAGCGTAGTGTTTTGTTCGGTGTCTGTCGCACGTGGCAACAGCGAGGCAGTCTACGAGTCTGTCGATCGATCGCTGAGGGCCAGGGTCGATTCCTTTTCACGCTCGACCTCCGCGGCGCGGTCGCCCGAACACGATAAAGCAGGAGGCTTCGAGCCAAAGAGGCTTAAAATCGTTAACGTCTTCGGAGGTATCTCTTTGTGCCAGGGCTTAGCAAGCACTACTCTAGATGTGAGCAGGAGATACGTCTTTATAAATAGTTAACGGCCCATTAGTGAACATAACATGTTTTCTTTTTCGAAGGACAAAATGACTACCATCTTTGTTGAAAAATAATCTTCAAAATGTAGCAAGAGATGTGTGTACTGAATAAATAATGAAAATGACGTACTTGTTAAAACTAATTAACACCTAAGTGTTAAATTTTGTTTCTTGAAATGTGACAGTGACCTATGTTCGTCCTGGGTAAAAAAATATTTCTTTATTACTTGTAAGGACAGCAAAATCAATTAAACGGTTTTAATTAATCAGAAGAGACCAGAAGAACAACATACAAGTCATTTTAAGACTTACGCTAAATTGGCCTATTTCTTTTTAAGAAATACATTATTTGAACTATATAGCCTATTAAGCACATAATTGTCTATAATAACATTCAAGAATAAATAAAATGCTTCTCATATCAGATTACCTCAAGATTATATCCCTGTTTAAAATACTACTAAAATTGCGAACATTAATGAACGAATTATTTTCAATCCAAACCTTTCATAATTAAATGCTGTACATTGGACGCCAAGAAAAATGGAAGAGAAACGCCAAGAAAAATGGTAGAGTTGCTTGAAATAATAGATTAAAATACGTCATAGAAAAACATTGAAATAAGAAAGGAAGGCTAGAACAAATAATTGTCCTCCAAAATGTATAAGTTCTCCGAGAAAAGAATGGATCTTTTTCCTGTGAAATTAATAGTAAATTTCCTTCTGGTCGTTTCCTGTCTATAAATTTCTGAAGCTGTCCTAAGATATTAATTCTGCATTTGTTGTTAATTACGTGACAGTAAAATACAATGTCATACTTATCAAATCCATTTATTGCTTATCTCAAGTATTGTAAATTAAGAATATTCGCGAGTACACATACTACATACCTCTAGTTATGAATACACTAAAAGGTTTCGTATGATTCTACCCTCCAGACTGTGATAATAATAAAAACCCACATTGCTATCAGAATAGATACAAATCTTCGTGACGTATTTCGCCTCGTCGTAATGGCGTAAAGGGAAGAAAACAATCGCTCAGGCGCAGCAATTTACGAGGTCGTTTATCATGCGGGGGAGGGTCCGCGCGCCACTGCGGTTGGCAGCAGTGGCGATAGCGATGGCGGTGGTGGCAGCAGGAGGGACCTGGGTGGCGATGGTGTTGGCAGTAGAAGGGCGGTGGGGGTTGGTCGTTATTGTATTGGTGACGACGGATTGCGATGGCGGAGACGGAGATGGACGTGGGAGAGGGTCAGAACGGTTGATGATGGTGATGGCAGTGGTTGGTAATGGTGATGGAAGAGGTTAGTGAAGATGGTGCCGGCGGTTGGCGATGGTGGTGGTGGTATTTTACCATTTGTGCTGATGGAGGTAGTAGTGGCGTTGTAACGGTGGAAGGGCAGGAGTGGCAATGACGCAAGCGAAGACGGTGGCTGTCAAATCACAGAAGTATTGGGTATTCCGCAATGGATTTGTGAAGATGGACGCTGCGGTTGTTGCACGCTGAAAGGCCAAAGGATTATAACCCAAGTGTTCGGACTGTGTATGATACTAATGTGTGTGGTTGTGACATAGAATGTACATTGTTAATGGCAATACTTAAATAAAAATGACAATGGAAGTAAATCCACACGTTCCAATATATTCGCCGTCGACTTCCTTCGGATCCATCTACCCTCTGATCAATAGCAGACTCATGCTTCCTTTCCCTTTGTACACTGTTCCATGCTCCTTACTAAACATTTCAGGAGGTCAGTCGGGAGCTTAGAGAGGCGAAGCTCCGCTAAAGGAGAAACCATGAGAGGAAATACCTGGATGATGGAAACCAACGTTTAAGTAGGAACCGAATCTCGCTTTCTATTAGGAGAGAAATACCGCCTTCTCCATTTAATCAATCAATGATGCCTTATTTTACGAGGCTCAGACTATCTGGCTTACTCTTCCGCCTGACCTCGTAATTATCGCTACGGTCCTTTCGCTATTTAGCAGCGAAAGAAGTTATCATTCAGATGACGAAATAGGAGATTTGAATTTGGCCCATTAGGCTTGAGGATAATTTACACGCAGTAAACCTACATGGGACAGCCGGCTTTACTTCACCTCCGAAGAAAATCTTACGAAGGATTTTTTCGTCCTTTAAAATCCGTAAGTTTGCTCGGGTTTGAATGTACGTGTATGTCAGACCGATACGCGATACCGTTACACCATCGAAGCTGCTCTACCGAACGACACGTCACTTCTCAGGACAGACACTCTAGGAATCAATACTGTCACCCATTCAGATACACACACACAATCACCCACTGACTCACCAATTCACTCACTCACCCACTCACTCACCCACCCACTCATGCAATCACCCACTCATTCATTCACTCACTCCTCCAACCATTCATTCACTAACTCACCCACCCATCTTATCACTCACTCATCCTTTCTTACACACCCACTCACGCACCCACTCATTCACTGACTCACTCACCCACTCATTCATCCAATTACCCACTCTCTCACTCACCCACCCACCCACCTTCTCACTCACCCACCCACTCACCCATCCACCCACCCACTCACCCACCCACCCACTCATCCGCCCACTCACCCACCCACCCACTCACCCACCCACTCACCCACCCACTCACCCAACTACCCACCCACTCACCCCCCACTCACCCACCCACAATATGTCCTGATTGTTCCGCGGGCCACCCAATTTCTGTCTTCCTCTCTCGGCCGGCGCGCGTTGCTTGTCGCCATTAGTGTCGCGCGCCGCAGCCGCCGCCACCCGTCGCAGCGTCGCGCGCGTCGCATGCGCCAGTGGCGTCAGTCGCAGGCGGCGCGCGGGGCGAGGAGAGGAGAGGAGAGGCGACGGGGCCGGAGCTTTTCTTGCGGGCGCGGCGCTGGGGTTGCTTCTTGTCTGCGGCCGCGTTGCGCTCCCGCCCGGCCCTCGCGTGCTGCCTAGCGCGCCCGCCTCGCGCCCGCTCCTCCGACAGCGTTCTCTCACTCGATGGTTGTCGCACACGGTGAAATGTGATGTACAAAACTTGCAACTTGCAAATATTTTGTAATACACAGCTTGCGCACAGTAAATGATGATTGATTGTTAGTGATTCCGGGCGCGGCAACGGATAAGGTCAGTAGTTCCGTAAGTGTAGAGTACGTTTTATCACGTGATGTAGCGGTATTCTTCCCCCACTCAATGGCGAGATTCCTTGCCGACGTACTCGTCGGATCGCGGGATTTTCCCCATCGTCCACCAGCGGAGCATCGCCCCAGAAGGGACAAGTTTTGTGTTCCGATGGATGTCATGGCATGTGTGGTAGTGTACTGGATGTTAGTGTAAGTGTAAAATCGCGCGCGGTCCGTGGCCCGTTTGTTAGGGTACTGCTCCGGCATTCGCTTGGTGTTGATCGGAGAAATCACGGAAAACTACCGATCAGAGCAGCCGGCCGCTAGTGTTCTCCTCCAGACAGCCGCTGAATTCGATCCAGCTGAGAAGCACGTGTCCAAAATCCTGGCACCGTCGAGACTCGAACTTAGGACCTCCCGGGCAGAGGCACTGCAGTTGATGCCCTGAGCTACCGTTCCCGGTACACATGGTAAAATTGGGAGCTTTATATACGAGCTGAGAGAGCTCAGGGCAACAACTCTGTGGTCAAGGGGTAAAAGTTCTTAAGTCAAAAATCTCAGTTTGGAGAAAAAAAGGGTTGGATTATTGAGTCACCGCTTGATCCTACCCTAAACGCTATTTCTTTTTTTTTCTCGTTAAGGAGGCAACATTTAAATTAGGTTGTTTTACTAAAATAAAATATAGATACTTATCTTGTAGTTTCAGTACTTAACCCAATTTTGATAAAAATTGACTTACGAACTTTTACCCCGTGACCACAGAACTGTTGCCACTACAGTGTGTCTGGTCGGGAGGTCCTAATTTCCAGTACCAACGACGCGGCGGCGGAATGACAGCTACATACGTAGGTAGGTCGAATTCAGCCACTGGCTGGAGGAGAATTGTGTCGTTATTCTAAACTCTTCTGGGGGCTCATTTCCTGAATAAGTCTAGGCATACTCTTGAAATCATTAATCTTAAGTCTCTTGTTAATTTAACTGTCACGTAAAAGGCGTCATTGCAAAGTAAACGGCTCCGAACAAATTAAAACCGTTCTTCCGCAAAATGAGAAATTTTGGGGTGTTTTGTCTTATGCTACGACGATACTGATGATCGTTAAGAAAGCTGGTCGTTCACCAAGAGTAAGTTTATCTTTTTTATTACTCTTCCTTTCCCCCTTTCCCCATATATAGCAATGCGTACATTTACAACCTCAATTCCTCCCGAGAAGTACTATTTCCATCCCATCCCCTTTTTGAGTTAAATGGAAATTAGCTTTAGGGACAATTCGATGAAATTTGAAATATATTTTAATATATTTTTTAAATTAAAGAAGTTACAATTGCCTTCCCTTTAAACGTTAATTTTAATTATTAAAATGTGATAAATACTGTAAAACATATTTCAGTATTGAAATTAAAATGTTCGATTTGTAATTAGGGGGAAGTTCTAATACAACATAAATCTAGTCTGCAAAACGCACCTAAAAACATTGTGATCACTTTCATTTTTCATGACTCTCTTCCTTACAGCCCGACAACCAGGGTTGTTCCTTATCCCGAATTCCAACAAATGAAACCATTCTGGAATTTCTCTTGCATTTTGAGGGATTTCTTAGACAATTCATGGAGAGATTTGCGAGAACAATTTAAAAGAGGAGATGGTAATAACAATATGAAGAAGAATTCAATCGCACACTTTTGTACCATAAAACCACGTCCCACATTCCACGTTTTGTCCCCTAGACCAGATCTTGTAATAACTCTCAAAGAACCAAATCTTCCTTACTGATGTTGCTGTCCGTTCCAATAGGAACATGTAACATGCATTCACTGAAAAAATAAGGATCTGGCATATCAAATAACAGGACAATGAAAGCAGGTCCAAGTATTCATACTCCCGATCATTATCTCCATAAAATACGCACCCTATTCATTCCCCATTTCAGTCAGTTATCATTTACGTTTATTGCTATCCATTTTAACAGTAATAATAATAATAGTAATAATAATAATAATAATAATAATAATAATAAGTGAAAGAAATGGCTTTATTTGGAACCGTCCACATTTTGCACAAAGTATTGTAGAGGCATCGACAGTCGCTAGATCTGCTCCTTAGGGAGCTGGTTGCAACCTGGAGCAGATTTTATATTCAGCCGACACATAACATCTTTCGTCGTGATATTGAGGAACAATAATAATATAGTAAATCCGAACTGTCTGGTAGTTGTAATCAGTCAACAAGCCAAGCGCGAGCGTGATTCCATTGTAAATAAAACATCGTCCAACCGTCCACCCTGATCCCTCCTCCGGATGGCAAGTCCCGGCCCGCCTTGCGCTGCCCTTTCGTTTCCTTTGGGCTCCCGTGGCCGCGTGGGCCGCATTGCGCCGCGTTGCGCGGCGCCGCGGGCACCCACAGGGCACTCGCGCGTCGCGTGGGCACCGAAAGGGCGTGCGCTCCGCGCGGTCACAGTATCCGCTTCGCTGGGGCACGGCTTCTCTGCGGCTCCTCCGCTCTCCTCTCACGGCTCCCCCGGCCAAAGAGCAATCGTTCGGGGGTCACGGGCCAGGCACGTAGCGAGGGGAGGGGCTCAAAGAGCTGAAGCCCTCCCCCCAAATTTTTATCTTTTTTTTCATTCATTCATTATTTATTTATTAGTTTAAATTTATCCAAATATATCGACATGTTTAAAAGTACAGACAGATTTACTGCAAATGAAGACTTTCTTCCAAGTTTCCAGGTACTTCCTCCAGGCTTCGCTTCCATCCATGAAATGAACAAGTTAGACAATTTAGCTCCATACTTTGATATCAGAACATCACTCTCTGCAGTAAAAGCTGAGTATGAACTGTAGCGTAAAAAAGATTCCACCATAGATGCTAACCTCGAGGTGCTGAAAGTCTTACACGCAACACTCACCGTGCTGGATACTCGGATTGACATGAAATTTTACCAGCTTGTTCAGCACCTTTCAAAACCCCTACATACAAATTTTAAGTGCTATGGAGTATTAGAAATAGTGTTTTATAGGCATTTTGTATCAGGACCTTCCGTGACCTCCGCGCTTCCGCAGCGGGCGAGCCGTTGCTTCGGCAGCGCCAGGAACGTTACGCGGCGTCTTATCAACCGGTGTCAGATTTCCAAGCGCGTTCTTTCAAGAACGATGGCAAAGGCCATCGCTGTTTGATGACACACGTTCTTTGTAGTGTGTTAGTAAGCGCACGAACATTTTTTTGTTAAATACCATTATTGTGTAAATTTTGTGCGTTACCCATAAGTGGAACTTATTATTTTTATATAAATATTATTTATTTTTATTTACTTACTCTTTATTGTATCTTTTTTTAATTAATTTTTATTTACTTACTGATGTGTTGTACATTTATTTATTTACGTATTTATTATTTAATAAGCCTTGTCTAATTTTTTAATCCTTAAATCCTATCATACATATATATAAATAATGTTAGTATGCATTTAATAGTTACACTCTATTTACTCCTGAATGTGTTCTAGTCCTATTCGTCCTTCTGAACCTGCAATGTAAACCACTCGTTTTTGTCACCCCTCCTGCCCTCTGAGGCAGCTGAGACCCTGCGGACAGATAGCGGCGGCCGGCGTGTGAGTAACGGTCGCAGATCCAGCGGCGTTCAGCGATTTCCTCTCTTCCACAGGCGGTAAGGTCACGAAAGGTCTCAATACTTATTGTCGCAAAAACACTACTTGCAATGCTCCATAGCACGTACAAATTTGTAGGTAGGGGTTTTGAAAGGTGCTGAATCAGCTGGTAAAATTTCATGTTAATCCGAGTATCCAGCACGGTGAGTGTTGCGTGTTAGAGAACTGCGATCCAGTATATTTACGTACTATTAGATACTTACTATCTTAGCTACCTTGACAGTAACAACTGCTAGTACGGAGAGGTCATTTTCTACAATGAAGAGAGTAAAAAGTTTTATACGTAGTGTAATGCGTGACTCAGTGCAGTAGCCATTATTTCAATTCATAGGGATAATACTGTGGACAAAATTATTGACATTATGGCTGGAAAGAAGATCAGAAAATTGCTTTTGTAGTTGACGTCTCCTGTAGTTTGGATTATTGGAATAGAAAATAATAAATTAAATATTGTGTTTAAACATTCGAAATATGTTATGTGGAAATAATGTTTTAATATGTTTAAAATCATGTTGGTGTTTCATTTTTAAAAAACATCTCTTTTTAACAAACCCCATAAAGATATTATAATAAATCTCGTATAATCCATTTTTTTTAATTTTGGAAGACCCTCCCGAGAAATAATCCTAGCTACGGCCATGTCACGGGGTAAACGTTCTTGAATCAATTTTTGGCGAAATTTTATCAAGTACTGAAAATACAAGTTACGTATCTATATTTTATTTTGGTAAAACGACCGAATTCAAATGTTGCCACCTTAACGACAAAAAAGCGTTAGGAAATAGCGTTGAGCGTAGGAAAAAGCGTTGGCTCAATAATGTAGCCCTTGTTTTCCCCAATCTAACGTTGTTGACTTAAGAACTTTTACCCCGTGACTACGGGACCGCTTTGACAGCTACTTCTTGACCATTGCGAGAAATATAACTCCATAATAAGGTGAAACATAATGTTTGTTTGTTTTTTGTTCTTGAATGAGCTTGTAATTTACAGAATGTTATTTGATGTATATGAATGTGTATTGATGATAGATAGATATTTACTATTTCCGCAGATAGGTTTATGCAACCTGGAGTCAGAACACTAAAATTCACCTATTATACTTAGGAATTAAATACAATGTAACTTAAAATTATTTTGAGACAATAATATTAATAATAATATGATAAATAAAAGCATTAACAACAATAACCGCATTAATTCTACATTTTATGGCAGTCCTCTACAGATATTTTACACCAATAAATACACAACTTTTTATTACACTGAAGTCCACTCCACTTCACTTCACAATGTGTCACCACACTTCAATACGAATACAACTTAAAATGTAATTCTATATTTAATAAAGTAATGCATTTAATAATTATTACAATACGAATAATGGTAACAGTAGTAAGTAATAATAATAATAATAATAATAATAATAATAATAATAATAATAATAATAATAAAAGGACTGTTTTAATAAATCTAACTTACCAACTAAATATCTTGGTTAATTTACTTTTAAATCTTTGAACACCTAGAGGATTAGAGGATGTAGGGGAAACAATAATATATTTTTTTACATAACATTAAACCGACACTCCTACCACTACCATTACCACCGTAATGTAACACTGCCTCATAACCCCTCCCCTCCCTTTATAGATCCCGCTTCTCCCTTCACAGTTTTTGGGCGCTTCTCGCTCAACTTCAACCGCTGTGCGCGAGTAATGTTTTTGACAAAGAGCTGAAGTTTGCTTGTTCATGTGCGTCTCTGGCACGTAATGTTCGAGGGGCGGAAGACGTCAAAGGAGTGATTTAAATGCTAGTACCTCCACGAAATTTTAGTGTTTTTTATTACATCATGCCAAAATAGAGCCAAAATTATCTCTTCTCATTCACAGCGTGTTACTACATTCAAACTCGCATCTCCGACGATTGTCGTAAATGTATTTTCTACATCATTGGGATGAGCTAAGGATACAACATCGATATCAATGGTTTCAAATTATTAATGTTTTAAATGTCTATTGATTAAAGCCGAAAGTTGTTTTTTTTCAATTTCTATGGTTTTAAGTTGTTGATGTTTTTCGTGAAAAAATGTTCAAAAATCACACATTTGTAAATGTTAAATTTGAAATAATCAGTGGTGATACCGAAATCTCATCAGTACGAGTGCTGTAAGAAAACGACCGCTATTTATAATACTCGTACCTTAAACGAGCAGATAATCTCTCCTCCAAGAGATGACCAAGATGCCCTTGTATTTCACACGTGGAGAGGCGATGAGCGCATCTACAATAGGTATAGGACCTCCGCCTTCCTTCCTCATTCATCTACGGCCAACAGAGGAAGCTCAGACCCCTTGAGATTTTGTCTAACGCCCAGATTTTTAGGTTAAATTTTGTTCATTATTATTTTTGACAGATAAATATACTTTAAAAATTAATAAGCACGGCCACTGAAAAATTAAATTATCATCCTCGCTGACGGAAATGTTAGAGGTTACAAAATTACTTTAAAAACCTGGATGGTTTGGGGACGATGTATTATTAACATTAAGTTTTAATTGTGAACATCGATGTTTCAAAACATTGATCTTTTGTTGTTGATGACACATCCCCAGGACGGGCCACGTGATCAAAGCTCAGTGTTGTCATGGCCGATGCCATGAGCGGGAGTCCGTGGCACGCGTGCCACGACGAAATCGCCCCTCCACGCAGTTCATTACCTCGCCACCAGAGACTACGCCATCCCTATTGTAAAACGGCGGGTTACTAATAGTTTTCTTTCCCGACGCTAGTTGCGCAGAGAAGCTCGTGGCATGCTTCGGTACCACGAAGCGTGTCACAGCCTCTAGTAGAATACCTTGACACCACTGGCATAGGTGATCAACCCAACACTCGCCCTAAGGCTGTGGTGGTGGTCACTGTAAGTTTCCCCGCACGTTTTGTGCGGAAATTAACGTGACACGTGCGGAACATTAAAGTTTTGGAGTCATTTCTTCTTCGTTGATATGTTTTGATTGTTAATAACAAGGACTCATTTCTAGTGCCCGTCCCTCCCGAAATTTCAAATTTCCCTGTCGCCTCTCCTCTTTGTCTTCCGATCTTTCCACTCCATCTTTACATAGAGTGGACAAAAATGATTCTATCAGTCAAGACGCAGTTACTTCAAGAAGTGATTAATCGAATATTCACCTGCTTTTCACTGATTCGTCGCCTGTTCTTGAATCTGAGAATCGAATGTACGTTTTTTTCTGTCGGCCCAATTGCTTTACAAGTGTCACAACAAGAGATGACCCCTTTTAAAACTTTATGGCATCGATAACTAATAAAAAAACTTGGCCGAAGAGAACAAGTGGTTCTAACAGAATTCGGACGGGACATTCAAAAATTAGTCATTTTCTTCTACTACAAAGGAATGCCCCCCGAACTTGTGATGTATGTAGTTGTACTCTTACTTTGGACCCCATCATTGAGTCTTCCCCTAGAAGGCCGAGTCCAGATACATATATTCTTTTATGAGGAGTCATTCAGTGTCATAATTGAATAAGTTATATATAAATATTAATCCAAAATTAAAAATAAATTTTTAATTCAGCATAAATAAAAAATATTTTAAAGAAAACTCAAGTCAGCTGGACAGTACACCTAGGGCCCCATTCTAGAAAACATTTGATAGCTCCATTAATAAATTGAAGAAGAAATAAAAAAAAAGGACATGATTGCCTGTTAAATTTATATGTTTACCAGAATAACGATGAATCAATCAAGCCCTATAACATAAAAAAGAACTAAACTCCAAACGCATTTCTTGATAGTGTTACGGAATGATTATAAATGGCAGGAGTTGTATGCGCCAATAGGTTTAACGTATATGTAAACTCTTTTTTCTCGAAAGTATGAAAATGGTACTTACATCCCTTTTTTATTTCATGTCTTCAATTATACTATTCTCATATTTGAATTTTCCAGAACAGTCTCCTCATAAGATCTGTATCCGCTTGTGCGCAGGCCAACTTCCACTGCCATCGGATGTGCCTTGGCCCCTCCCCCCGTCCCTCACCTCGCCGTGGCCAGCGCCGCTGCCGACGCTCTCCTGTTTACGTTGGCCTCGGCGGCGTACGCGTTTCCGCTATTTTCGCCCACGCGCCCCTCCCCTCCCCTCCCACTTCCCTTTCCCCTCGCGCGGCATCGCGCCGCTCTCACACCCCGCCCCGCCCCCCCCCCCCCCCCCTCTCGCATCACACCGTGCCGTCTGGCGGCCTGCGACCAGCCATCTCAGCCACTACGTAGCTGTCAAGGTTACACACGGATAAATCTGGAGCTGTGTGTATTAGTGATAGGTTTAATTCTTCTTTATTAAAAAATTGAAGAGCCATTCCTTGATTTCAAAAATCAAAAAACAATTAGTTTATTTGCTAATTAATTCGCTAAAAATCAATATTTTAAAAATAAGGGTTTGGCTGTCGGTCTTTCGGACGGTTTTGTGGGGGTTTATCTGCGGAACGGCTACACCTATTTTGATGTTTTCACAGGAATACCCAGTATTTTGACGGACATCATTTAGGCTGCTTTTTCAAAATTTGTCTTGTATTACATAAAAGGGAATGTTGGTTTTGTATACAAATTACGGTATACATATTTCAAAGACATTTCGCAGACTTGACATTTAAAACAGGAAAATGGCCACTGATTACATGGACTAAAATAATTATCCATATTTCCCTTCCCCGCTCCTTAAAACGGAATTTATGTGCGCCTTCGTTCAGTTTCTGGCGAATATGTTGAAATCTGTCGATATTGCCAAAACGGACCAGCAGTTTTTGAAAGCCCATAAAATGTCTCACTGAATGCATTTTTATTCATTTCGATAACGCGATTTGGCTCCGGTAACTGACGGTCAAAACACAACAGACTTTTCGACGGTGTAGGATAGGACAGGATTGTCGGTGAGAACGGCGTATTGGGAAGTAGAGCGAAGTGGTATGACGTAGCATCTCGGGAGTGTAAATAAATTCATTTTTTGGCCATTTCTTTTCTTTTGTAATACTAACATGAATGAACATGTTACACTAAATAATGTGCGTTATTTATTCCTGAGCAACGTCAGGTTCAAATGTAGTTACCGTTCGGTAAAGAAACACAATCACCAGACTGTTCCAAAGGATATTTCTATATGACGTGTCGCTGAACTGACCTTTCATTGGTAAATCTAGCAAATATTTTTTTTACAACACACGTTATGATTTAAATGTTCAACAATTTGTTGCCGAATAAGAAGCGAGTTTTTTCCTTGTTTTCTCAGTTGTCAGTGATGCATTTCGGCCTTTGGAATTCTAGCTAGTATCTTATCATTTCTTGATTAATTGAATAATTGTTGCATTATTTTTTAAACGTACATTAAACAATTGGCACCAGTTACTAAGCATTTCGGAAGGCAGGTTAAGGAACTACCCTTAAATATTATAAATTACATTGAATTTAGAATTAAATATTGTTTATTAAACAATATTAAAACCAATAATAAATTAACGTATACAAACCGATGGCGTGACTGGAAAACTAAAATTTTGAAAACTGCTTATTTTTCTCTTCGTTGAGTTTGAAATCGTTAAAAAACAGAACCGTCTGATTCAGTTTTCAATATGCACTGTAATGTCTCACTTGAGCAGTACATGAAACAGTAATCTGTGTCATTATATAATTATATTTTCAAACATTTCGAGTAAAGAATACAAATTATAGAATACAATTATTGAATGTGAAACAATTTTGAAATACACTTCCTTCACAGGTAAATGTTACAGTCGAAAAAATAAATATAACAGTATCGTGTTGTATTATTGCAAATTTCAAAGTGGTTAAGTTTAATACATTATATTATTATCATTATTTTATTATCATTATTACTTGTCCTTTACTATAAGGAGATAAGTTCAACCCATCCATTCCATTTAATAACGGAGGCAAACACATTTGTCGTTAATATGTTTATTGAAATGAAACATGAAGTGTTAATTTTATTTCACTTCAGTTTTCAAAAATATTGTACTTCATGCTTACAGCAACACTCGTACTCGGTACTCAGGCTTACGTATGCTTAAGTCAGTGCACGTTATCAGCAATTACTGTAGGTGATAGTTTAACGAACATTTCCCATGTTGCTCTCCCAGTTTTAATTGGATTAACCCTTCGCTTGGGTACTAGTTCATTAACCGAGATATAATCTTATGAACTTGCGAGTGTAATTTTGTAAAATAAATTCGCCGTGTGAAAATGATATCGTCACCCTGTCTCGCAGAACTGCGAAACTTCTGCACCGGGGAAAGTAGTTTCAGTATAACAGTTTCCGTATGGTGTAAAGAGAATGCTCACATTCTACGCCTGTACCCACTAGCAATTAGAATAGGAGTCGCAATAATTTCTAGCCTTATCAGAGAATTTTACTCAGTAAAATTGTGAAGAGGGTCGTTATTGTGAATGCGAGTTTGTGTAAGATAATTTTAAGTTTATTTCATAACACACCTTATGTTTTACTTGCTGAATAGTAGATGCCCTGTGATCAATAAATGTAAGAAATATTGAACGCTATACATTTACAAGTATTACAGTTATAATAATATAATTTCTCTTTGTCATTTTCATAACTTTACTTATCCTTGGCAATGATCTGTCTCAATAACTGAAGTTAGATACTTTAATAATTTCCACACTTACAGTACCGAAATGATGAAGATGAAATCAATTTGTTCATTTTAGGAACAAACGCTCCCTGATTAATAGTTTTTACAACTGCAAACATTGAAATGATTTTACTTTCCATTTTCTCGAGAATGATTCAAAATAAATGATTCCTAATGCTGTTTAAGATGGCATGAATACAGCGCTGTGTGTGCTGCATGTTACTTAGAAAATGTTGCAACTGACCAACGGCCAGCAAATCCATTATCATGTTTTGTTGCTGGAAGGAGTTCGTCAACTGATTGCCATTGGGCCTTTCTCCACTTCGCACATTCCTCGTCCTTCACTCACGTCTTTTCTTCCTTCTCACCACACACCCATCTCTCAAATCCACCTCCGTCATCAAGACCTTTTAACAGGAAGACGAGTGTAAACAAAGGAGAAACAAAGCATCGGGTGTTCTCTCCACGTCGATTCGTTACATACACATCCACGTCGTCACTGCAGGGTTAGCGTTGCGTCTGAGATGCTGCCGATTTTCGACACGAGAGCTATACTTCGGTTTTTCTTTCTTGGCGCGTGGGGGGGTGTCATCAAAATGGAATATCTCACAGTATTTCGGCACTCGATTGAGCAGCTAGAACTAGCGTGATCGCCCGCACTGCGCGATACAGTCGAGATCATGCGAATCTTAGCGGCACAACCGAGAACGACACGAAATACCGTGAGATATTCCATTTTGATGACCCCCCCCCACGCGCCAAGAAAGAAAAACCGAAGTATAGGTCCAATTCAGGAGGAGCTTTCTAGCGACCGGCTGCTCTGATCGGGACTTTTCCGTAGTTTCTCCTATCAACACTAAGCGAATGCCGGAGCTCTATGAGCCACGGATCACGCGCGATCTTTCCTTCCTCTTCCTAGCCGTATCCTCTCCCCTTACACACACTCTTGCATGCACCACACTACCACACACGTCGGGAGCTTATAAACCGGGGCGGGATCCTGGTGGAGGAGAGACCCCTGCAAATCGACGTTTAGGTCGCGCCGGATCCCATCAAGCAGAGGGAGAGCCACATCTCGGACAAAACATTCTCTGTACTAATGGGACCAATGACCATAGCAGCGGACGTGCCCGGAAACATCAATCAATCCATCAAAACAATTCATCGCAACTACGGCCGAAAAATCTAGAGGCTGAGGATAATAAAGAAAAATCAATAGCACTCCAAATGCTCTCTCCCAATTTCACGTAAGTAGTATACCATTCATGGACTGCAATAGTGGCTCAACTCAAAAAATCAGGTGTTGAGATAAATGAGTTTGAAGTTTTCACATTTTATTGAAATGTATTATCCTTGTAAACACACTTCTAAAATTTGTTGGTGGTATACTGAACTGTGAGATATACTGCTGTTAACGTTGAAAGCAGTGGCGTAATGTTCGGGCCCGCAATGGGCGGGCTCAGGTAAAAGAGGACCTATTTTTACGCAGAAGGTTTTGCGATTGTAAGAAATAGTAATTACTTGATACTTTCTGTGATACTTTGCGATAGTTGAGACAATAAAATATTAAAAACAGCATCTTACAGAACTGTTTCTTCCGCTTCGGTAGCTTATGTATCCCTGTTTCTAAATCAATAAAGATAAGCATTTCATTTAGGTTTTATAACGGTCTTTACTTCATAAAATTAAATAAAGGAATTATTTCACTATTCGTTATAACAACTTTACCATTGTTAACAATAAATACAACACAAACTGTCTTTCGATTGTTGTTTAGGGTAACTACGTTGGCCTGTAACATATATTCATTCTAGTTCTTATATAGGAATTATAGACTGATAAATATGAATTTGTTAAAGGATATTTTTATTATTTAAGGTACTGACCCTTCTTGTGTTTGCTATACACTTTTAAAATGGGGCCCCGATAAAAGTTTTGCGGACGGGCCGCACTCATTCCGTTACGCTCCAGGCTGGAAGGTAGACCAATCTGCTATTCTGGAGAGTGCGTTAACTCAAATTTCATATTTCTTGAGTTGTGCTACTCTTGCAGCCAGAGGCATATGTACGGTACGGCAGACATGACATCTGCCATGGGCGCCACTCACAATCGGCGCTATTTAGAGTATACCCACGAAAACAAATAACAACAAACCTAATTTGAATTATTCTGACACGGGCGCCAATTCAATGGTTGCCATGGGCGCCTGAATACCTAGAAACGCCTCTGATACAGCCCACGAGCGATATACTGATGAAGTCGCACAAACATCCGGCGACCTTACCGTGCGGCGAGTATCGCTCGCGAGTGCGTTGCGAAATCTGCCGCTTCAGGCGATCGCTTCGCCTTCCACCTCGCGCGAAACGCGAGCCCCGCCAGCCCATGTGTCCGCACGTGCCTCGCCGCAGAAGTGCCCCCGATTGATCTTGACGCTTTGCTTGTCGTCTTTGTTCTCTCAGCACGAGAGCTTTGCATGCGCAGGCGATACGTCTGGTTGAAAGCAAATCGAGATGAATCGTATTTCTGGGTTTTCCTCGTCTTTCTTTCCAGAGAGATTTACAAACACAATACTGAACTATTTTTAGGTTATGGACGTTGGTGCTTGAAAAAGCGATAATGCTCTTTTAAGAATGGAAACGTTAGAAAAAAATTAAAAACAGTTCTGTAGTAGTTACGTCCTTTTTTAGTCACTCGCACTAACACCAATAATCCTTAGAGTTAGACTCTTCATTATTCTTTTTATTTAGCACATAATATGTCCGCAATAGAGACGAAAAGCAATTATGAGAAATAACCCCTTTGGTTTTCCATACATGAGAATATCATAAACACAAATTAACACATCACTTCCTTCAGCAATTATCCTGACAAATGAATTCTGAGGTCGTAAAATATTTCAGCGACAAATGAATTCTGATATCGTAAATATAAATTTCAACCTTTTTGGACATTTTTTGTTTTGAAATAAAAAAAGACGCTATAATTTTTTTAAATGTTTAAAATTGAGCAGAAGTGAATTTGGCCGAATCAATTGAAGAAGACTTGAAATTTACATTTAAAAAAAGTTTCTCCGTAGTTTCGAAATAAAGTTCTGTTGATTTGGTTCTTCGAGCAATCTACTTTTGGTGAACATAACTCTTTAATTACTAGAGGATTCTCGAAAGATGGAAAATCTGTAGCATAAGTCCGGAACAGAACAATAAACTGCATGTAGAATGTCGGAAGGATATTTGACGTATCAGTATGATTAATGTTGCAGCGAAAACTCATTAATGTCGAATTTGTGAAACTTGTGAATTGAAATACTCTAGATATCTCCCCTAGCGGGAACCGCCCAGCTGGGAGAATCTAACAAGCTCCTGACCGGTCTCCCGACATGTGTGGTAGTTTAGTGTGTGAGTGTGTGTAAACTAAGGGTGAGGATAGGACAAAGAGGAGGAAGGGCAGTTTATTTATTTTTTTTTTATTTATTTACGTCAAAAACAGTTAAAAACTGCGTATGACGAGCTATGGGGAGAAGTGAATTTTGTGCACGTTTTCATAATTCTGTGGTCTCTATCCTAAACCATATTCTAGTCGAATTTTGAATACAGAAAAGAGAGTTTTTTTCGAGTTTTGTTGACAAAATATTCGCTCCTATATAATAAAATATATTTTCAAAGGTAAATTAGCTATAAATTTCTGCCCTGAACCCTCATGTTCTTCATGAAAGAATAATACTTTTTGCCGCGATAATATGAAAAACGATAATTTGAATAACTATATTTCCCACTGAAATTCAGAAGACGTGCACAAATAATGAAGTTACATTTATGTCCAGAAGCAAAACAAGGGACCATCTCAGCATTTGCTCAAGGATCAGGGAAACTGGACGAAAAACCTGACCGAGATGGGGGCCATCAACCCAGAAACTGTGGTACAATACTTGTTACAGGTTCTTTAGAATTATACAGTCCAAATGATAAATAATTACATTAACTATCATTGTTAAAATTAATTCTACTTTCCTTTTTGATGCTCGGTATAGTCTCGAATTGTATAGAAACAGTTATGCAGCAGAAAAGATTTTACTTGGGACTTAAACTTTTCTATTGAATTTAATCGTTTAATGTCTTCTGGCAAAGTGTTGTAGAGTAATGTACATGAATTGTATGTGAATTTTTTGTAGTGAGCTGTTGATACTGCCACCTGGTGAATATGATTACTACGTCGTGTGTTATAATTATAGACATCGGCGTTTGCTGAAAATATATTCCCGTCCTTAAGTAAGTCATTTTTGACAAAAACTACTGATTCGTAAATCAGGAGACAAGGTAATGGTAAAATTCCTAGATTAATAAAGAGTGACTTACAAGAATCACGTGGGTTGGATTTGCTTATTATTCGTACAATTCTTTTTTGTAATCTGAAAGTCTGTGAGCTATAAGATGTGTTTCCCCAAAATATTATGCCATATCTCAGGCGGGAGTGAACATTGGCAAAATATACACAACGAGCTGTATGAAGGCTGACGGAATTTGAAAGAATTCTGAATGCGTAGCATAATGAGCTTAATTTTGTGTTCAATTCATTTAAGTGGGCATTCCATTTGAGGTTTGACTGAATTGATAGACCTAAAAATTTTGTTACATTAACATCAGTCAATGGCACACCGTTCATTTTCAATGGAGTACAGGATTTTTTATTTGATATGGAAAACTGCATTGAAACTGTTTTATTTTCATTTACTTTTAATTTGTTATTACGGAACCAATTTGAAACGTCTGATATTGTACTATTTACGGTTTCTTTGTTGCAAAGAATATTTGTGTCATCCGCAAAGAGAACTGTTCTTCCATTTCGAATCGCTAAGGGCATGTCATTTACGTATAATAGGAAGAGAATAGGGCCTAAAATCGATCCTTGCGGGACTCCACGTACAATTGGCAAAGAACCGGAAAGGTGTGTACATAAAGTTCCATCATTCCAGTAAGGTATTTCTACTCTCTGAGATCGTTGTTTAAGGTACGAACATAGCCAATCTAGAGCAATACCACGGATTCCATACGAAGGTAATTTTGAAAGTAAAATGTTATGATCAATGACGTCAAAAGCTTTGAAAGATCTAGAAATATTCCAATAGTTGCTTGGTTTTGATCCAATGATGAGGCAACATCCTTAAGAAAAGAAAAAATGGCTGTTTCCGTAGATTTTGATTTCCGGAATCCATGTTGGCAATTTGAAAACGCGTCGTGTTTATTCAGAAAGGTTTCCATTCGCACATAAAAAAGTCTCTCTAATATTTTTGAAAAAAACTGACAAAAGAGAAATTGGCCGATAATTTTGAACTTCATTTTTTTTGCCTTTTTTGAAGAGCGGCTTAATCTTAGCTGTTTTAAAAATATCTGGAAAAATTCCAGTGCATAAGGATGCATTAAATATGTGAGTTAACGGGTGTATAATGGCTGGCGCGCACGTCTTTAACAAACAATCCGGAAATTCATCTAAACCGGCCGAATATTTATTTTTTAATTTACCGATTATTTTGAGAATTTCATAGGAAGAGGTTTCGGAAACGAACATCGTGTCTAAGACTTTTAGGGAAACGTCAGATGTTGAATTTTGTGGCTGAAAACCCTTAGTGAGATCGACAGCAATTCTCGAAAAGTATTGGTTAAAGAGACTAGCCACTGTTGCCGGATCGTTCACATCTCTATCGTTATCTTTTAAAACAACATTCTCTACAAGGTTTCTAGTTGGTTTGGTCGCATTTTTTACTATATCCCACATTGATTTTGTTTTGTTATTTGAGTTCAAAATATCCTGATCGTGTTTCATGATTTTAGCCTGCCTTATGACTTTTCTTAACAATGATTTGTATTTTTTAAAGTACAGGAGGAAATCTTGAGATACGTTATGATGCTTAGAAATGAAAGAAAGAATTCGTTTGTTTTTACATGATGTTCTAATCCCTTGTGTTATCCAAGAATTGTTTTTTGCGTGAAATATTTAATTTTCTTTTCTGAAGAGGAAAGCAAGTGTTAAAATGAAATGAAAGCGTTGAAAAAAAAGAATAATATTTATCGTTTGTATCAATAGTATTATAAACTGCGTCCCATGACTCCTGCAGCAAGTAATCAATGAATAATTTTATTTTACTTTTAGAAAACACTCTACTCATACGTGTATTATTTATTGTGTCATTGTTCGCATTTCGTATAATGGTAAGAATTTGTGCATCGTGGTCACTGTATCCTAAATCTTTTGTTTCAATTTCATGTCGAGTAGTGGTTTTGTGAGGAAGATCGCGCTGGTCCGTGGCCCGTATTGATCCGGCATTTGCCTGGTACAGGAGAAACCACGGAAAACTACCGATCGTTTGAGCATCCAGCCTCTAGAATTCCCTCTCCATGCAGCGGCAGACTTCGACCTAGCAAGTGTCGAAAATCCAGCATAGTAGGGACTCGAACACTCGGACCTCCCGGCCAGCAATATTTCAGAACTACGGTGCTGTTGCAGATTCATCACAGCCTCCTCCCCTCCTCAATTCGCACCGCGCCTCGTGGAATAAAAATTCTCGGTGTCTCTCAGACCGTCAATCATCGCCTCGGGGGAATTCCCGTGCTCTGGAAGCGATGCGTCTGGCGGCACGCGGAGGGCCAGCGCTCGATCGAGAGCTGCTCGCGGCCGCTGACAGCTGCGACGCGTGCGTCACGCCTATCGCCACCGTCGCGACTGCTGCTGCTGCTGCTGCTGCTGCTGCTGCTGCTGCTGCTGCTGCTGCTGCTGCTGTCGCCGTCGCCGCAGCCGCCGCCGCCAACGTCATATTCACTGCCGCTACCACCGCTGAACCACTGTCTCCGCCACCACTGTTCACCGCCACCACCGACTCCGCCGTCGCCACAGCCAGCCCTACCGTCACCACCACCGCCTCTGTCACCTCCACCGCCTCTGTCGCCTCCACCGCCACCTCTCCTGCTGTCACCGCCCCCCCCGCCACTGCCACAACCGCCAACGGCCCCCCACCACCGCCGCTACCGCCGCCACCGTCTTCCCCCCCCCCCGCCGCCGCTGCCACCGCCGCCCTGGACATCGCCGCCGCTGCCACCACGCCGCAGCTTCCACCGCCATCACCGTATCCGCCGCTGCCGCCACCGCCACCGCCGCCTCCACCGTCCAACCGCCACCACCATGGCCGCCTCTACCTCCGCCGTCGTCGCCGCCTCCAAAAGCACCACCTCCGCCGCCAAAAACCCTTCCACCTCCACCACCGCCTCACCCGCAGCCGCCGCCTCCACCGCCCAACCGCCACCACCATCATCGCCCCAACCGCCACCACCGCCTCCACCTCCACCGTCATCGCCGCCTCCAAAACCACCACCCCCGCCTCCACCGCCGCCACCACCGCCTCACCCGCAGCCGCCGCCTCCACCGCCCCCTTCCTCCCGTGCTGTCGCCGCCGCTGCCTCGCCGCGATTTACGAGCGCACGCGCGCGCCCATGCTTGCCTGCGTGCGTGCGTGCGCTGTTTGTTTCGCCGTTTGTTGCTCCGGCCGGGACTGTCGCTCTCGGGTTTCACGGCCCGGGGAGGGGAGAGCGAGGGCAACGCGAGGGTGTGGAGACACCTGTGACACGGATCAACGAAATAGACAGGACCATCATTTTTACTTTCCCGTATACGTACGTATATACAGAATAGTGTACGTAGTTATGTAATGCTGCGGAAAATCGATTTCGAGATTTCAACGGAAATATACTTTTGGGGTCCCCTGATACCGAAAAAGTGGTTATTTTCAAAACATCCGTCCGTCCGCCTGTCTGTCTCTCAGTCTGTGAACAACCGTAGCGCTGAAACCATAAGTACGATTTCTTCCAAAATGAATATTCCGCGGCCGATCTGGTTTTTCGTGATTTGCTCAGGTAGGGATTTAAAAATAAAGATATTAAGGGTAATAAAAAGTGAGTGCGTGGTGGACAATTTTAATTCAATTCACACTGCGTAGCTCAGTTTTTATACTGACCTTTTTATTTGCGCTTTGTAAGTTCGTTATAAAATGATGTGAGTGTTTGGTATTTTGGGTGGATAGTCCGTCCTTGCCGGCTAGCTACCAGTGCCCCCCATGCCTGTTCCTAGTAAAATTCCTAAGCTTGGTTGCAAGAGCAACATATGGCGAAAATATTGCTCTTGCAACCAAGCCGTATTCCCTTCAACCTTGTTGTATTCCCTTCACCGTAACCAGCAAGATTCGCCTGCTTGAGCTTTTGTTTTTTCGAAAGCTACTACGTTGCCCATAAGCCATCCTAAGGGCTACTATAAAATAACAATTAAACATATTACATTTGCCAGCTTCGTTCATACTTAGACAGTAAGAGTTGCAAAAAGTATCGAAAGAAATACTTTTAAAATCTTTACATTTCATTAAAAATAAGTTTAGTTATTGCCAGTTTTAATGAATCTTGTAACGATTCATATTTTAACCAAGAGGCAGTTTAGTAATTCTCCACTACTTCACCTCTATCGATACCGTGAGCTACCCTTCCCCAGCTCAACATGTTTCTTCTAAAATTCTTTCAGAATATTCTAGAAGGACCCGGCTTAAAATAGAGCCAATCGATACGACTTGTTGGGAGGAATTGAATTATTAATCATGTCTAATGTGTCTTCACTTTTTCCCCCAAATGCGTTTTTATGTGCTGAAAGCTCTCCCAAAATAGTTCCTTCGACAATTCTCGTTGAATGATCAGGATCTTTGAAAGAAGAGTCGGTTCAACAATAGACCAGGTCACGTCGAGTAAATCGTCCTTTAACGCGATTGGTCGACCCGGAAGTGGTCTAATGAACGGAAACTCGTTTACAGTAGAGTTGGGATAATCCGAGGTAATTGGGACTGATGATACCTCAGATAACCAAAACCTCGGATTATACGGAGAAAAGGAATCTCCATAACGGAATTTTTAACTACAATGTATAACGAAGTCAAATTTAATATAGATGTACTATGAAACTTAGAGTCGCATACATAAATGAGGAGCGCGAGCCGGCCACAACAATGTACAGACTGACACTGGCACCAACCGCCGCACACGTGACCTTCAACGCAGTGTTGCCAATCCCTCAAGAGCCAGCTCTAGATTGTCGCAGCTTTCTTGTTTGGGTTAATTCGCGCACATCAGGCTTTTCTCTTCTCGGATTAACGGGGCTCCGACTACCGCGACTCTCCTGTACTAGTATATGTAGGACTAGTTGTTTTTTTTTTATGAATTCTGTTTATTTACAATTTATTTCTACAGAAATATTAGGCAAATGGTTTAATAATAATATTGACATGAGACGAAATGTTACTCAACAGTAGCATTCCTATTTAAACAAATCGGTACATTATATCTATCGGTTTATGGCGCTATAGTCTTCTTGTTTCTTCACTATTGTCTAATAGATTAATGGCGAGATCGTTTGGATGATTTTCCAGTTTTGTGTTGTATTTCTGACTCTCGGACATTATTTCTTCTTTGTTGGTCTTGATTTGAAGGTCTTTGTGGGGTACTTCATTGCTGACATACCAGGATGCGTTTGTTACTGATGGAAGATATTTTGACTGGAATCGCTAAAGAATTTCGATGTTGGAGACACTGGCTGAGCCCTCAAGTTGAGTACTGTAGGTCCATATGGGTTGTAGAATTAGTTAATGGAATATGGGCTGTAGGAGTAGTTAACTTCGAAAACTTTATACAAAATGTAATGCAATATACTTAAAACTACTTAGCAAATTATTATTCCTTCACATATTTCGCATCAAAGTAACGTAACTTTACTATTGTCACATTCATCTCATTTATTGTAAAATGGCATTTCTATTACACAAAAGCACTGTTGAGCGGATACCAAGCATCGGAAAGTACGTGAGCTGGACAGATAAGGCAGTGTATGACACATGTGTATCAGCGATTTAAACAGTATACAAATAATGTAACATAACTTTTAGAAAGTAATAAATACACACGAAACAAATAATAAAATAATAAACCTATACTACGCATGCGATGTTTGGTTCGGCGTTTGTTGTTTTGCCGGAGACTATCAGTCTCCGGGCGAGCGCGTTGGAGAAGGAGGGGAAGGGGGAGGGCAGATGTGAGGGTATGGAAACACCTGTGAGACGGATCAGACGAAATGGACTTCTTAGGGTTAGCTGCAGCTGTGTGCCCCTCCGCCTGATGCCGCGTGTGGACTGAATGTGTGTATAATGACTTCGGGATTTATTATTATGCTTACTTTTTTAAATATTTTGTTCCAACGCCATCCACAACCACAGAATTTTCTATTACAATTATTATTGATTATTATTATTATTATTTATCATATTTAATCATGATGTTTAATTGTGAGAATCGATGAAAAATTCTTCGCAAACGCCTCTCATAACTATCAGAAAATGTCGAGAACTGACATGTTTCAAATGTGTCTGGTATTAACAACTCTCATGTCTACCGGAACATGTTGTAGAAATAATAAGGATACACAATGTGTTCACTTGATGAAACTGGCTGCAGCCGCTAGAGTTAACAATTGTTCCAGTTAATCGTAACTTCAGAGTGAAAAATAAGAGGACGATGATGATGATGATGATAATGATAATAATAATAATAATAATAATAATAATAATAATAATTATAAAATTCCCTCAGATAGAGGTGATATAACTATAAATTTTAATTCCCAGTAGGATTCCAGTAATTTTCTTACAGAGCTTAGAGGTATCGATTGACATAAACGGAAAATGTCTACAATTCAAAATTAACAGTTGTAATCAAGATAATTGATTTGCAGTCACATATACTTGATTGCAAAATGATAATCGGAGTCATATTTTCTTGATACACAATTTGATAAAGCATTGTATTGCTAAGAATAAAATGTCAGTAAAATTTAACACCATTCATTATCATCATTAACAAGTATTTCAAATTACAAGAGTAAAAACGATCACTGGAACACTTTAATGATGAACTCATTTTTTAATCAGTTACAAAACCACCTTTACAATATTTCCGACAGGACATAGACCGAAGAGATATTTTTAGAGAGGAAACGACAAGGCAACAGCCATTGGTAATGTCCACCTTCCAGAAGATCCCTCTCTATCTCTCGATGGAATCCGGGTCAAATCCTTTCTGCATGCTTTCATCGCAGTTGGAATTCCTCAGGTGCCTCTGCAAGCGAAGTGCATCGTATTTTACGAATTATGAAATATAATAGGTTTGTTCTCTCAACACACTGCTTTCAACTCCGATAAACTCGTAGATCAACATCAGAATCAAAGAGTAGCAACCGCCTTTAGGTATTTCCGGCATTTTACCGATCCGAAAAATATTCTGCCGACTTTTCGTACCAACCGGGCAGCTGGACCGAGCAGCTGGATCTGCTGCAGCGCTAGTAGCTTTTAGGCAAAACGGTAGAAGCCACGTATGGCTCTCGAGATGGTTTCCGGATATATGTGGATTGCATTAGCGTCCATTTAAAAGGGATGAACTGTTTACCACAGCTGTCTCGTAAATGAAAGTAGAAAACGACTCACCTGTCAGTGTTATTTTTTATTACAAACAGATGAATGTGGAAGAAACGCCTGACGTCGCAAACACGCCATTATCAATTTTAACTTCGACTCGTTTTTGTTTATGGTTATCACATGGCAATAAGCCAAGAATATAAGCCTTCCGTTTATTAAACTGGCTTATTACATACTGGGGGGTTTTCAAGTTCTGGGGTGGACACTTCGGTTTCGTCTAATCCTCGCCCTTCCAATGTACACAAGGATACAGTCTGACTGTCTGGACAAATCAGAACGCAGTGCTCTTCAACATCTATCCTGGGCGGGGCCACTTCAAAGCTTACCAGCTACCGGCAAAGGAATCTTGCGCTTCTCATGTGCTTCGGATTATGCTGACGTTTTTGTAACTTTGCCCCTCAAGGACCACCTTCACGATCGAATATGTCACGGTATTTCGCGTCTTTCTCGGTTGCGATATCGCTTGCTCGCGACCTTATCAAGCAGTGTTTGCGATCATGCGACATCTAGCGGCACGAGCGAGAAAGACGCGAAATGTCGTGTGATATTCCATCGTGGCCGTAGGGGCTTGAGAGGCAGAGTTATACAAATCGCACTATAGCTGAGGGAACTCTGTGCATCAATTGATAACACTGAAGGCCCTCTGACCAGGAGGTACTAGGGTTCGAGTCCCGATGGTGGCGTATTGTCGACACTATCGAAACACCTAGGTCGAATTCAGCGTCTGTCTGGAGAGGAATTCTTCACTGATCCGTAGCTGCACGTGGATTCTCCGATTAATATCTGGAAAATGCCGTAATAGTACCTTAACAAACGGGTCATACCTTCCTCTTCGTTGTCCTCTCCTCTCCCTTACATTTTTACTTAAATGCACTCTATATGCAGATTCGATGCAGGTACAACGGTCAGCGAATCGGGTTGTTGTATCCAAGATTGCGGGTTCAAACCCGATCGAAGCCGTGGATTTTTAAGGGCGAAAAAAAATCTTTCGGAGGGGAAGTAAAGCCGGCTGTCCCATGTAGTAGAATTACTGCATGTAAAATATCCTCGAACCTAAAAGAATCTTTTCAGATAAATTCAAATCGTCTGTTTCGTCGCCCGAGATAATACCTTCTTCCTCTGCCAGATGGTGAAAGGAGCGTAGCGAAATTTGTGTGGTCAGACGGAAGAGCGTACCTCCGTCTGACCACGTAAAATAAGGCATTAATTTAACTTAACATGCCAAGAGGCCAGTCGGATCCTTAAAGCTGGTCCTGGGCACCCCATTCATGGGGCGGTGAGCCACTAGCTGAGATATTGAGTATTTAATAGTTTTTAATGATAAATTAAGTTTTCATTCTAATTAACTTAACAGTGTTTAATGAATATTTGCCATTCTAATCAAAGTGAATTTCATATAATAAATTGAATGACGCATATCTTTCTAGTGCCCTGAGTTTACTTAAGCTTCTCTTTTTAATTGCAAGTTATAGACCCGAAGAACTAAATTCTAATTGGCTCATAGTATTTCCCATGCGGCTGATTTGTAAAGCAATGTTCTTCATCCTTAACGTCTCCCCAGCTGGCTAACGTCTCCCCAGCTTGCTGGAAAATATATTTCTTTATTGTATCGCCAATGTGTGATTAGTTATCTTGAAAATAATAGGATAAATTTAGGAGGTTAGAATTAGTGTTAGATGTTTCATAAGAAAACTCGTCATTATTGTTGCTAATATTATCATTACAGGCGACCAGGATGACCGAAGTGGCTAAAAGCGTGTACCGACTCACTGCTTCGGTCCGAAAGGTCCCAGGTTGGGCATGGTTGTTTGTCCCTCGTCGCTGATGTATGGGTTGTCGTGGAGGGCCTCGCGTTCTGCAGACCACAGATTAGCGGAGTATTGGTGTCTATAGTGCGATTTTTCTAACTCTGCCCCTCAAGCCCTTACGGCCAGGATGGAATATCACAGGGCTTTTCGGTCTTTGTCCGACGTACCGCTAGAAGTCGCATGATGGCAAGCACGTGATCATGTGATACCTGGCGGTACGACTGAGAACGTCACGAAATACCGGGTCATATTCCATCGTGAAGACGGGCCTTGTGAGGCAAAGTTAGAAAATCGCAGAATAGTGTATGGTCGAATACACTTCCCATCCGGGAGTTCCCAAAGAGTTACCGGCCGTCGACTGGATAAAAGGTCGAGAAAAAAATATTATTAGTACTGAAAAGTTAATGCAGAAAGGCTGGGAGGGTGGGCGTGGGAGATAATGGAGTCTCCTGGAGGAGGCCAACCCCCAGGGTTGCAACGGCGCAGAGGAAGGGGATGGGACATCTGGGTCGAGTGGGACGAAGTACGGCAATGACACCGGACTGGAGTTTTGGCGGGACGAGTGGGACGGGATTTGTTGGGGAAAGTCAGGGCAGGGCGGAGCTGGTGGTAGAAGGTGGCGAGCAGTGCGGGCAGCTTGGGTGGGGCGGAGGCCGGAACGGGCTGGGTCAAGCAATAGAATAAGGATGTACATCTTTACTCTATGGTCAAACCGAAGCAGGCGAGGCAGGGGAAAGCGTGGAATGACAAGGGGATGAAGCGGGCGCGGCGGGGTGTGCGATGTGCGGGCGTAGGACGAAGTGGGCGGTGCGAATTAGAGCCGGCCCGGGCAGCGAGGGAGACAGCGAAGAGGACCAGAGGCTTTTTTGAAAGCGGTGGAGTCGGGGGCTGGGTGGAGCGGAGCGGGGCGGGGTGTGGATGGGTCGCACAGAGTGCGGTAGATACGGGCCGGGGGAGGCGGAGAAAATTGGGGCGTGGAAGGGCCATGATGGGGTCACGACGAGGTCTGGTATAGGGAGCAGATCGGGCCGAGCGGGACAGTGTCGGTCGTCTGGTCGGGTCGGGTCGGGTCGGGTCGGTTCGGGTCGGGTCGGGCCGGACTGTACTGGGCCTGGCCGGGTGGGGCGAGAAGAGTGGGGCGGGACTGAGGCGTGGGGGAATCGGTCATTGCTCTGCCGGGCACGATTAGACTGGGCGGAGCGGGGAAGAGTGAGGCGACGCAGGTCTGGGCTGGGGAGTGAGGTAGGATGGGACGGTGCGGAAGAGGCGGGGAAGGAAGATGCGGTCGGGTAAAGTCGCGTCGGCTGGTGCATGGTGGAGTTGGCCACTGTTGGTCTGGACGAGAAAGTGCGAGGCGTGGAAAACTTTAGACTGGGCGAAACGAGTTAGAGGGAGGTGTGGCAGGTCTGGGCGGGGTGATGCTAAGAAGGCAGGGGGGGGAAGTACTGGGGCTGAGTTCGAGGTCTGACCGCGCGGGTAAGAGCGAGGCCGGATCGGGGAGGTTAGACTGGGCGGAGCTGGGAGAGCGCCGCGGGCAGGTCTGGTCGGTTTGATCCGAAGGAGACAGAGCAGGGAAGAGGCAGCGGGGCGAAGCGGGCTGCGATCGGGTCAGGTCTCGTCAGATCAGGCCGGAGCGGGGCGGGGCGTGAATATCGGACGGGGCTGGGGCGTGGTGGAGTCGGTCACTGCTGGGCCGGGCGGGGAAGAGCGAAGCGAGGCGGGGATGGTCTGGGCGGGGTGATGCGAAGGTGGCGGGAGGCTTGAGAGGGAGGGAGACGGCTTGGGGCGGGGGGAGCGGGAAAGGTGGCGGGAAGGGGGCCTTGAAGCGGGGCGGGACGCGCAGGTAGCAGCCAATTAGGCAGAGTCAACAGGAAGCGTGCGAGGGGCGGGCGCTGGCACCGCGACGCCGAGGACGCCCAGGCGGCGCCGGGGCGCCGCGACGCCGCCGCCACGCGATCTGGGGACGCGGCCAGTCTATGAAGAATACGTAAAGCCGACAAAAGTCAGAATGTCGTTGATGTAGAAAGTCGAGGAAGTCTAAGTGACAATGTTCTTTACAAGTCAGGGAAATTTTTGGCGCAAATATAAATCCGTATTAGGGAGGCTTACAAATTGTGGATCAATACAATCACTATTAATCTTAAACACAGAATTAAACATACTTTTGAGAATGTAATTGATTTTATTCATATTTTCTAAGACTTCCACATGTATGTTGTAGTGGACAGTAGTACAATATATCCTCCAATCCTCCATTAATTAATGAGAAACGTCTTGTAACATATATAAGTACGATCGCTGAAATGTTTTCGTAAAGAATGTCACATTTGCTTGACACAGTCTGTATAGACACTCAGTAAACTTTGAATTTAAAACAATCTGTTAATTTAAGAACTTCGCTTCATCAACTGTAACTACATGATGGCACGGTTGGTTTTGAAAATGATATAATTAACAAACTGACGCCAGATAAACGTTAATCCTATACATTTTCATATATTGCTAAAATTCATTGTTTTTGCTATAAAAACAGATCGTAGGTGGTAAATGATGAGGTAATAATGCCCACTACCTTCCAGTAAAAACAACATTTGTTTGAATAGAAAGCTCAAATTTCTTCCTGAACAAAATCCGTTACTGATTTAAATATACATTTTGAAACGATCTAAATGCATTGCAATTATGAAGTATATTACGACACGAGAGAGACTTGTAAACTTTATACGAATGTATGAATGCCAATCACATTAAGTTTCATGTAGCAGTTTTCCTTCGAGAGACCAAAGCTAGTATAAGTTTTATGTTATAAATGTATCTTTGCTGATCGCCGGTGGCCGAGATCACTAAAGTAGTACCGTAGCGATCTCGGACCGAAGGATCGCGGGTTCGAGTTCCACCTCGGGCATGATTGTATTTGTGTTCATTTCCCCCCGTGTCATCACTATATCTTGTCATATTCACAGTTCCCATAACTTTAAACCCAATAGTGGTCGCTAATGACCTAGATGTTGATGGGACCTTAACCAAAAAATGTATTTCTTACAAAAGTTGAATCAAAGTTAGTGGCCATTTTCTGTATCATCTGTATCATACGGCTATTCCTCTTGTGTTCAATATTCTATTTTATATGTGTACAAAAATATTATCTCCCTCCTCGCTCATCTCCATCATTTCTTCTCCTCCGTGGCTCCCGAAAGTTTTCTTTTGTAGCGCCGCAGACAATGAAGCCGCGACGATGGCGCCTCTGTGGGGGGACGAGATCGCTGCCTGGAGTTCTTACGTCAGCGCCCCCTGTCCCGCCCAGCGCGTGACGCAAGAGAGCTTCCGCTGGCGTAGAGCACTTCCGGTCTGGCGGCGAAGAGCCGCTGCCAGGGGCTAGACTTGTTTTGACTGCGGCAGGCTGGTCATTTGGACCATCTGCTCGCGCGGCAGGGCCTTGTCGGTAGGGGCGGGATGACGAGATCGGTGGCGGATGCGTCCGGCGTAGGTGGCCATCAATGGAATAGATGTCACTGCAGTACCTCTGACACGGTCCTAGTTCCTGGGATACGTGTCCCGACGATGGCAAGATATTTTGCACTGGCTACATAGCTTGGTCGAATGCAACCACTCTCTGGAGCAGAATTCTAGCTTCCGGCTGCTCTGATCGGTAGTTTTCCGTGGTTTCTCCAATCAACACCAGGCGAATGCCGCGCGTGATATTTTCTTCGTCTGCGTTGTGCTGCCTTCAATCTGTATTTACACACACCTACTCTTCTATTCACTACATTACCACACATGTCGGGGGACCAGCTGGGAGCTTAGAGTGTCGCAGCTGGGGTGGTGCCCCGCTGTTGGGAGATACATGTTGGAAAAACCCGCCAGCCGATAGGAAGGACGGCTCTTACCATCTAGCGGGAGAAGATCACCGCCCCCCCGCTATAAAATACGCACAACACTTACGGGACTAATAGTGTTTGAAATGACAGGCCCGGAATCACCAACCAATCAATCAAATACATGAGACAGATGCAAAGGTATCGTAAGAGCCCGTGTAACGTACTCATTACTACGGCTCGGATTTTAAAACAACTCGGTATGTTTTTTTTCTGAATTGTAGAGTGCATTTTACAAGAGTGCATGCGTATAGGTTTTATAATGTTAAAAATGAATTTGTATTGTGTATATCGAGTAATATTTACTACTTTTTTGTAAAATGTATTATAGAGACCAGTTTACGCCACAAATTATATTTGTCGTACTTCAGAGGGCACAATAACAATATGAAGACGTGACTTACTTAATGAAGTTTCTGCGAGATAGTCTCGAATAAAACAATTATACTACGAAGATTTATTTGAAACGTAGACATGTAGCGTAGCACTTTAGACAATTCGCTGACGCACCCCATTGTTGCGCGGTGTCGACCAAACACTCTCACAAGCCGACATGAAGGCTTCCGACGTAAACAACGCAAACGCGGTCTCGCTGTTCAGTTTGGACACTAACTCAGTGTTGTTGGGTATGCAGAAAGTAAAGTTCCCCAACAACGTGAAGTTCCATGGCTTTGTTCGAATTTGGAGAGATTTCCGTACTGTTGGAGAAATGTAGGTTTTATTGCAACGTTCTTCCTGTTTTTTAAGACCCGAGAAAAAAGTTAAAAATAACTGCTGATTAATTTCAAAGACTGCACAAGCGAGTATAATATTAGCGACCTGTTCTGGAGGGATTTTTGTATCGTTATAGAAAACCAACAGGTTTTAGAAATACACCTATAAAAAGTCATATTTTTATTTTTTAAAGTTACACAAGGAGTACTTTGTCTATACTGTGCCTTTTTCTTGCACTGTAGAAAATGAACATTAGTTTCTGCACAAAGTGATTCAGTTGTTTTGACCATTGCAATACCTTCAGACTCTTCCAAGCTCCAAATTGTACGTGGATAAACCTTTCTATAACATATTGCAAATCATTTAGTAATAAATCGACCTAAATAACAGAAATAAATTGATCTCGCGATTAAATTACCCAAAATAACAGGTAATTTTTCTCAGGTTTTGAGTTTCTGTCTGTTTCAGATAACTCTTGCTACACAGAAGGTATACTCCAATCCAACATTCCAAAAATGAAATAGAGGATCCTCAAATGTCTCATATTTCTCTAAACGCGCTGGAGTGTAGTTCAAAGCCAACATAACCGCAGTCTCTCCAGAGACTGACCGGGAGGTTCTATGATACTATTTATGTTATGCAAGGTTTTAATACGAATAGCAGCGTAACGTGTGTTGAGAACTTCAATTACAATTTACGATTTTCTCATACGATAAACTAAAGATATGATTTTTGGGTGTTAAACAGTGGCGGCTCGTGCTTAACAACGGTTGCACAAACCCCAGAAAATCGAAAAATATAATATCTTAGGAATATACGTTTTCCTTTTAATGACATTCAATATTCAAGATATTGCAGCAATATTGATGTACATGAAATCATTTTGAAACCAAAGAGCGTCCAACTCTCTCCGGTGTGTGGTGCCTTCCCAAGTATTGTACCACGCTCTTGGCTCTAGTATTGCGTTTACTGCATTTACGCTTTGACCCTTCGCTTTAACACAGGGAACACGCGGTCTTTGGTGGCGTAACCAAGAGGGTTGGGGTCGAGCGCTGCGCGGTGGCCGAGGGAGTTTCAGGGTTTCATTCTGTCGTCTGACTCATTGCAACGTAATTTTATGAATCTCCCTTGTTATTGAAAGTACACAAGTTCAGTTCATTATTAAAGGCATTTAATGCATTATTTATGATTGTAGAGAATTTGTTTCATTTTATGTTATGGATTCAAAATGTACACTTGATGAGTTCTTTGTGTGAAGTTGGCCGTTCTGGAAGGATCTCCCTTTTTGTCTCTCACGGTGGACGCATATGTCTGCCTGCAGCAGCCTGCAGTTATAGTGGGAGAGCGCTGGTGGAAATATGAGCATGTGTGTGAGAGAATCTTTATCACAAAATATACCAGGGTAATGAAATTTTCAAAATAAAATGATTTTATTTGTGTGAAACTTGTCGAAGCAATAGTATTTGTTTCAATGTGCTTGAGTCGAACTTAGGTGTCCAGAGTAAATCAAAGCCAGAAGCACGTGCGCGGAAGGACAATATTTTTTATTTAACTTAGTTTTAATTAATTTACTTGAATTGCTTACATTTTGGTATATATTTGAATTTTGGAAATTACATTTCCGTCATTCGATGGAAGTGCGACCTCCAGTTTGTTGGGGCACCAGCCACCACTGGTGTTAAATCTGTTGATGGAGGTAATTTCTTTTCTGGCTGTAGCACACTTATGAATTTCTTATCGTGGATAGTGACTTAGAAATCTAATAAAAACATCGTATTTCTTACAGTATTCTATACGAATCGTTGAAAATTATATCGCTTTAAGACATTATTTACTACAGCCCTGTTCATATTATTTTTAAATTGTGTAATGGAAAACTATAATATCATTTTGCCAGAGCCTACAAGAGAATTCAGTTAGAATCGGTAGAAATCTGTTAACTGCTATTTTTATTACTATGATTTATGGGATTTTTCGAACATTGTTTTTACTCTCTATCAAAATGTAGTTTTTGTGGCTTCGGTCTTCTCACGCAGGATATTGTGTCGACCATTGGTAAGCGTACTCCCAATACATCTGGTCTCAGAGATGGCGATCGCTGTTGAAAGCATCTGTTCGCGTAGGAGGATCTGGAAACTATGGGTCTGCGGCAGATGTGAGAGAATCGGCTCTGGGATCTATTTCCGTTGGCAGCGACCCTCGGTCGCTGGAGTGCTTAGAGCAGAGATTTTCAAAGAGAGAGTGCGGCCAACCCCGGAGGCATTGACGCAATCGTCCGCTAGGAGCGCTGCAGTGTGGGCTGCTAGATGGAAGTCGAATCGTACACGTACAGCGAGAGAGTAATATTGTGACTGGCGTGTGAACTAAGAAAAATTGTTCGCGATCGTCGACGCGAGAACTGACGAATTGAGGTTAAAGGTAAGAGATAACCAGAAAGGCGCATCAGTAGGAAAACATACCAGCATATACATTTGTAAATGTGTTTTATAAATAAAACATTTGCTCAAATCAAAATTCACGGTGAAATGAATTTGAGATTTTTCACAGAAACCTTGCTGTTTCAACGTGAATTGTAACAAGGTCTGCCAACAAAAGTCAATTTAATATTTCACTGTTACAAATGTAATGAAATGATTCTCAGAAATGGATTGAAATTCAGCCAAAACGGTCATTAAGACACAGAATTAATCAAACTTAACGTTTTATTGATGTCCTTTGCTACAAAGATTTCTGCAATTTGTAAAAATTACTTCAAATTTTACTTTGAACATAGAATACATCGAATACCTTTGATAATAGTATTCGTTTGTAGGAACTCACTCCTTTAAAATTGTCTTTGTTATTAGAAACTGCACATTATTTCTCTATAACAGACAATGTTAGTCTAAGTGTCTACTAAGATCTAGTGTCTACTAAGATCAAAAATTCTCTTTTGGTTAACACAATCTCAAGGAATATCTATACAGCGAATATCACATTTACGGAAAAATATTGGTAAATTTACAACAGATAGTATTCGTTTCAATTTTATGAGCAAATCATTATTTTCAAAACTCCTTTTGAACGTAGTAGAAAATGGTTCTAAAATTATAATAATCTTTCTTAGAAAATGAGAAACTGAGGAACAATTTTTCATGCTACGCTAGGTGCAGACTTTCTGCCCTTAAACCAAATCCCCGGAGAAGCACTTGTTCTTCACTATGCAGCTTCTCGACAAACGCTTAAAATTTCGCAAACGATCTCGTGGGAAGCTCATCAATCTTTCGTCATATCCTGCAGAATCTCTTCGACGTCGTTCGCTCGCAGACTGCCAGTCCGCCAAACGGGGCTTCGCGGCGAAGGCGTGAGCTCGAGGTGGATACAGCGGCGTGAACGGCAGTGGGTCGAAACCATTGTAAATAAAATGAAATAAAAAAAGCACCAAACCATTTTAAATGATAATGTAAATAAAATAAAAAGGTCGAAACCAAAGCACCGAACCATTTCTTTAAAATCCAGGTTCCGGTTTCTTTTAATTGATTAGAGTTTAACGTGAGCATCAATCGTTAGTCCTGTAAGCGTAGTGCATGTTTTTTATCACGGGAGGTGATATTCCCTCAGTGGATGGCGAGATTCTGCTCCGAGCTATACTTAGGTATCGGTGTCATCCTTAAACCTGGTTTCCTCCACCAGAGGGACACCGTCACAGGAGGGACAATCCCTAACACTAAGCTCCAAACTGGTCTCCCGACATGTGTGGGGGTGTAGTGCATGTAAGTGTGTGTAAGGAGTGAGGATATGACAAGGAAGGGGAAGGAAAGATAGCGCGCGGTCCGTGACCCGTTCGTTAGGGTACTGTAGCGCCATTCGCCTGGTGTTGATCGGAGAAAACAAAGAAAACTACTGATCAGAGCAGCCGGCCACAAGAATTCTCCTCCAGTCAGTGGCTGACCTCTTCCCAGCTCTCCAGCTAGAGATGAAAATCCTTCCAATGCGGGTACTCGAATCATAAGACCTCCTAGTCAGAGGCACTCTATGGATTTCTTTTGGATAAGGGGTGACCAATTCGTGGAGGATTTGTACACTGGGGATGTAACTTATGTGTTCGTAAACAAAACAAGTGTATTACTTGAAGATTTCTCTTAAATGAAGCACATTACGTTCACAGAAAACACTTTTACATAGCTATTTTTACCTCTGACACTGAGCGTTACTTGAAGTAACGTCATAATTGTTTTTCATTGTGATGCATTCATCGTGCGATTATTTTGTTATTTTACTTATTTTTTTTTTTTTTTTTTTTTTTTAATTTTATTTTACATTTAAAGACAGTACAACGTTCAGCCGTGAGGCTCTTCAGTTGATTGGCCGAGCAACTTTGCATCAGAAAATTGTGAAGGGGGTAACTCTTTGTTACCTCCCTGATAGTGATTTCATTTGTTGTACCTTCAACCAAGGTTATTGCGAGGGAATTATGTTAGAGCAATGACAGGATTAAAAGAAAATACGATGGGAGGGACAGGTAATTGCTAGAAATGTTCCTACCTTATCTAATATCAGAGAGGTATTGAAGGAAAATATGGAATGGGAGTCTGTTTCTTAGGCGGGAAAGTGGGGGCTGATCGGTTCCTATTTCGTACGTGACTGCTCCTTGTACATGATTTAAATTATTGAAAAAATTATGTGCCAGCTTTGTAATAAATGAAGTAATTGGTTCTATTGCAAGATCGTTGTGGAGGGTCTTATTGCTGACAAACCATGGGGCATTTACTGTAATTCTTAAAATTTTGTTTTGGAAGATTTGTAACTTGTTTAATGTGGTTGGGGCAGCTGAAATCCAAACAGGACATGCGTAGGTTAATATTGGCCGAAGAATAGATTTGTAAATGGTTAAAGTGGAATGAATTTTTAGCGAAGAGTTACGGTTAAGAATTGGACGTAAAATAGCTAACCTTCTATTGGCTTCAATTACTTTGGACGAGATGTGACTGTGCCAATTTAGTCTTGTGTCCATCAGAACGCCGAGATAACGAATAGATGAGTTCAGAGGAGACCAAGGAATGATAGAAGAATCCAAAGTCAAAGGGCGAGGAAAGACAGGATACCTTAGAGTAAATACTTTGGCAATTGATTTGTTTGGGTTGATTTTAATTTTCCACAGTTTAGACCAATTTTCTATGTTTTTTAGGTGACATTGAATTATACGACATGCTGTGTTTAGATTTCGGTTTGCATAAAAGAGTAAAGTATCATCTGCAAAAAGAGCTATATTAACTGTATTACTAGTAGGAATATCTGCGACGTACAAGTTAAATAAGAAAGGAGATAACGGGGATCCTTGTGGAAGACCAGCAAGAACAGCCCGAGGTGAAGAAATGAAAGAGTTAAGACGTACAGAGAAAGTGCGATTCAGTAGGAAACTTGATAAGATGTTGTAAAGATATAATGGTATTCCAATTTTCCTTAATTTGAATTTTAATCCATCATGCCACACTCGATCAAACGCCTGGGCAACGTCTAAGAAAACTGCAAGTAAGTGAAAACCCGATTGAAATGAAAAATGAATTTGTTCTGTTAATCTTAATAACTGATGAGTTGTTGAGTGGCTTTCTCTGAAGCCAAATTGGAAAGAAGGAAGCACGTTAGTATCAAGAATGAATTTTTTTAATCTTTTTAATACAAGTTTTTCGAATATTTTTGACAAAATTGGAATTAAACTAATTGGTCGATAATTTGAAGGAAGATTTAAGTTTTTTTGAGGCTTTGGAATAGGAATTATTAGAGAGTGTTTCCAAGAATTAGGATAATATCCTAGTCGCAATGCCGAGTTAAATATATTGTTTAGATACGCAAGACCATGTCTGGGCAGATTCTTTAAGATATTTGCAGTGATTCTGTCATGGCCTGGTGACTTTTTATTTGGTAGCTTTTTTATTAGTTCAAATATTTCGTTAGGTGATATAAAAGAAATTCGATTTGGTACATCTAAATTTGGTGACTGCACAAAATGTGTTATTGTGCAGTGTCCTCTATCGTTTACAGCATGCTGGGTGAAAGTAGTTTCGAAATAATCTGCTAATAGCTCAGCTTTTTCAGAAATCGACTGTGCAATTTTGTTGTTACCTTTTAATGGCGGAATATTGGTTGACTGACCTAACAATCGACGTGTTGCTTTCCAAAGAGATGAATCTTGCGGATTAAGATTTGAAACATATTTTTTGTAGCTTTCCATTTGGTACATCGTAAGAGCGTTTCGAACCAATTTCGTTAGATGGTTTAATGCAGATTTCAAATGAGGTAGGCGATGTTTTGCCCATAAACGTCTGATTTTGTTCTTTTGTGATATTAAATTACGTAATTGCTCAGGTAGCGGATATTTGGTGAGCCCTCTGCGAGTAGCAGTTAGTGAATGAGATGAATAGTCAATTGAATTTGTGATGGCATTAGTAAACAAAAGTGTGCCTTGGTCAATTTCTGCAGGGGTTTTCAGATTCGAGAACGGAGGAAGGAGCGATGATAACCGATTTTGAAATGTGTGCCAATTTATTTTGTGAGTAGATAAATGCGGTGGAGAATTAGGCAAAGAAGTGATTAATTTGGAAGTTGTAATCACTGGGTTATGATCTGAATCTAGTTCGCAGATAGAATATGAGTGGAGAGCAAAGTTTAAATTTGTTAATACAATATCTAGAATATCTGGAAGGTAATTCGCATTAAAAGGAAAGTATGTCGGATCAACGGGCGCAATGATTTTGAAATTTGAGTGCTTTGCGAGATTTAAAAGAAAAGTTCCGGCTGGTTGATTTATTCTACATCCCCAAGAAGTGTGTTTTGTGTTTAAATCACCAAATAAGATAATGGGAGCCTTTAGTTTGAAAATGTCTTGAAGACGTGTTGCAGTCAATTGTTTATTAGGCGGCTTATAAGCTGAAATTATCATTACATTATTACCGTTCTGAAGGTTGATAGTTACTGCTATTGTTTCTAACCCTGGTGTTATTGGGAGAGATGATGTCCAGTGCGGAATACCGGATTTCACTAAAATTAATACTCCACCTGCTGGTACGTCCCCTGGTCTATCACGTCTATAACATTTGTATCCTTGAACTGTGAAAGATTTGGAAGAAATAAGGTGAGTTTCGGTTAAACATGCTATGTCAATATCATGTGAAACCAGAAAATGTTTCAATTCAGATCGTTTATTTAGAACACCTCGACAGTTCCAGTTTAAAAATGTTAGATTATTGAAGCACGGTGTTTTAAACGTGATTTTGGAAAATTGAGCTAAGAATTGAGGTTTTTATATTATCAATTAAAGTAGGGAGGAACGATTGAATTAAACGACCAAAGAAATTGACAATATGGCTAGTCAGGAACTCACTTAAGTTAAAATTTCCGTTTGCATTGTTAGTTGAACTACTTGAAGAAGCATCATTAACATTGGTTGAGGCGGGAGGGGGGTTTTGTGAGCGAGTTGAGAAATTAAAATTAGGAATGTTATTAGTGAAAGGCAGGCCAGGAAACTCTCTAGCTTGATAAGTAAAATTATTGTTATTATTGTTATTGTTATTGATATTATTATTGGTTGAAGGTGGATTTTTAGTTCCCTTACCGTTTTTGTTTGATTTAGATTTTGCAATTTTGTCATAATATGAACAAACATTCGATCTCACATTTGCCCTGTGACCTTTCACTTTGCAATTACTACATACTGGTACAAAGTTGCTCGGTTCCTTACAATCTTTGGTGAAATGATTGCCCGTACAAATAGCACAATGAATTTTTCTATTGCAATAGTTTTTGGTATGATTATAGTCTTGGCATCTTGAGCATTGAACTGGCCCTGGGAGACGTTTTCGCTGTTCAACACGAACAACAGCATGACACAGTCTATTTAATTTAAAAATATCTTGCCACCTATTTTCTTTCACAATTATCACTGAAACGACAGGAATTGGCTGACCTTCTTTGTTATGTAGTCTATTGACTTTCACAACTTGAAAGTTTTTCGATACAAGTTCTGCGAGAATTTGATCTTCAGTAAAGGATTGGTGAACATCTTTTATTACAATAGATAACTTTTTTGATAACGGGTCAGCGTAAGTGTGAAATGATTTGTTATTAGTATTTAGCATGTTCACTAACAGTCTGTAGTCTTCGCTGTTTTCCGTTTGAATTTTAACCTTGCCAAATTTTAACTCGGTAGAAAATTCACTTTTTAGGGTGTTTTTTAAGAGATCGTGAATTTCTGTGAGGTTATCAATGTTATACACAAACACTGGGGGGATCGGATTGATTTCCTCAGAGTCTTGGAGATTTTGTAAGGCGCTGAAACTATTACTAGTGGGGATTGAATATTCTACACTTTGATCTTGACTAATTTTCTTCGACGGCTCATTTGGGTCACTGTTACTACGCGGTCTCTTGGACGACTGAACTATGGGTGAAAGAACATTCGTGAATGTACTTGCCTGAGCAGTTGATGTACCGTCACTTACAGTTGGATCTGAGGGAAAATTTCCGTTGGAGGACGTTCCACTTTGTAGATAGAATTCTGCACCTGCTGAGACGTGGTGTTGGCCATTTGCATGGGGATCCATGTTTTGTGACTCCATGTTTTGCTGATATATTTGCTGATGACCAAGTGATGATTGCAGAAGGTTGGTCGACATCAACTCATTTTGTGAATCAGAATTCAATATGTTGAGAGATTCCGATATGCACCGGCCTACGCCAGCGCATGAAGTAGAGTCTGTAGTTATTTTAACTTCAAAACTTATGACACCTTTCTACACATTGAAACTAGTCACAAGTAAAAAAAACACAAAATAGTATGAGAATACTAGTTTACACAGTCAACACAGGACAGAACAACACTTTGCACATGAAAGACCGGGCCTAGACTGGTTCGGCCTCTCCGGTGCGAACGAAGGCGACTACTGATAACGATGTGCTCGGCTCAGCGGTCGGAACGAGAATGACTTATTTATTAAACAATGACATCACGATTTTCAGATATCTTAAAAAATACTAACTTCAGGCACATATATTGGTAGGGAAAATCCTTCATGTCTATACGATCGCAGGAAAATAATATTTTTGAATCTTCAAATTAATTTTTCTAATGCTATTTGCTCCCTATAGTGCGATTTTTCTAACTTTGCTCCTTAAGGTCCGTCTTCGCGATGGAATATGTCACGGTATTCGCGTCTTTCTCAGTCGTGCTGCAAGATAATTACATGATCGCGACCGTATCAAGCAGTGCTTGCGATCATGCGACATCTAGCGAAGAAAGATGCGAAATGCCGTGTGCTATTCCATCGTGGCCATGGGACCTCGAGGGGCAAAGTTATAAAAATCGCCCTATAAGCGCCACTTCGCCTCGTCCCAGTGTACGTGGCCCGCCCCTTGTCATCACCCGCGTGAACGCGCCCACTCGCGCGCTGACAAATGACGCGGGCGGAACGCCAGCGTCGGCGACGGCAGCGGAGGCGGTAGCGGCGACGGCGGAGGCGGCGGTGGCGGTAGCGTCTCGACGCTGGCGCCTGCGGCGACGAGGCGACGAAATGACGCGCGGAGACAACGAGGCACGCGTCGCCTCCTGGGGAAGGAGCAGAGCTGGGAAGGTCAAACGGGAGGCGTTTGGGAGACAACGCCGGCATACCCGCGGTGGATGATGCGGAACTCCAAAATAACAATGTGCATCTTTTATGAAGGGTCGGATTAGTATTCTTCGGAGACCTGAGGATTGTCAATTTTCGCCCCTGAATGATAATGACGTATTGAACTTAATTATGTAACCAAAATTAATATGAAAATTTAAGTAGAACCCCGAGTTTACACTTTTTATTTTCTTTTTTGTCAGCATAAATGCTTTTCAGTGATTGTTTTAGTGTAAATAACAACGTAAATCACAAACATACAAAAGCAAATACCTAACAGCAATAATACATTTCAAATCTTCATAAATTACAGTCATTCTTTATATAAACAGTAATGTGTGATTTACCTTCTTTTGTGATCTATGGGTATTAGCAAATTTCTTTGTATTTGATGTGAATAATATAATTGTACTGACAATGTAATATTGTATAATGCATATAAAATTATATTAGTATGCTCATTCACTCATTTTCTATTATTTACTTAATTTAAAATACGCATTGTAGCTATTCTACACTTGCAATAGAAAATAACGTGAAACAGGAAAACCTTTTGTGTGTACACATACTCATCTCCTTGCATAGGTCGATTTAGGATTGATCACACACCACAGCACATCTCGAAATATTGACGATGTTTAAGAGATAAGCGCGGAAAAAAATGAACGAAACGTAAGCCGACATTTCGGTTTGCGAACCTCGTTGCTGGAAACGTAATAGAGGCAAGATTTTAAAAAAATCGATGCTCAAAAAGAAAATATGTAATAGAATAAATATTAATACACAATTTATAATTTAAAATAACCTCTGAATGAGTCCGAAATCAATGCAAAAAATATAAACGGTTGTTATTGACACCGCGCCAGAAACCACTCCTGGTAAAGAATGATCTCGCATACCTCGGAAATACAATCCTTTTTAGGGAGGGGAGGGAAGGACTTTGCACATATTCACAAAAAAGAACAAGGAGGGGCAGGAGTTCATTAAAAAGTTCTTTGTTTAATACTCACAAAATTATGACAATGAACCCATCAGCAAATATTCAGATATATAAAAATATTTTTCTAATAGTTTCGAAAATTGTATTAAATTGTATGCAAAATATTTCTGATATAATCAAACTGCATTCACAATATTTAATGGAGTTACTTTTTTTATACCCAGAAATAGATGTAGGATTCAAAATGTCACATTCAACTCAGAAGTATTTACAATTGGCTTTCGTAATAGTTACAAAAGGAAAGAATTAGATAAAAAATCAGCAGGATTTTACCAACATGTAATTCAATCGGCGCCTCTCCGACCGGGTCCGGGGAATCCCCAGCTCGGTGACATCAGCGGCGGAAGCGCCACTCGAAACGGAGAGTCGCAGGAGGGGATCCCCCTGCGGCACGTGCTCACCTGCGCCACGTGGCCGGGCTTGCGCTTTTTAACGCGCGCCGCAAACACGCGCCCGCGGCCCACCCGTGGGACAGCTGCCGCCGCCGCCGCCGCCGCCACCACCGCCGCCACCGCCGCCGCCGCCGCCGCCGCCGCCGCCACCGCCGCCACCGCCGCCACCGCCGCCGCCGCCGCCGCCGCCGCCGCCGCCGCCGCCGCCGCCGCCGCCGCCGCCGCCGCCGCCGCCGCCGCCGCCGCCGCCGCCGCCGGGCAAACACGCGCGGGAACCCGATCCGGCGTCCGCCGCGCCGCCCGCGCCGCGGTGGCGGCGGCGGTGGATGGGCGGGCGAACAGAGGTGGGGGTGGTATTGCAGGGAATAATTGTTGTAGTGGTGGATGGATTGATTGTTAGTGATTCCGGGCGCGTCAACTGCTAAGGTCGGTACTCCCGTAAGAGTAAAGTGCGATTTTTCTAACTCCTATGTTCTTGGCTGTCCGGGATGAGCCGCGTCTCAGTCGGTTTTGCTGACGTTTCGGCCATCTTGCTGTGGTCTTCTTCAGAGCTATACTGCTGCTTCAGAGCTATCAGCAGTATAGCTCTGAAGAAGGCCACAGCAAGATGGCCGAAACGTCAGCAAAACCGACTGAGACGCGGCTCATCCCGGACAGCCAAGAACATAATGACTCCGGCCGCGGAAGCCTACGAATTTTTCTAACTCTGCCCCTCAAGCTCCTATGGCCGCAATGGAATATCACACGGCATTTCGCGTCTTTCTCCGTTGTGCCGCTAGATGTCGCATGATTGCAAGCACTGCTTGATACGGTCGCGATCATGCGATACCTGGCGCCACGACTGAGAACGTTGCGAAATACCGTGACATATTCCATCCTGAAGACGGGCCTTCAGGAGCAAAGTTAGAAAAATCGCAGTATAGTGCATTGTTTCTCATCGGAGGTGGCGGTGGTCTGTCCCCGCTCGAGAGTGAAATTCGGAGGAAGCGGCTGGAGGGGGTGTTGAAGGTAGCAATAGTTGTCGTTGGGGGGTGGGGGTGGAGGAGGAGGAGGAAAGGTTGGTAGGAGGTGGATGTGGATGTGGTGGTGGTTATGGTGTACTGGACGAAATGTTGATGGTGGCAGAGCTAATGAAGACGATGGTGATAATCTTGGAGTGTGTTGAGACGATGTAGTTTTGGAGGTGGTTGTAGTAATGGTAGTAGTGGAAATGGTGTTTGTCCTAATAGTAGTGGAGATAGGGAAGCGGGACCTGCGGGAGAGGACGTTGGAGTTATAGGTGGCAATAGTTGTGGTGGGCTGATTGATTGATTGTTAGTGACTCCTGGAGCTTCAACGGCTATGGTCATTGGTCGTGTAAGTGTAGTGCATGTTGTTCCTCGGGAGGTGGCAGTGGTGCTTTGCTGCATGGTGAGATCTGGCGCATACATACCATCAGATGGCGGGGTTTTCCCCAACCAGGTATCTCCCACCAGCTTCGCCATAGCCGGGAGCTGCTCTAACTAACGACCGATCCCTGGCACTTGTTGCTGTGTAGTGCATGGGAGTGTAAGTGGGTGTAAGTAAGGGGTGAAGATAGGACAAGGAATAGGTAGTAAAGATCGCACGCGGTCCGTGGCCCGTTTCTTAGAGTACTGCTCCGGCATTCGCCTGGTGTTGATCGAAGAAACCACGGAAAACTACCGATCAGAGCAGCTGGCGGTTAGAATTCTCTTCCAGACACCGACTGAAATTGATCTAGTTTATAAGCTAGTGTCAAAACTCCTGCCACCGCCGGGGCTCGAACCTAGGACCTCCCGGTCAGAGACACTGCAGTGACATCAGTTGATGCCCTGAGCCACCTCTCCTGGCAAGGGTTGATGGAGATGCACATTCCAGTTTTCGAAGTTATTTAGTTGGCAGCACCAAACCTTCGTCAGATTGAGAACTCTAAGTGTACAAATGATGTAGAAAATGAGTTTAGTGGCGGCACTTATGACGTTAAAGTTAGAAGTAGTGGAAATTGTGAACGTTACACGTAGAAGTAGTGGGATACATGATAGGGAGATACATGAAATCTCCTGGACAGAGTCACAACGTGACTTGCCGAACATCAGCGCGTACGGGATTGCCTAAAATCAGGAGCAAATGTCGGGTGTGAGTCAATTTCTCACTACATGTTCAGTGGAAAAAAGTTAATATTATATGCGTAACTATGGCCGTTGCCCCCTTATTCCAGCAACATTAAAAATAAAATAATAAATCACGAATAGGACGAGCTATAAATTTTATTTTAAATCCACACATTCCCTCTCACGACAAGGTCGACTCTATTCACGTGAGGAATGCTGAAATACCGAGAACTCCATGTTTCTTTTTTAAAACTCATCCATACCGATGTTGAATTCTAAAAAGAGCCACTGGCGATTGTGGAGCGTCGTTTCGGTTCCAGTGCCCCTTGAAATAGCAGGTCTCGTCGCCTCCATAAACCGGTAGTAAACCTCGACGACTCGAAAAGGAAGATTCGGCTTCTATACGGTCGCACGAGTTATAATCCTGCCCGCCAAAGTATTAGCACCGCACTGCAGCAGTGTTTTGGATGTAAGACCTTTCGAATTCTTGTAAACGTTCTATACAAAGAGTGGTGCCTTAAAGCAACGCTTTTGGACGGTTAAAACTAATTTAATAATTTAAAATTAAAGGAGAAACATGAACAACCAGCCAAATCATCCATGCCCCGCTCAGCATTAATTAATTCTATTTCCTATAACATAAAATCTGGACAGAAAATTCAAACCATACAACCGATACTTATACTACAATCTTAAGAAAAAACAAACCAAATCAACCAATCAACATCTATTCTGCTGTCCAACACAAATTGTAATCACCCAAAAGCATTGTTTTAGAACACTATTCTTTGCATAGTAATTATAGTTATTATTATTTTTACCATTGTGTATTAAGAATTATTATTATAGTCGTACATCTCTTAATTGTCAAGGCCTCTAACATACCGAAAGAGTGAGCGCTTAAATAGTACCATTATAAGTGTACCACTACGGCTTGCAGCTCTGTAGAACACTGCAGAGCGGCACCAACGCCGGTTGTATCTCTAACAAACGGGTCGTGAGCGCAAGCAATCTTTCGTTCCTCATTTTTGTCATTTCTTCCCCTTTACACACACACACACACACACACACATTTTCACGCATTATACCAGCACTAATGTCTTGGCCTTTGTCCTCAATGTGGAGGTGCCACAAGATACCTGGGGGGAAACCCATAAGCCGACGTGTGCCGGATCTTACGTTATAGAGGGTGTTATCACCACCAACTCCAGAGATATATAATGGTCTACGGAATAATGAAAATAGCAGATGGTACACCTCGAAACAATAAATCAATCAATTTTCGTCCACATGAAAAGTACATTTAAATGAATGTGAGCAAAGTGCATTTCTCATATTGCGAAGGTTTCAGCTTCAGTTTATTGAGCATGAAGTCTCGTCAAGACATAAGGGTCCTCATATAGAACGTTGAAACTCATATAAAACGGTGTATGGCGCTGCTTCCTACTGCAAGATGCAAGAAGCGACGGCGTCAACCTCCACGAGAAGTCCCGCGACGTAATCGTTGCATTATTCATCGCAGCAGAATTCGTCCTTCATAAAGAACTGTCATCTAGAGCAGCGGATTTGCCTATGGAGCAGGTTGCTTCGGTAGTGCAACTTTAGAGCGGTACCGTTCTTCATTTTCAGAAATTCTCGTGACTTTCGCCGCACTGATTGAAGCTCGCATTAGCATAGCCGCTCTGTGAAGGATTACGACTGTCTACCTGCGAACAAGTTTCTTGACTAGGATATGGTTCGAAAGAGATTGTAGGGTTCGCTTGAAAGAATGAGGAAAGTCTTTGGTAACGATTCGATTTTTTAAGGGTAATTAGTGAAAGAGAAATATAATGGAAAATCAATTGCTTGATGTTTCCGGGAGAGTCAACTAACAACATTATTCCTGTCAGGGTAGTGCATGTTTCTATCGTGGGAGGCGACGGTGATTTTCCCCCGCTGGATGACGAGATCCAGCCCCGACATATGAGTATTTACGACGGCTTGCGGGAGTTTTCCCAATCAGTACCTCCCACCAGCGGAGCCCCCCCCCCTTCCGGACAAGCTCTAACACTAAACTTCCGGTAATGTGGTAGTGTAGTGCGTGTAAATGTAAGTATGTGTATGTAAGGGGAGAGGATAGGACAAGGTAGAGAAAGGAAAGATTGCGCGCGGTCCTTGGCCCGTTTGTTAGGGTTCTGCTCCGGCATTCACCTGGTGTTGATCGGAGAAGCCACGGAAAACTACCAATAAAACCAGCCGGCCGCTAAAATTCTCCTCCGTACAGCGACTGAATTCAACAAGCTAGGGTCGAAAATCCTGCCACCATCGAGACTCGAACCTTAGGACCACCCGGTCAGGGGCCATCAGTTGATGCCCGAAGTCACCTAAGCCGATACGAGATATCTTCAGGTAGCCGTAAAGGAACCTACATCAACGATCCGAATGTGTCGTCTTGCGTGTGTGTGTGTGCGTGTGTTTGTAAGTGTGTACATGTATGGTGGGCAGGGAGTAAGTGGAGCGTGGGTGGTTTGCGAGAGATTTTCCGTGAAGTTTCTTTCCAGGTGCAAGTGATAGCTCGAAGCATGAAAATTGAATTGGCCTATTTTATTTTCCCGTATACTTTGAATCTGCAATTTCCCTACCTATGTCAACATACGATGAGAATTTGCATAAAAGAAACAACGAAAAGGTCGCCAGTAAAAAAGATGCTTGCTATCCATCCCCCCTCCTTTGTCTCCCCCTCCGTCATATGACACGTTTATTGAGGCAACCTACAGAGGATGTTCTAAAAGTTTGGTGATTTACAATTGCTTATTTTTCTCCAAAAATCAGCATTAGAAAGCTATTTGGATCATTCGGAGTGATTGTATAATATTCTTATTAATCGTGCCACAGAAGGTGAATTGCTATATGTAGGGTGTCCGGGGAGGAAACGTCGTGACTTCTTCGAAAACAAGTTCTTAAGACAATTATCAGCATATTTTGTCTGATACACAAAATATGCTTAAAATTGTCTTAAGAGCTTATTTTCGACGGTTTCTCTCCGGACCCCTCTTCTTCGAATCTGTAATTCATCAAAATGTATGTTTTATGTACATTGTGAAGTGGAGATTGATATAATTTTGCCCTTTGCAGTGAAGTTAGAACTCATTACTTGTTAACACATATTTAATTACACTTTATAATGCAGAAAACTTTTTGCACATACGCAATTAACAACTCTTATGCAAAACATTAATTTCCTTTGCTTTTGCATTATTCTTGCACTAGTTGTTTCTTCTCATACGTGGACTTAATTTCCACCTAGTCACAAGCCGTTCTCATGAAAATAAAATTTCAGAGTACGTATTTTTGAAAACAAAATTATTGATAACTGAAACACAAAATCATCTCCCCGCAAAACCAGTAACTAAATATCTATTGTAAGTAAACTGAGATTAGGTCCCGACGCATATTGAGTGAATGTCTGTCCTGTGTTCCGCATTTTATTAATTTACGTATCAAAATCGCAATGTCGTCGAGACATTGTGACCACCAATAATAATTGCTGAAATGGTCCCTGGGGCCATATAACCACAAGAGAGAATGTTTTACGGGAGAATCAGTCGCTTCCAAGAAAAATATGTCCGTCATTGAAGGTAAATGCTTAATCGAAGTGGCCGTTTCAGGGGGTCCCACCACATTTTAAAAATTTTAAATCTTCGCCTCTTTTGTGTTAACCGCGTAGCAAAAGTTGAATGGTCACATTTCATTTTCCCCATTTCTTTAAACCCCGAAAAACTTTCCTTCCGATCTGTGCATCACGTAATGAAAACTTGGTGAACAGAGAGATCGAAAAGGTCACCAGTAAACAAGATCCTCCCAGCCATTCCCCCACCCCATTCCGCTCCCACGCTACGCGTAACTTCGCGCCATCTAACCTCCCTGGTTGCCGGCGCGCCGCCTGCTGCAACCCAGCTGCATGTGGAGGTGGCCATGAAATATTCACAGCGCCACCGCCCGCCCGCCCGGCGGCGGCGGCGACGGTGGCGGCGGTGGTGGCAGCGCGGCGTCTGAGGGGTAACGACCGTGGCGCCATCTCGCCGGCTGCGGCGCGTGCGAGAACTAGGGAGATCGCGCGGTATCAAGGTGAAGTTCAGCCGCAGCTCTGTTCGAAAGGGCCCCTGCGGGAACGGAGGTTCTCTCTAGTTGCGGCGTGTTTTATCTGTCTTCGGTGGGGGTGGTGGGGGAGTTGATAGCGGAGTGGCTGAGAGAGGGGACACCCCAAGTGGCGCATTTAGTTGGTCTGTGCACCGGATACTGTAAACACTTTTTTTTGTTTTGATAATGAGAAAACTTAAAGACCAATCCTATGTCGCTGCAAAACCTTTGGTAAATCATCTTTCCTCGTGCATCTGTTTTATAATGAGTAGAAATGACGTCCCCTCTCGAATATTCTAATAAACACACAATTAATGGATTATTGTAAATTGTTTCATTCCAAGGATGGCATAAGGAAAATATAAATAACCACATAAAAAAGTCATTTTTGATCAGAATGTATTGAGAGATAGTAGTTCTCAATTTACGAAAGATTTAGACGACAAGAAGTACAGAGTAGAAGACACTGGGAGATAAAATAAACAATTCGCGTATGGGCGAGCGGGTGGTGGTGACAGGTCTTTGGGGACACAGAAGCAATTTGTTCTTTTATTCCTATTTTGAAGTGTTACAAAAGGAAACAAAGGAAAAGTGATTGTATTTATTCTCGAATCCTAAAGATGATAACAGGTAAGCATTATTGATCGTTATTTCATAGTATTTCTAAACTGAACTTTTCAAGACTTCTTTGTTCTACTCGCCAATGCTTTTTGTTCCATATTAAAGGCCAGAGAATTTCAAAGCCATTATTTTTTACCTTTACATTAGGGTTCTGCAATATTAACTTGTTAAAATGTTAACTTCTTTTTTTATATTTTCAAAGCACACAGTCTTCATTCCGCGAATGTTCCATGTGTTTAGCTTAGGTGTTCTGCCTCCTAATGATAGGCGCAAACAAAGTACATTAATGACAGTAATAACAACAACAATAATAATAATAATAATAATCAACTATAGTCGTGAATTCGTCGCCTTTAGTCATGAATTAGATTAATAATAATAATAATAATAATAATAATAAATCGGAGCCGTCTAAATATTTAGCACTTTACAAATCTTTGTTTTAAAAGTGAAAATAACTTCGATCGGCCCGGCTCTGTACTGTGCATAACACAGTGTAGGCCCGGTATTGGGCGTGAATTAAAAAAAAATAGGTTGCATCCTTCTACAAACATTAAGAAAATAATACGGTTAGCGGGAGATAATACATTACGATTGAATGTATTACTTCATGCAACAACACAGAATCAGAGAATGTCGCCATGTTCAACACAGTACTGTCTCCGCCGCAAGCTTGTATGACACCGAGTTAGGCCAGGATTTAAAGGTTATGATTAGAAAGGTAAAGAATGGAAGGTGAGAAAGCCCTGCCATGCATGCAGCAATAAGTAATTTAATGCAGACAAGGTAATTATTTCCCATACGAAATAGCATAACCTGACACTATGTGGTTAGGCCAAAGGCTTTTAAGCCATTGCAATATCTATATTCTAAACCTTTCTAACCTTTCAAAATCTGGTATTCACCCCAGATGGTATCATCGCATCAGAGCCGAGTAAAAGTGACCACATGGTACGGCTAAGGATAAAACACCTGAAGCTTGGAAAATATGGGATCAGGATGAAAAACATCCTGACTACCTACTAATAAGAAAGATTAATCCAAAACAGCAGGGTATATTTGATGAAAACCCCAATAAAAAGTATGGGAATATCAGTAAAGTGGCGAAAGAGGAAAGGATTTTTGTTTATTTTTTTCTTGGACATTAATAAAAAAAGTGTATGAGAATTTTGCCCATTTTTGATAAAATAAAATTCAATTTAATACTGTACTGAATAACGCCCAAACTGCTTCTGAACAATCTCGCTAACATAAGAACAGTCTGTCAACGCAACAAGTTCTTATTTTTCAATTAAATTGTTAAAATGCTATTGATGGATGTGTTTATAAACATGAGTTTACAACACTACTTCTTCTCTTGACACATTACTCGTGAGAGCACCAGTCCCCGAAGTGCTGACGAACAGGTGTCCGCGATCCGGCCTCTCGGGCAAATGACGTGCGAGGGCGCTGTATCTGCGCAGATAAGTGCGCGATAGGCGCCCGTCAGATTGCCACGAATCGTGGAAGCGCCGCTGATGCACGCGTGAGAAATCCCTTATTTTTAGCAGAGCCCACGCAACCCAAGCCGTCCATTCCACACCAAGCGTCGGCACTTAAAGCATTAAAGAGGCGTAGCGCGGAAAGGTGTGCACAGTAGCCTCTTTTTAATGCACTCTTTCTCAACGCATTTGAAGTTGCCTCTAGGTGGTATTGTTAAAAATCGACGTTGATATAATGAAATAATTCGAATTAATATGTTGGTATAAGTAGAATTATTTAAAAAAAGTAAGGATTCCATGGAGTTTGCAGGACTTGTAAGTCGAGAGATATCGTTTGCAGAATGTGAAAGTGTGGTTAAAACTCAGTGGTTACCGCAGAAATCTCGTGGAAATCCACATACATAGGGAAAAAGAAGTAATCTTCCACAATAAAAATTATTGAATAATATAATAGTGATATAAATAAAAATAGCAGTAACAAAATAAAACAGTAGTGTAAATAATAATAATATTTTTTATCGTCAAATATAACTTATTTTTACCCATCCAAGTGGCATGAAAGCAGAGTTGTTCATAATCATCGAGTCGGAAGAACAGATGACCAGATGAACATTAAAAACCAACACTTCTTATGAGAAATAGAATCATCTGAGTAATCTAATATTACGTTTTTAATTTCGCGAATAAAGTTAATTTATTTTTTTACAATATTTAATTTTAAAATTATATGGATTAGCTGACTGATCAGAAATAAAAAGTTCAAATGAAAACGAGTACAGTTGTTAGAGACTGAAAAGTGAATTTACCACTTCTGAGGAGAATTCCCCCAGTAAAGTATTAGAAAAGAGACTGGGAGCGAAGCAAAATGGAGGAAATAAATTAACAATGGATTCGCTGACTAATTATAAACATGGAAAACTGTAGAATCAAAGATATATAATGTGAAGGATTAGGGTCCTTATTTTTTAGACAGACAAATTTTTGAAACCTTAATTTATTTCGTATCATTCTGTTATCTTTCTGTCAAATGATATAATTGATGTAAAAGGCAGACTAAATAGTGGAAATAAGAAAGAAATAAGAGTTTTTTCTGCTGACAATAGCCGTTTTCCGGCGCACGACGTCACTGTCTCTTCTTACGAAGTTCATTCGTAAGTGCACGAAAGTAAGAATAGATTTTTTTACCAAAGTTCTATAATAAAAATAACGTCTGTGCATTACCTGCATGATGATAAAATTTCCTAGTTCCCCATTTTTTAAACTCTAATTCTTTTCGCTTTAACTGCTCATTCCCGTTAATCTCTGAACTCGCACCCTCCCCGAGTACTTTTGTGACCTTTCGGGCCAGCATGCAAACGCGTGAAAATGGCCGGCATTCAGCTAAGCGTTTTCGTGTGGGCCGCTCTGCAGCGACGCCCCCGCGCCTCGGACTGTCCACTCGTCGCCCACGGGGCGTGGGCGACGGCGCGGGGGTGGTCCCCGTCACGCCCCCAGCCAACCCACCGCCGGCCTCGCCTCCACGCACAATGTGCTAGAATGGACCGAAATGCCCCCGGAGGGTTTGGGGTTTAGATTTGCGATAACTCGTAAAACATTTTTTAGACAGCCACTAGTAAAACCTGTTCATTCAAGGCATGCTAAAGGTGCTAAAAGTTCAATTTTTAGCACTACTGCTAAACGTGCGATGTTCAAATGTTCAGATAAATCTGTGAATGCGGATTTTTCTGAAAAAAGAAAACAAAATACTTTCGGCCGATAGCATCAGCTAGTACTGACCCGTAACGTAACGTATATAACGATATGTAACGATAAGTAACGTTAAATAAATATAAGTAACGTAGTAATTTCTATAGTTGAAAGAAACAAAATGAATATCAGTAAAGCTAAAATGCCATATTAGGCAAGTAATTTATAATGTTTAGCTTTGTTGCGTTAGTACTTGCTTTGGAATCAAGAGATGTTAGGAGCAACACACACACACATACACTTGCATGCACTACACTATCACATACGTCGAATTACTAGTCAGGAGTTTAGAGCTTTTCCAGGTGAGGCCTTGCCGGGGGCATATTTATGCAACACTTTATTTGGTATTGAAATTACTTACAGAAAATTTAATTCTCCAGCTTTTCATTATAAAACATCCCAGCAAAGTACAGTCTGAGACTCAATAAGGGATTTAAAAAATCATAAATATTCATATATTTTGTCATTACCGTAGAGTTTGTTTTTCTTCCTGGGAGCGCTTTTCGGCCCACTGTGCGCCCCTGTCACCCCTGTCACTCACGCCGTAACCGCCCCCCTCCATCGGCCCCGTCGACGCACTGCCCGATGCCTCCAAGGCCACAACCGCCCTCTCCGAAGGATCGTCACCACCCCTTCAAGAGCAACACTCCACTCTGCAGCTTCCATTACCTCAACGGGTCAAGGTGTCTCTGACGCCCCATCGTCCCCGCCTAGCCACCCATCTTCCTTATTAAGAACGCATGTATGTCCTTATTACGAACATGTTTTTTTTTGTCAATTACGTATGTAATTGTCGAGAAAAGCGCGTGTTATAACAGGTTTTGCTTATTTTGATTTTTGTCAATTACAGCGCCATCCATCACGAAACGGAAAAAATGTTAAATACAAAAGTTAGTTGTTTCTTTTCTCGGAGAATCCCAATCTGCAGGAAAAAAATGGTGTTCCCATTTAACTTTTTTATTTCCCTCCACCACACCCCGTCCCCGAGGGGTAAGGTAGAGGGGTTAAGTTTGGTATCATTGGGTGGGCCCTGTTGATACAAATAACTTTCATTAGCCACATTTCTTGATTCGATGCACACTTTTCGAGATATTCTCAAAACCAGTCGGTAATGGAACACCCGGTATATTGACGTTTTAAGCAGTTTTCTTGTACGCTGGGTCCAAGTAGTACATCAGCGTTTTTAGATGCATTTGACGTGCTCTCCCCTGGCCCTGCTTCTGACACAATGCATTCTTTGCTCCACTCTTTGCTCTCTGAATGGATCCCAGACTGAACTTTCCTCCGCGTAAGTGAATATGTAATTAAATTACCTTGAACGAGAACAAATATTTTCCTGTTAATTTATGGACAACGGAAGTCAATGGTAAGCAGCTTTCTCACTTTGCGCAGTCGTAGTGCCGAAGAGTGCTCAGATAGCTAACGTTTAAAAAAGAAAGAAAATTATGTGTACATCGCCATTCCCCATTATATTTTATCTTGCAAAAAGTAACCTCTGTGGGAAAAAGTGAAATCCTACAAAACGAAGATGAACTTGTATTTCATTATTAAACCTTATGACATCCCGAACATTCCAAGTGAAACCCACTTCTACTGCAAGACTCCTTCAAGATACCGAAGTTATTAACTAGTGCTCGCGTCGCCGCCGTCACTAACTCCACGTCCCATTATCTGTGTCCTCTAATACCGTTGGAACTCCTATAACGGCTTCTTAATTTTATTGTGCCCGAAAAGTGAATGAACTACTTTACAGGATCTAAAAAGAATGCCCCATTTTTTTTAATCCTAAAGTAGTTTGTCCCAAACATTACAACGAAAAAAGAAATTAGGAATATAGTTCATGGGATTTTTACGGTGTGCGTAGAAACAATTACAACAAAAACAACTACATTCTTAAATACATGATGGTCGTGAATTCTACAAGACCAAAATACCAACACCAAAATTCTCTCCCACTGCGGCTGCCTGTGTGGTCGTTGTCCGCGCTGCTTCTGCATTGCGGGCAGCCGCGGGCGCGGAGGACGGGCGGAGCACAGGGCGGGTGACAGTGCGGCCGCGGACAGGGCTGTGGGCGGGGCCGGGCGGGGAGGGCGGGGCGGGGCCGGGCCGGGCGGAGAGGGCGGGGCGGGGCCGGGCGGGGAGGGCGGGGCAGGGCGGGGCGGGAGGGCGCGGTTGCGTGCCGCCAAGCTCGACCACGCCCACGCCCCTAGCGGAGGCGGAGGTGATGTCGCCTGTACAAGGTGGCTCCAAAATATAGCTCTGATAGCAGCGAGGAAGCGTTCCACAGTCGGCCCCGTGGCCCAGATCGCTAAAGCAATAGTGCCGTAGTGAACTCGGACCGAGGAGTCGCGGCTTCGAGTCGTGCTTTGGGCTTGGTTGTATGTGTTCGTCCTTTCACCCCCTATCGTCACCATATCGTTTCATTCTCAAACCACAACGTTAAATCTAATAGTGGTCGCTAATGACCTTGATGTACTTGATGAGACCTTAAATAACAAAAAAAAAAACAAAAAAAATGCCTTCTGTGCTGGAACACACCTAAATTTGTATGTTAGCCTGCAATTGGCGGCGGCGGCGGTAGTGATGACTCCAGCAAAAGGTGGCTGCCACATATAGTCCTGTCAGCTACACGAAGTATGGGATAGTGTGTTCGTGGAAGCGTTCGAATAGTTGCGAAATTCTCAACGCCGAATTGGTGAGACTTCTTGCACATCGAATCTCCAACGTCAGCCTGAACCTGGCGGAGGCGGTGATAGCGATGTTGCCGGTACAAGGTGGCTCCTAAATGAAGCTCTGTGATAAAAGCGAGCAAGCCTTCACGCTGGGAGCACACCGAAATTCGTACTTTAGCCTGCAATTGTCGCCAGCATGAGGTAGCTCTTACAATTAGCCCTGTTAGCTACGTGAAAGTATTCGAATAGATGCAAGATCCTCCACAATGTTTTCAGGTGCTCCAGCATAATGAATCGCCTACGTCAACCTACAACTGGAGGAGAGGTAGTAGCAATGTTGCCAGTACAAGGCACTCCAAAATGTAGCTTTCTGGAAATGTTCCACGCTGGGAGTACGCCGAAATTCGTATGTTAGCATTCAGTTGGGGAAGCGTCGGTAGTGATGCCGCCAGCAGAAGATGTCTTCTACTTGTACCTCTTTCAGCGCGTTGAAGTAATCGAATAGCTGCGAGCCCCTCTACTCTATTTAGGGTGGATGGGAGGGGCGCCGAATCTCTTACGACAGCGTCCAGCTGGCGGAGGCGGTGGTAGCGATGTTGCTGTACAAGGTGATTCCAAAGTGTAGCTCTCCGACAGCCCTGTGCAAGCATTGCTGGGGATTCCTCCACACTGTACACGTGTGTAGGAGCTCACCCACACCGAAATTCGTACTTCAGCAACGAGATAGCGCTGTCGGCGGTAAAGATATAATCCCGTCTTCACACTTGTACCTACTCTCTACTTACACACGCGCGCAAACACACACATACATTTGCACTTCACGAACACACATGTCTAATGACCAGTCAGGAGGTTTGAGCTGTCCCGGCTGGGCGGTGCACTGGAGGGAAGATATCTGGTTTAAGAAAATCCCGCTAGCACGTTTGACCGCCATGTGCATCATGTATGATTCACACTTGCAATGTATTAGTGAGCCGTGTGAATCAAAGGGCTTCACACACAATATTATCGTCGAAGCCGTGTGGGTCAGAGGCGCTTCACGCTACGTTTACGCCGTGTTTATGGAGCAATATAGTCTAGGGCCTTCTGAACAGATTAGTGTTCTTGGTCTACCTGTATATACGAAATATTACCTTCTAAGTGCTTTTTTTTACAAAAAGGGGTCAAACACATCTACCAGTAAAGTCCGGAATAAATTATATATTTCTTTTAATAATATGGTAAGTGATCTCATTTAGTTCACTTTTTTCTTAATAGAATGATTGTGTGTATATTATCTCTTTTACACAATAATTATGACATTGAACTTTTATTCGAAGATTATAAAGTAAAAAGAGTATAAACAGTACGGAAAACAATGATATGACACCAATAATCGGCACACATACTTTAAAATTGAAAACCAGAGTCTTTACTAGCATTTTATAGAGAAAATAACTGTGAATTATGTTTATCACAACGTGGCTCCAGAAGAAGGAATTTACATCTCGGGCCGCAAGGTGAAACATTGATTCACGACTCAAAATGGCCGTTACATCCGTGAAAATTAGTTACATTTTTCCAAATATATAATATTATATCTCGTATATAGCCTTTAGGGATAAAATAAACGTGTGGCCTGAGGAGAAAATAATTTTGACATTACGGCGGTCAACGTGCTAGTCGACGTGTAGGTAGGCGCCGGATCTCCCCATCCACCGGGGGACGATCACTGCCGCCTCCAGCGAAAAAAACATGCACTACACTTATAGGACCGGTTACGGCAGCAGTTGACGCGCCAGGAAACACTAACCAATAAATCAACCTACATGTCCTAGAAGTTTGTAACATTTATTCCACAACTCCCTGTACGGTCTACCTTACACCGCACGTCGTGCGTAAAACAGCCTTGTGTATTCTCACGGAATGGGTTTACCGCGATCGTAATGACGTGGGGCCGAGATCCGTACCGGTTTGACGTCATCAGCTACGGCGTACGAGCCCATTCGGGTTTTATCGGGTAACTGCAGCTATATTGGTCGTAGAAAGAACCCGTTCGTGTTCGATTTTACGATATTGGCCTGTATTTCGGAGTCGCATTGACCCTTCGATTTTGTTGAGCGGCCTTGGAGAAAGACGAAATGAGGTTTCTCTGGAATGTGGCGGTCGTTGGGGTGTGTGGAAATTGTTAGGAGGGATGCAGGAAGGCAAGAAAATTTGTTTTCTGGTAACTTTCTCATTCACGTCGCCGCATGTCGTTTTAAACTCTAATGTCGCTTTGAAAGAAAAGATAGATCATTCAAGATTTTCATTGCCAAAAGGAATTGATATGGACGTGTTTGTCACATTTGGAATTTAAATGTGATCTTTAAATTTAGAACGTGGTCTCTGTTGAGCAGGCAAGTTCATCACTGTTGTCCAGTAAGTTGACTACTGATTTGAATGTTGATATACTTTTGTTTGGTATTGAATGCATCCGTTGCTGATACCTTCGGTTATGATAGATATGCTTAAATGCTTACTGAATTAAATATTAGGTACGTCAGTTCTCCGCTTACTTTCGGAATAGCTTTTTGGTCAATCAGCACAATATATTTGTGTTTGAAGTGATTGGTAATCCCTAAAAATGTCATCTGTCATACTGTACTGGCAGAAAACAGAAAATATTATTAATTTTATTTCAATTTTCTTGTTTTTAAGGCAGAATTACTGGAGGAAGATGTATTTTGTGTCAGGTAAACGCAAAGTCTTCCTGCAAATAGACCTTCGAAATTCCTGCAAATAGACCTTCGTAAAAATATTGGCATTTTCCAAATAAGCATATCTGCCTCAACGTACAACATTTTAGAATCAACCTTTCATTAATTCTATACACGTCCTATTATTTGCCTACCTTTAAATATACAAACGTGCTTTGAATTTTAAAATAAAATTTGCGAGGTCAACGCACGATTTCATGTAATTCTTTAGGATAGTCGAAACGTGTTTAATTTACTCTTTCGATGGTCACAAATGCATTGTCATTCATGTTTCAAACGGTATATGATTTTTGAAGTCATATTATTGAAAGTTTTTAAGTAAAAAAATTGTAAATTTATATTTCCTGAGTAGTAAAACAATTAACAGACTCTTAGCACAATTACAATTATCTGATTACATTTCACGATTAATACCGGGTATACTTTCGAGGATACTCTTATTGATTAATTAATTATATTATCGTATTTTGTATTTACGGGCGTGACAACTGCTGCGGTCGTTAGTCCTGTAAGTGTGGTGCATGTTTTTTACGGCCGGTGGCAGTGATTGCCCCCTCTCGCTGGATGATGCGATCCTGCGCAGGACTACACGTGTGCTTGCGGGGTTTTCCCTAACCAAGTATCTTCCACCATCGGGACACAGCCCCACCCAGGACAAGCTAGGATCTCTAGTACAGAGGCACTGCAGTGGCATTAGTAGATGCCCAGTGTCACCTAAGCAAGTGATACTCATACTGCAATATTCAAGCAGAGCATATAGCTTGATCAACAAAGATTTGTGTGGACATTGGTTAATTGCTTTCGTGATGTGAATGGTCCATACACACAACTTATCTGACAACATTTGGTGCACACACAACACATCCATACACACACAACACATCGGACGACAACAATATGATATGTAAATATTAAATATTCATGAAATACTAGACAAAATTATTTTTGTGGATGCAGTTGAGTAGGGATTTCTATTCTTTCCTTTTCCTTGGACAAATTCTCTTGCACAGATACATTATGTGGTAATTAATAAATTTTGAACATTAACGCAGAAATTGTTTTCATATAAATGTAAAAAATGCTTCAGAATTTCATATTCAAATTAATTTTTTAATTTATTGGTTTTAAACTAATTTCACCAATGTCTTCTACGTCAATATAACTAGGGATTTCAAAAACGTTTTCATTATTGTGTCTTCGATATATTGACCAAATAATAATAGTAAGTTATTTATTCAAATCTTAAATACACGAAAAATAAGTGTTAAGAAAAAATGAGAAATGAATAATTGAATATAATTGAGAATTATATTTTTTTTAATGATAAAAGGATGAAAACAGAGAATTTCCCTTCATCCAATTTTCTCGTATCAAGTACCCACATAATGTGGCTTCGGACTACACAACGTATTTGAAGTCATTTGCAGCATACACAGGGGCAAGGTTTATCCACTTTTTCGATCTCAGATCTCCTTAATATGAGTTATTTTTCTGACAAAAAATTGCCATTTTTCGTTGCAGTGATACAATTACTTTCTTCTTACTCGTAAGTACGTAGCGAGTGAGGAAACTTAACTTTATCTAAAATAAAATCTAAAAAAATCTATCTAAATTCTGTGTAAATGAGTTGCTGCTTGTATTTTCTGCTGTTGGCCTGTAGTTGGCAATACATTCTTGCATCGCTGACCCTCCAGGTCGCGAAAGTGCACAGAGAGTAAACACATTATCCCACTCGGCAACGTGCAGAGGTGAAAGGTCGTAGAAGGACGTTCAGACGCCCCTGGGCTCCACAGTAAATTCGCTTCATTGTTTACTCGTTGAATTTGTTTTGTTTACATTCAAGATTTTTGCTTATCATATTTTCAGTAGTTACGCGCATGGTATTATATAAAGGAAAGGTCAGTTTGGTTTTCTCAAATAATGTTAATATATTTACATGAATTAATTCCTATTCGAAAGGTAGCTACGTTTGAATAAAATTATATTTTTGTCATCAAATGAAAATTAATGTTACGGTTATTGTGGATACAATAATTAACTCAAATATTGTTTTCAAACATTCTATCTGTTACAATTTTAGTGTTCCATAACATTTGCATTAATAATTTAAAATATTATTTTTGTGGAATTAAAACATTGAAGTGATTGTGATCCACTTCTCTTAATTATAAAAATATCTCTGAAATGTTGATGTGAAATTTCATGTAATCAGGGATTAATATTTGCACTTTCCCGTTTCAAGGAAGATCATTCATGTATTATTTTACAGTCTGTAAGATTAAATACTTTTATATGCTGCATGCTTCAAGTCATTAATAGCGACTAGTGCGAAGAAATTCGGTATATACTATTTTTAACCAGTGAAGGGACATCCGAAAATAAGAGGAACATTTGTCACCTTTGAATCAAAACCCATTTCCCCGCGATAACATTGGTAGAAATGCTTTTCTGATTGTGAGTCATCTCATTATCTTAAATTTTAAGTTCCGCATCTGAGATCAACTTCAGTGATTATTACTGATTGATATTTTTCAATATTGTTCCAAGAGGGCTTATTTAAAAGAGTATTAACTTATAAATTGAAGAGGTTATGAGCATTATATCTTTGCATCAATGTAATACACGATGTTTAATAGTGTAGGTTAAATATGTGATGACACTACTTTCCTTGCAGATGCGCGGTTTTTAAACTTAAATATATTTGCCAATGCTTCGCTATAGGAGATAAATAGTGTTTTCGGAACCTTTGAAACCCTGAGTTAGCAAATGAGTGTATAATTAAGTAACGTTGTCATGTACACTTTATAGAGTCATGTCCAAAAATTGTATTTCGTATATTTTTCAGAATCTCACATCTCATTTCAACCATGATATGTAGTGAACTTCAAAGTGTTTCGAGAATATGTTTGAAGTTGTTAACATCAATATCCGACTTTGTTAATCTGGTTTCCATTTGTCTCCCCAGAAGATGTACTACTTCTGAAAAATCTCGAAGAGTAAACATCCAAAATAGTGCACAATTATATTCAGCCAACTTGCTTGCATTATTTCGTAGGTAAATCAAAATATCCTCATGTTATCATTCTGTATTTTGACGTATTCGTACGCTCGTCAATTCCATAGAAACGTGTTCTTCATTTTTTTACAAATCCTCGTATTGAACTTCCTTTCAAAACCAATAACATTTTCTACTAAAACTACCTACGTAAGTCAGACGTACAAAGTATTCCCTTCTCCTTCCAGGCGGTCGAAGATCAAGGAACCCTGAGAGCTCGTACAGGAAAAAGGATGACGAGGCCCTTTTAATGAGAACAAATGACAGACGTCGCGACGGTGGCTCCGCCGTGCGGCAGACGTTGGAGAGTCGCATTGCAGTAAATCTTGCTTTGCCGCCTTTGGCTCTCCTCCAGGTTGCGAGGTACCTCTGCAGCGGGGTTTGCGTCTGTTGGATATAGCGCCATGTGACCCTGCAGAAATTGATAATATAATGTTTCACTTTCTCGGCTTCCACGAATTAGTGGCTCTTGCTACACTCCAGAAGTCCAGATGCTTGCAACTGGATTTATGAATTGTAAATCATTGCATTCAAGAGAAATATAGGTGGGTGTTGACGCTTTAAAAAAGTCTTCTGTTTACGCATCCCTCTCATTTTAAACAGTTTTCAAAAGTCACTTTTCAATTGATTTCAAAAGTCACTTTACTTCTAGGTAAAGCAGAAACATTCACAGGCTTTTTATAGTCAGTAATATCTGAAGCCTTCTTCTTTTTCATTTCTCAACTCACGCCAATCTCCTTAGGTGTTCATTCTACTGCTCTCCGCTATATTATTTTTAGGATAAACTCTTTTACTTCAAACACCAGAGAGTGTTGCGTCGTCGTAGGTTTTTCTCATTTCTATGGGTTTTCGCAGGGTATTCCTATTTAAGTTCTTCGCTTGTATTTAGATCTCCATTTCTTCCTGTCCAACATTCTTGTCGCATTTATGCATTTGATATTTTGTTAGTGACTGGAAGAGAAAGCAGATTTTCACATTTTGTCAACTCATGCTAATCTTTGCTTAGTAGTGTGTATCGTTCTTTCCGTAATTTGGTGAACAGGTGATACAAAGACATTGTGGACTATTTTTCATCTAACCCGTGCAAGACTTCGGCAGGCTTTGTATCTTTTTCAAAAATGTCCGGTATTTTATGAATTCTTCGTCCACCTAATTTGCCTCCTTTTTTAGAGTAAAGAAATAAACCTAAAATTCAATACTATGTCTGAACTGAGTCTCAAGTTAAGAGTAGAGGCGTCAAGTTGATCTTCACTTCATTTCATGAGAGAGTTGCCGTTTTTCAAATTACTTTGTAATAGATTTATAAGTGACAAACAGAACTAAAAATTATTTATCTATAGCATACCTCCCGGCGTCTACCCTACTGTGCGTTGGTGCAACTGGAGCAAGATAGGAGCTTTTTGCTTATTTGTGGTTTAAGGGTATGCTATCAAAAAAATCAGAAAGACATCCCCGTAAGCTATAAAAAAATTAAAAGCCGACCGTATTGCTATAAAATCACAGACTTAATTGCTACTGTTGGAACAACATATGGTGATACAGCTGTGGTAGGGGGAGTGCGTTTGAGATCAAGGGAATGGTTATTTGAGTAAGTTTTGGAATTAGCGTAATGTTAGTTCATTATGATGAATTATAAATATAGGAGTTTTATTACATCCCGTCATTTGTGACGAGTTACCCTTAGATTTATTATAATTCAATTTGTGAACTGTTTTGTATCACGCGTATCATTCGCATAGAACAGAAGTTTCAATTGTCAAACTGTTTTTCAGAAAGTCAGTGGTATATTTCAAGGCAATAACCTTTACTTTCAAATTTTACATTGGTTACTCTACCCCCACACAAATGGCACCTGGCACGGTGGGCTCTCAGAAACAGGTGGTCGCGATGGCAGTGCTCTGCCACGCTCCTGACGGCGAGAACGGCAACTTCCGCCCGCACCTTTGGGCAGCGATGCGGGAGCTGGAGAGAGACGTGCTTTAAAGTGTGCTCTGCTAGCTCTTCCAGGCCAACGCCTTTACGAGAGAAACACGCGGAGCGGTGCTCTACGTGCATATTAGAGTTGCTGTGGAGGAGACCGACGGCGTGAATTATTCAAGTAGAAGGCATGTAGTGGTATAATTGACCCAGACAGATTGATTAGTTATGTCGTATTTCCAGGCGCCTCAACTGCTGTGGTCATTAATTTCGTAAGCATGTTTGTGCATGTTTTATCTCGTGAGGTGGCTGCGTTCTTGCCCTCCTCTGTGATTGGGTTCGGCGGTGACGTACGCATCAGCTAACGGGTTTCCCTCATTGAGGTATCTCCCATCAGCGGGGCACCGACCCAACAGCGACAAGCTCTACGGTCTCGACATGTGTGGTAGTGTAGTGCATGTAACTTTAGGTGTACGTAAAGGTTGATGATAGGACAAGGAACAGAAAAGGAAGATCGCGCATGGTCAGTGGCCTGTTGGTCAGAGTACTGCTCCGGCATTCGCCTGGTGTTGATGAGAGAAACCACGGAAAGCTACCGATCAGAGCAGCCGTCCACTGTAACTCTCATTTAGAATTCGACTTAGGGCAATGTAGTTATTGTCGAAAATTTTGCCACCGAGAGCACTCGAACCTTACGATCTCCCGGTCAGAGGTGACATCAGTTGATGCCCTGAGCCACCTCAGCCGGTTTGAGCCAGCCAATGGCGACTCGTGCGTCGAACTACAGGTGAAGCAATGTCGGCTTATGTGTGAACAAAACTGAAGGCAAGAGATATAGGTCACAAGTAAAATCTTACGATTTGTGAAATTCGAGGAGAAACTATTTCTTGGTCGTATTCCACATACCCCACCCCATCATGATCGTATTCCATATCCCTGACGTCATACCAATAATTAAACAAAACAAATTAAATACGTTTGAAAATATTGGCAACAACAACGTTCTTACTAAGTACGTATATTGCGAGTTTAAATTTCGCAAACTTATTTTGTTCAGGTGTTTCGCAACTATACTCATAACAGAATTAGAGACAGATTTTTAACATTTCATGAAGTTCTTATTTTCTTTTCGCTATAAAAATATTTTTCCAAAAAAGACGTGTTACTAATTTATTTGATCGAATGTGCTCTGCCTCAAGAAATAACAAATAAAACGTTTGGCATGCAACTATCCTTGATCTAAAATACTCGTATATTAAATTCATATTCGAAAATCAAGAATCCCTCTTTTTATTTTTTTAGAGTAGTTATTTTTTGGCCTCAACTCGAGATGGGGCAAATCGAGAAGGTTGTTGAGAGAAGGAGAAAAAACATAATTTTTAATTCTCCAGCTGTATTCCAGTCTAGTGCCTCCTTAGTAACGTGAGTACAATGCGCGTTCCAACAAAATGCGCGCGCAATTTTTCTGCACGAGGGCATTGCAAACTTCCACAAGCGCATAGAACTTCATGTGCAAATTGGAGCGAATCAGAACGGCACACTGAACTTTACCGTAGACACATGTGGCATTTTCTTTTTCTTTTCTGCCCGCGAATATGCCGACTTGGATCACGCGTACATGCACTCTGCATTAACGGGACTCAATATCATTATCTCGGAAGCATGTGCATGGAATTTTATCAAGGGATCCGCATTTAGCTGGGTCCAGTTTTTATTCTCCAGGGTTGTTAGCCTGAAGGACGAAATGATGAATGAGGGATGAAAGGATGACACACAGACATACACAAATACCCATCCCCGAGGCGGGTCTCGAACCCGCGATCGTTCCGTCCAAGATCGCCACAGCACTACTGCTTTAGCAATCTCGGCTATCGGGACGGGCAGAATTTTCTTCAATTTTTATCAATTCATACAATATTCTATTTCATAATTTAATCAGAGGCAGCAACGAGAAAAACGAAGATCAATATGTTCATCGTAACTACATTAATAGTAAATAATACATTTTCGCACAATAAGCTCAGAAATTTATAATCATATAATTTTCGATTTTTTAAAGGAAAATTTTTTAAAAGCTGCCATAGTTGTGAGAAAGGAAGGTTTCGTATGCTTACCATTGTTAATTTTGCAAGAAATCGAAGAAAAGAGTTAAACTTTCCACTACTACGATTAAAATATTTTTATTTACAAAAAGAAAGTTGAAAAAACAGTTAAATAGAATATTTTCAAAACTGTCGAGAAATAGTGTAAATGTGAACCTATAAAGAAGAACCAGGCAGATTAATAGTAAAATAAAGAGACAAGTGTTGCCTACGTATTTTAATCTTTATTAACTTAAGAACTTTCCAATTTCATAGAATCATCATTAGACCTTCTGGGCGTAAAGTAAACCATAGCATTTGTTTTGAAAAGTACTGAAGTTAACACAAATAAATAAATCTAGGCAATACGTCTCTCATTAATTTATAAGATAGCAGCAACGTCATTAAGGACATATTAAAGAATTATAGTAGATGTGTATCAAGGACGAAATGAGACGATTTTTGAACGATTTGGTAATGATTTATTTCCTTTACACTAACCAGTTTTTTTTAAACGGCAATGACTTCGTGCGGTAAGTTTCCAATGTACATTGAACGTATACTAGTTTCCTTGAATGAGTGCTGAATGAAATTCCAACGACCGAACCATTCGTATTTCAAAAAAAAAAAAAGACAGAACCAACTAAATGTTCAGTCGTTTTCCAATTTTTTGCAAAGAAGTGACAACAGGATCCAGAGAGCGCAAAAGTAGAATCTGGAGCGCTCATTAAGAGAGGCTCTGAGGCCGAAGAATAAGCGCAAGGGCGACGAGGTCTCAAGAAGGTCGAGCGCGGGGGTGGCGCGCCACGTGGCGGGGCATGCAACTAATCGCTCGACTGCGATAACGCCCCGCGCTTGGCCGCACGCGACGACACCACGTCCTGCCTCGCCTCGCCTCGCCTCACCCCGCCCTGCGGCCTACGACGCTTAGCTACTCGCCGTCATGTCTCGCCTCCCCCCGCCCCACTCTGCCATCCCCGCCCCACCCCGCCCCGCCCCGCTCCCCATCGTCCCTCCCCGTCCCGCCCCGTCCCACCACGATCCGCCCCGCCCCGCTCCGCTCAGCCCTGCCATGCCCTGCTTTGCCCCTCGCCACCCCACCCAGCCCTGTTCTCGTTTCCGCCGCGCATCGCCCTACAGCCGCTAAACACCACCTCCGGCCTCCTATCGCCCCAAGCCGCACTGCGTCCTTTCCCGGCCATCGACCATCGACTGATGTTCTTGCAATGCTCCCCCGCCCTACCCCCGTCCCCCTCGACCACTCTCTTCGAACCAACTCGAATTCGTTGTCTCTAGCCCTCACACCCAGACTTCGCTTCCGTCCTCATTCACCGTCAGCTGTCCTCGTCCCCGGACGTTCGCACTCCCCACCCTCCTCTCTCCTGTCCTCGTCCTCTTCACACCACGTCGACATCCTTTTCGCTCCCCGTCCTCGTCCTCACTCACCCTCTTCACCGTCACTCCGAGTCCGCGGTCTCACTCTACGTCCTTCTCACTCCCCGTACTCCTCATTCCCCAATATCGTCCTCACCCCCTGTCCTCGACCTCCATGCCCTTCTCTCCGTTCTCCTCATTCTCGTCCTCATTTTCCTCGCTGCCGTACCTGGTTAGGTCGATCAGGGCATTAATTGCTATGTCTATGATCGGGGGACTGTGCGTATGACCGGGAGGTCCTAGGGTTCAACTCCCGACGGTGGCAGAATGTTCGGCACTAGTTAGATCAAATTCATCCGCTGTCTGGAGGAGAATTCTTGCGGCCGGTGCTCTTATCGGTGGTTGTCCGTGGTTTCTTCAATCAATGTAAAGCGAAGGCCGGAGCAGTACCGTAAGAAACAGGCCACCGACCGCGCGCCATCTTTCCTTCCCGTTCCTTGCTATTTCTTGTCCTATCCTCACCCCTTACTTACACCCACACCCACATGCACTACACTACCGCACAGGTGGGGGACACCTCGGGAGCTCACAGCTTGTTCAGGCTGGAGCGGTTGCCACGTTGGTGGGAGATAGCTGGTTGTGGAAAATCCATGCAAGCCGACTTACAACGGCGCCGGATCTTACCATCCAGCAGGAGAAGATCACTGCACCTGCCGCGATTAAAAAACATGCGCTACACTTGCAGGATTAGTGACGAGTTCGGAATCACTAATCAATCAATCCAGTCCTCATTCCCCGTCATCGACTGCTCCCGTCCCATCCTCGACATCTCCGTCCTCACTCCTCACTTCCCATTCTCGACATCCCCGTCCTCACTCCTCACTTCCCATCCTCGACATCTCCGTCCTCACTCCTCACTTCCCATTCTCGACATCCCCGTCCTCACTCCCAGTACTCCTCACATCACGTGTTCCTCACTCCCGGACCTCCTCACTTTCCGGGCCCACTCCCCCCATCCGCATGTCCCATCCACACACCCCATCCTCACCCCAGGTTCTTACTTTTCCGCCCACGCCCTCCCTCCTGCCGCCCCCGCCTTCCTCGCGGGCGCGGTCGTTAATCACGGCGCCGCCCCCGCGCCAGGCGAGCTGCAGGCGTGGGCGCTGGCGCGCATCAGAGGATGTGCAGCGTGCATCCAAACTCTGCACTACGCCAAGTCCCTTCCATCTGATTCATCTCCTCTTCACTCTGCACTTTGGCCCGTGGCGCCCACGTCTTCATCCTCTGCACTTTGCTGCCGCTGCTCGCCTTGACTTTTCAGCTCATCGCGGTTCTTCGTATCTTCATTAAAACTATTTTTCTCGTTTAAGTTGTTTTTTTTCTTTTATCTATCCCTTTTCTCGTTTCTCACCTGTTCCCTCTATCTCATTCCCAGTCTTTCCTCTTCTGTTTTTCATTTTCTCCGTCTTACCATTTTATCTCTTCTGCGCACTCTCTTTTTTATATCTGGTCATATGCTTAGTCGTCTGACACCTTTCTCCTTACATCACAGAGCTCATCATTCATCCTCTTATTTTATATCTGCGTACTCTTATTTTATATCTAGTCATATGTTTATTCTTCTGACACCTGTCTCCTTACATAACAGAGCTCATCATTCGTCCTAATTTATTCCTTTTCACCGTTTTTTCTGTATTACATTGATTCCCTATTCTTAAAACATCTGTACCTTTCACATCTTCATTGATGTTTTAGTACTATTGCACTCGCATGTGTTTAGAATTGTCTAATTGCAAGAACTACGAATGCACAAAAAAAGAGTTCTTTCCACTGATATCCTCCGTAAACCTATACTCCATTTTTCAAAACAGAATGCTGAACACAAGTGCTATAGACATTTACATACGAGAGAATTTAAAGATTTATTAAACAAACCGATTGATTTATATGCAGATAAAGGACTCAAGAGCTGAGGTTCCCGATGAAATCGTTTTAGTTGCCTTTATTCTTTTCGGATTCATTTAATGAAAGACTTTAGAAATTTTGTCCTAATTACATAACAGGATTTGGAATTCATTTCATTTATATTTATGACTGATGGAGGATGGTGAATGACAATGGCTAAACTGTTGAATGAGAAGTCAGAGAAACTAATTATCCTCGAAATAATGAAGAACTGTCGAATTGGAGAGTACTTATACGATGCCCATCAAATCATTTATAATCTTGTGAACACGCGATCAAGAAAGCGTCAATTAACTAATGTGTTTTTTACTGTTTTACATACATCGACGAAAATCTATTTCTCGCCCTTATTCTATTGTTTTATCGCCCTTCCATCAGTCATCAGAGAAATATCGCCTCGGTTGTCTGGACTCCAGAACTTTGCACCAGACAGTACTTTCGGTCAATAGCACTAGAGTGTGATTCAACTGCAAAGGGCATACGGGTGCACTTTGCATGTGCGTCCGATCGCAGCGATGAGAGTTAACTAAGGCCTCATCGTCGCCGTTGGTCGAGCGAGTGAGTGCCTAAAAGAGCGCGCGAGCGACCAAAGCAGGGATGGGTGAACAAGCAAATGGACGAGCGAGGGGATAGATAAGAAGGCTGTCAGACGCGAAGTCTGCGGGGGAGGGGGTAAATGAGTGGATTGACACGCGGACGAGCAGATGGACGGGCAATGGACGGTCTGATGGAGGGACGGGAGGACTAATGGAGGTGGACGGACGGATACGTGGGTGAACTAACGAGCTGATTGGATATGAGAAGTCAGGACGAAGGACGGACGGGTAGTTGGAAAATGGACAGACACAGACTGGGAAGCCGAGGCGCTGAACAAGCTGTCTGTAAACTGGCGAGATCGGCGGCGGTCAGAGGACGGACTGCCGGACTGCCAAGCAGACAAACTTCGATGAAAGGTCGGACTAGCGAGCTGATGAACGGACTAACTAGTGAACGGACCGACAAACGGACTGACAAACGAATGGTTGGGCATATGGACTTTCAGACGGATGCGTGGACTGACAAGCTAACGGACTAACTCTCATATGGACAGAGGGCAGAAGAACTGGCGAAGGGACAGCAGACAGGCAAGTGGATGGGCAGATGGGTTGACAGTCGGATGGATACCCACATCTAGGCACCGCCCCAGCTTGGGCAAGCACTAAGCTCTCTGGACCCTCTAGCTGGTCTCCAGTCTCCCTCCTTGCTTGTATGTGAAACTGTAAGGGGGAGAATAAAGCAAGAGAGATAAAGAAAATATGACATTTGCCCCATTTATTAGAGTAATGATTGGACATTCGCCTGGTATTGTTTAGTGAAACCATGAAAAACTCTGTAACGGTTGTCGAAAATCCGCCATCGTCAAGACTCGAATCTTAAGACGTCCCAGTCAGTCTCTGAAGTGACAACCGTAATACTGACTGAGCAAACTCAACCAGTGCGGAGTAGCAGCGGAGGCAAGAGGCGGAGTGGCAAAGAGACGAATGTAAAGAAGTAGTTTTGGACAGATGAACGGACTGATAAGCTGACGAACTGGCCGTCGGCTGGATGAATCAATAGACGAACAGTCGAACGGACTGGCAGTTCACTAACGGACGGGTAGATAGTCTGGTAGATTAAGTTAAGTTAATGCCTTATTTTACGTGGCGAGACTCGGGCCATCAGGCCCGCTCGTCCGTCTGACCACGCAAATTTCGCTACGCATCTATCAGCTAGCGGAAAAATAACGTATTATCTCGGAGGACGAATCAGGCGATTTGAATACAGCTCACAGGCTTCTTTTAGGCTTGAGGATCTTTTACATGCAGTAAATCTACTACACGGGAAAGCCGGATTTACTTCCCCTCTGGAGGAAAGCGTACGAAGGATTTTTTCGCCCTTGAAAATACCGATACGCTGACCATTGTACCATCGAAACCGCTGTAGATGAACGGACGGACGGAAGAACCAGCGGGCGGGCCGCGCAGACGGACGGGCCGAGGGGCGGGCGGGCGGGCCGGCGGGCACCAGGCAGGTTGCAGGCACAGACAGAAGGCAGACGGCCGGGAGGTGAGACGTGCAGGCCAGGCTGCAGGTCGGGAGGTCGGGCGTGTGCGCGAGCGGTGAACGCACGTTCGGCGAGCGGCTGGGGGAGGGGCGGCGTGGGCGAGCGCAAAAGGTCGCGTAGAAGCGTGAATGGTTGGCGGCGGCGGCGTGGGTGGCGCCGCAACACGAGAAGGCGAGCAGATTTATGCTGCTCGCCGCACGCGCATTGCCTTCGAGCGCCGACGCTCTCGTCTCCCGCGACGGCCCGCAACTGGCAACCCACACGAGATGTGCACCCGAAGCAGAAAAAGAAGCACGTGCGTCTTGTTTTCAACACTGGGAAGCTCCCACTTCAGGGGTGGAGCTGTGAAGTAAAACATTCTGTATTGTCTAGTCCAGGGTTGTGCAACTGGCGGCTTGCGGTGCCATTTATTGTGGCCGGCGAAGGTCATTAGTCAAAAGTAGAAGTCCCTTGCATTTATGTCGGTCAATTGCGCGCCTGACGCACGCGCTGTTGGGTTAACACCCCCTAAAAAAAAGTTTAGGTTTAAGATTTTTTGTAGAAAATTCAGAAATTTAATATCATTATAATGTGTTTCACTGCGTTATGCATGGTACGGCTTGATATCACGCTTAGTTCCATCGCCTCTCCATCTCAGAGCAGCCGGGAAAACTGCTGAGATCAATTTGAGACCTTGCAAGTTGGACCCCCTGGACTAGGCTATCTCTATCGTGGTGGCTGATGTTTCGGCCAACATGTTGTGGCCTTCCGCAGAGCGTACTGTACGCTCTCGTTACGCATAGCCCTGAGCAGTGGTGTCAAGGTCTGCTACTGGTGGTAGTGGCACGCCTTGCGGCACCGTGCCATGCCACGAGCTTCTCTGCGCCACTAGCGTCGGGAGAGGAAACTACTAGTAACCCCGCCGTTGTACAATAGTGATGGCGTCTCTTGCGGCGGGGTTATGAACTGCGTGGAGAGGCGATTTCGTCGTGGCACTCGTGCCACGGACTCCCTCTCGTAGCATAGACCTTGATAACACTGGCCTTGACAAACACCGGCCACGGAAGCCTACGCAATCATAAAGCATTCTGGTTTCTGTGCATAAGGATAAATTCCCTTGACATCCAGCAACTGATCAGTTACAAGCTGTGGGAGCTCAGAGCTACCACCGATGCCTCTGCAGTATCCAGGGATCTTAGAGTTCGAGCCCCGACGGCGGAGGATTTTCGACACTACCTGCTGAGCTGGGTCGAATTCAACAGCTGCGTGGAGGAGAATTCTAGCGGCTCTCTCGTTAATTTTCTGTAGTTCCTCGAATCATTATCAGATAAATGCCCAAACACTACACTAACCAAAGAGTCACGGACAGCGCGCAATCTTTCCTTCCCTCCCCCAAACTCGGCTCTCTCGGTTGAGACAGTGCTATGTTTTATCTGTGAAGAAGCAGGGCCCTCTCCCGCTTGAACTTGAAACGTGGTGCTGACCTTTACGCCACTATCTTGAATTTTCCCCACCTCAGGCACCTTTGAAACTCAGACTTTGCATCTCGCTCATTCCGACGTGTCACCGCGATGAAATCCAAGAATTGTCCTATTTTGGCCTCAAAGATTCCCTGTTCTCGGTAGCTGTGATTGTTTATGTGGGAATATTTGAAGGAATTCCACACAGGAAAACGTCGGTGAAAACTTTATAATTTTCGGTGATGTGATTTCATGTAAATACATGTTTTTAATGAACATAGAACAAATGAATGGGTGAGTGGAAAAACAGGTCTAGTTCAAAATTGGTTATTTTCGTGTTTTTTTACAGAAAATAATCCAATAGACATGGAACTTCACGTTGAGACTTCAAATCAGGCAGCTTCTTCTCTTTGATGAGTGAAAGAACTATGTATCCGGAACATGTACTGCTCTTCCACCCGGAATTTCAAATGTGTGGCGACTTGGGCTGTTCATAGCAGATGATTGGCATTCTTTTTTTTTGCGACGTTTTCAGTTATACCAATCGCTATACACGAAAGTCAACTGTAAATAACTACAAGTAATAAATCTAAAAGATTTAGAACCGTGAGGAAAAAAACGAAGAATATCTGAAAGGATAGTAAGAACATTTCGTAACCAAAAAGTTTTGAATGCAAATTGTGGTGACAAATTATTCAAACAGGTATAAAGAATTTAATGAGCCTGGAGAATAAAACAAAACGTCTCAGAGAGCGCGAAATCAACACAAAAGAAATATGAAAGGAAAGCTAAACAAAATCCCACCGGTCTGTTTTATTGCTGAGAGAAAAAAAGTCTTACCCCAGACCGTCCGAGATTTTTCAGGTAAGCCTTTTCTCTTTTATGAGCAACGTTAAAAAGATAGCCCGTGGGCATAACATGGTCGCGAAATAGCAGCGATAAATTTCGGGCGCGAGCTTCAACACGCAAAGCTATGCCGCTTATAGAAATTTTCTAGTACAGGGATTGCCAGCCTTTCGACAAAAGCATCATTGATTAGTTGTACTAACTAGCTAAAAATTCAAAGATAAAGATAGAAAGGAATCTGTGAATGTAATGTTAGAATAGCTATGCTACACCAACATAAAAATCTCATAAAGCTTACATTATTACGCAAATGGTAGCTAATAAATTTCTTATAATTAATGATTATTCAGTCCACTGGAGTTGACGTTTTTCACCACTGGCTACAAGGTTGTGTAGCAAATCTCGCTCACTTTCAGCGAAGTTTGTGACGGGTAAAGTATGTGTGAGAGGGTACTCCCGTTTCCCCTCCACCTCATTTCAACTTCGACTCCATCTTTATACTCATTTCTCTCCGCGCCATTTCTCAAAGCTTTCAAAATAATATATTATTGTATATCATTAATATATTATTGAATATCATTAACATATTTGCTGACATTCGATGACGGACGGGTTCGAAATTTCCCTTCAGAGCTTCCGCCATTGGACTGTAAATCTCACTGAAATTCACGCGATAGATAAATAATTCACAACATCCAACTATTCAATATCCAAACGCCCACATTTTCCGACCTTACGTTGCACCTTTGCACAATATAGAGCGCTGATCTAAGTAGAATTTATGTTGTAGAAAGTGCATTCACAGAAGGATTTCTCGTTGTGGTCTCTAAATACCCAGTCTTTTGTTTCACTTTCTACTGATTTTCTCAATTATCTTTATTCACCACATGCATTTACAAAAGCATCGTCATCATTATCAATCCTAATTGTTCACTTCGTATCAGGGGGACTCGTCGACGAGTCAGTTAGGGTACCTCTGGAAGCTATGGACATTGTGACTACTCGCAGAAATTCGTAGCATACAAGTATTTGTATGACATATAATTCACGACCTCGTTCAACCATTCATCTTCCAGCACCATTCGATATTCCTTCTCCAAGTCTCGCTTTTCCATCACCCTTATTCCTCTATCTAGTAATTATCTTCATTCTCATTATTACTCACACGATGTTACACAATCGTCAGCATCCCTCATCGTTCATTTAGAACCAGCGATACTCGTCGACGTGACAGTTACGATTTCGTCTCGAAGCTACGGCCATTGTGACGTCTCTCTTAAATTCACGACGTGCGATAAATAATTCACGACATCCAACCATTCATCTCCCAGAACCCCACATCCTGTGTCTGCACGTTGGAGACCCCTGCACGATCTGGAGTGCCGGCGTGCGAGGAGCCAAAGGCCGGGAAGGCTACTTCATTTCCATGGGCAAACACGCCAGATTTCCTCTTATCCCACCCACGCTTGCTTCCACTGCATTTCTGAGCGCCGTAAGTCCTTGTGACGTCAAGATAACCTTTCGCGTGATATCCGGGTAGGTGCTCGGAATAGTTCGTTGCTCTGCATGAACTCTGCTGGAACGTTGGGTGAATTTTATGGCCTGCGCCCAAAATAGATTTGCGCGGGCAACATTAAACCGTTCTCTAGTCTATCATTAAGAGCCTCTAAACTCGCCATATTGTTGCGAGTTGGTCTACGTCGTGTGCCAAAATTTTAGCGACAGAAGGTTAGACCATCGTAAACAATCGTCAGCTGCACGCACATGTTTCGAGTAAAATGAGCGTTCATGACTGAAGCTTATTCCTAAGATCCTCAAAACAATGTGTTTGTTGGTATATTTAACCCCTTTTTTCTGTTTCTCTGGCATTTGTTTCCTTGATCTTATTGCCATTCGTGATTCGTTTACGCCAGAAATACAGCAAAATCCTTTGTGAAGAGCAGGTCTACTCTTTCCTTGTTATATTAATCCATTTATTAACAAAATATGATTTTTGAAATTATTCACAAAGTGAACGTACAAACAATGTGAAATATTAATACGTCCCCGATAAATAGAAAATTTGCGTCTGTAAACTACGTTCTTCACATGCCATCTCTGTAAAATCGAGAATGGATAGTTAGGATGCTAAAATGTGGTTATGCAATTTTTTCATGCATCCCCCTCCTTCCCTCCCTCTCTCTCCCCCCTCTCTCTCTCTCTCCCTCTCCATTTTCCTGTAATTGTTCTTGTATATAATTCTTCTACTTCTCTCCTTTATCTTCTATTGCAATCAAAACATATCCTTTCGTCTCAATTGAATATTTTTAAATAAACAGTGTTGTGTCAACTGAGTGTGGGGTTTCGTCAATCTGCACCAGCGAAAAAGGAATATCTCACTGATATGTGAATAACATAATGAGTTGAAACCAAATTGTAATAATGGTTTGAAATAAAAAACACCTCATTATTTTTCCTTTATGTCATCCCACAATTAGTGGTGCAGCAAAAACAAAATTCCATTACTTAATGAAATTCTCGTCTTCATACTTTTAGATTTTGCGAAGGTAAATTAACTACTCTACTAAATTCCGGGAGTCTGTTAGTGGTGCGGTTTTGTCGTTGCAGTAAAAGCTTTTAACGATTCTTCTGTTTTCCGATAACGTCCGTCCTCGTTAATATTTTAATGAATTTGAGGGAATTAGTGATGAATTGCAGATCGTACTGCCTGTCTCGTTCAGCTTTAATTGAATTCACAAGTGGAGAGAAATCGTTCCTCTGCAATTCTATAATCTTCATATGTGATAAAAATCATATAAATGTTTTAGTTGTTCAGATGTTTTTGGTATTGATGGAGAGTAGAAAGCCCCACGATCGATCCAAAATAATATAACATTAATTACATAAATGTAATAATATTGATAATAAAATAATGCTCTGTAACGTAATAAACTAATACTTGAAAATCAGGGTGACAGAAGTCGCAAGGAGTATGCAAGAGAAGTGCTTATGTAAAAAAAATTAGTTTTGACGATCTGGAACGAGAGAGATACATGTGGAAATAATATGGCACATTACTGGATAATTGGAGCAATTCTTTTCACTATATTACAAGAACCACTTAGATTTCATGTTAATTTTTTTTTAAAATAATTTATTAATCCTTGTTCGGCCTGTTAGGCCTTTCAAGGTTTTGAATCATACATACAATTTTTGTACAAAGTTAATAACTCATGTTAAATTATTTCTATCTTTATAAAAAATAACGAACATTCTCAAATAAAATACTGTTTAATCTGACATTATATTTTAACATCGAAACGATGGTAAACTTAAAATTTCCACCACCGTGAAATGTTACAATGTATTGATTGAATTGACAGTATAAACAGTAACTCTCATTTCGTCGGTCGAGGCGTGTTTAATTTATTTTCGTAATGTACGAATAATATCGATTTCCCGCCACCAAACACAGGAAAGAAGCTCCACATTTAATGGCCGGCGTACGTTAAAATGCTTTAACTGTCCGCCGTCCGTTATGAACATTCGAAACAAATGAGCTGCGATTAACAATGGCATACGAATATTCCAGGAAAATCTCATTGTTGCGAGTTTTCTTATGGGAAAGAAAACTATTGAAAGACACACGATTTATATCACTAATTTGGATGCAAAAAATATGGTTAACATTTGTAAATCACTTGTTTGGTTATAAACAGTGCCCGTTATTTGCTCTAGATCGGCTTAATAACGTTAATAACTATTTTATAGCGCATCATTAGGTTTTACTTCACTTCAAAATATATAAAGATTCTTTACAGAGGCATGAAATAAACATTAACCTCTAAAGTCCGTTAATTACGCTAATGGAAAATACGATTTCTTGCGTCTCAGACGTAGGGCGTAGTATTGCTTGGAGCAAAGAAACAGTTGCAAGGCGGCAAAGCAGGCGGCAAAGCAGCAAAGCCTCCTAGGCCCACTGGTCGATGGTGCTCCGGCAGCCCGAGCATTTTAATTAAACCCGAGGTCACCACAGTCAGCCTTGGAGAGACACAATGCGCACCGATCGACATTTGCAGTTCGTGACCCCTGGGGACGTCGCGCGGTGGAACTCGTTCTCCTAAAGGAACGCGAGGAATCGTAGGAAAGTAATCACATTATTGAAACTTGAAAAAAAGAATGTTAATCAAATGGCGAGACGTGACGAATATATTTTTTCCAGGTCTTCTATCCAGCCGACAGCCGGTTACCCTTTACGTCCCCATGGCACGTATATTCGACCATACAATAGACACCAACACACTTGCGGGCTCCTCTGATCTGGGATCAACAGAACGCCCTCCGCGACAAGACATGAATGAGAGACAAAGGACAACAACCATGCCCAAGGTTGTTTGCACTCGAACCCGCGACCCTTCGGAGCGAAGCGTTGAGTCGGTACACGCTCCTAGCCACGTCGGCCATCCAGGTCGGCGACGATTATATCAATAGTTTATTGTTAAAATGGATCTTGAATTATTAAGCAACCATGCGAAACAAAAGAGTGTGCTTCAGAAAATTTTGATTTGTACATTAGCACTAGAGAATTCAAGTGGAATTGAATACGTTATCAAAAACCGCCATTTACTATTTCTGAATATACTGAATTGTTTACAAATGTCATTACTGAGTTCCGTAACTAAATGTGACGTCAATAATTTAAAATTTCTTATTCTTTTTTAACATTTTGGGCAATTTATAGCTCTCGGACGTCCACTGGAAGAAAACCACGACTGTAAAAAACCGGAATTCTACAAACAACTGATGCATTCTTGTTCTTTACAAATGAGTATACAATTACATTCCATTTCAAGAATGACGCAAATGCCTCCAAGTTGTCCAGAAAAATACTAAATTCTGTCTTTGCTTTGGCAGTTGAACTTACCTTTTGGGGGTACTTTTGACCTATTTATCTTTCGTTTGACCGATTTATCAGTTAAATCGTCCCGGCGGGTGAGCTATAGCAACAGTAATATTTTGTTGTAAAACGTAAGATAAAATGACGACGCATAAAATGATGCAATGATGGGTCTTTATTCATGACAATGAAGTGATATTACGATTCGGGCGAGTATCGTAAACTTTATACGTGGGCATTAATACCTACTGCATAGAGTTTTATAAAGTACTTTTTTCTATGGCTGATGATAGCTATTATAAGTTTAACTTTTACATTACGTGGCAGCTTGCATGCAGTATTCAGCCAATACGCAGAGTGATGAGCAGAGAGACAGACATGTAGGTCTCCCAGGTGGCAGTGGTTAAGCGTGAGTTCAGTCCGACATGAAACAGCTTAATAACTGAAACAAGGGGAAGCAGCGTTCTAATTTTCTTTTGACTTTTGGAAGCAAAGGAGGCCATGTGCTATGCACCGCACCATCCCACTGATTGTCTCGGCCCAATCGTCTCCTATAATATTTCAGTAGTGTACCTTTCCTTCACTGCTCTCACACGCAACCAATCTTTATAAATGAGGTCTCTAAAGAAAGATCATTTCACAGAGACGTGCCGAATTGCGCTTTGACTTTAAAAATATCAAGGATTTGTTTAAAAAACGCATCTAAATATTCATGTAAAATGAAACCCGCAACTCACATCAGGATTTTTGAATTTATTTCGTTAAATAACTCCTAAATAATGCGTTCTAGCACTTTCAAAGAAACGTTTCTTACACCATAATCTATAGAATGAGATCATCTTGACCATTCTGTTATATTTTTGATGGTTCGACGGTTCTCGATTCTACTCCACCTGTACAGAGCGTGTAGAATCAGCAACTGTATGTGAAATTACTACTTATTTCATATTATACGCGATTGATTTACATGTGTAACAAATCTCTACTTCTTTATTTATACTACTGCTACTCAATATCAAATCTACCATTTGCTTACCAATTTACAATCTGGGCAACTCGACCCGCCCGCCATACGGGGGACGAGAAACCTCCGTGAAAGTTTTTCTGGCTATTGATTGCTGCGGATTTTTCGTTGCTTGTGGCTAGTTTCTCACTTCTGGATCACCAAATTTCTGACTGATCGTAGCGGGCGTTGCACCTAAATAACTTAGATCACTTCCAGGCTGCACTCCACTCAGCAATTTTATATATTTTTATTTTAGTGAACGACTACAACTTCACAGCACATATGCTTACAACCATCACCTCCTTCCAAACCAACAGAACTATTTTACCTCACAAAAAGTCGACTTTCATCTTTTTTCAACAAAGCCCCCTAGCAACCACCTGCCATTTGTCTACTCTTTTCCTGAATACTTGGTATATCACACATGGGTATATCTCTTTGCTCAATAATAAAGTTAAATAAGAATAGCTTGTATTGACAAGGGTGTACTATATTGTTATCAATTACAAGGTGACATATAGAACAAGTGACGGAGGGTAAGAGGGTCTTGAAAAAAACTATATACAACAGGCTCAATATGTACATGGAAAAATAAGGAAGAGGATGGGTTATAGCATGCGAGAGTTCTCGCGCGTGCACGCTAGTAATATACAAAATCCAAAGAAACCTTCAATAGAACCATCACCAATAGTTGATTACTTTTCAACTGCAACGTCTTTGTAATTGATCAGACACGTGTTATATAATGAAACTTCATCGTAATATTATGTTTTATGCAACGACCTGCAGCCGTTTAAAAAGTATTATGCAATGAGAGAAGAAAATGTTATATTATTATTATATTCCTTAATATCACTTAATTGTTTTTAATAATTAATTAACCGCATCGCTTGATTGCGAAAAAGAACATTAGAAGCGATTGTTCCGCAGTCAAGTTACTCGGATTTGCTTCTAGATAAAAATGTTTCTACCCAAACGGTTGTAGTTTCTTAGGCATTGTGGAGTAGCAAGCACGGTCTGGAGGGATCGCCCGCTTCGTGTCTCAATTCTACACGGGAATTATTTATCTGCGTGGATGGTTTTCGACGTACCTTGTATTTACCTTTCCAATAATATCCTTTCATTCCTGGTCTTCCGAGAGCAAGTGCATGCGTGCAGGAGCATGTGCATGAGGCAGAGGTTTGTGACACTCTGACGGTAACGTAAATAATTCCCCTTGTTCCACGTCATGACGGGGTAGACCCGACCTCCACCTAGAAGCCTGGATTCCTCGCCTGATATTATCTAGCTTAGCTGACATGGCCCCAAGGGGTACCTTGACAGCTCCCCACTATCACAAGATGAAAGACGAAGGTGGATTCAATGGCGGATTTAGAGGAGGGCCATGGGGGCTATGCCCCCCTAAACACAGTTTTCGTTTGTTACCTTACTTTATTAAATATTTAAGTTAAAATTACATTAATTATGTAAAAAATAATATTTATAGTATACATACACTACAAAAATAATAACCAATGTAATAACGAATGTTTATTATTTAACAAAATATATGATGGCCTCATCCAAAATGATCAGCTGGATCCGCCCCTGGCTACATCCGAAAGCCGTTGAGTTAAGTCCTAAACCAACTCTGAATAGAATGGATAATTTAAAAGAAAGGAGCCAATTGACCTAGCAAGAGTTGTATGCGCGTGTAAATATCGGAAAGTGCAGAGAATTACAGCGCCCGTTCGGTTGAATTATTGTTAATAAAAGTGACTACTTTGTCAAAGTTCTTGGGAAACAATACCAATATTTTCCATACTTAAATAATTAAATTTGTAGACAGAAATCCCGTATAAAATACCTTTCAAATTTTTAAAAAGGTAAGCTTTTTAGGCGAGCCCCATGGGGAACACCACACGAATTTACGTTCCACTAACAAGTAACCAAATCGAACAAATCTTCACGTACCTCCAAAAACCTCCGAACAGCGCTTGTCCTTGCCATGATGCTGGGAAACTATAAATAATTATCAGTCTCCAAATAAGCAAATAAATAAATAAATAAATAACATGAGGCAAGATCCTTGGAGCACGCCACAAATTCATTTTCTTTGCAATAACAAGTAATCAAATGTATCCAAAAACCTAAGCAGAACTTCGATGACCCTCTAAACGTTCTTGTCAAAATCGTGACTTCTTGTCAACATTTAAAATTTCTTTTATGCCGAGTAGTAACCAAATTAAGCCCCAAGGACCCTCCAAGAAGCAAACGCCCTTATCAAGGTCTTTTGCAACACAAATTAATTTAACAGTCAAAACCCTCATGGAACACCTACATTTTTTTTATAGCCAGCAGTAACCAAAAGTAATCAAATTACGCCCCAAAGACCCGCCCAGAAGCAAACGCCCTTATCAAAGTCTTTTGCGACACAAATTAATTTTAATACTTTGCAATTACAAGTAACCAATTGATAACCAAAACCTAAACAAAATTTTAATGACCCTCTAAACGTAACAGTCAAAACCCTCATGGAACACCTACATTTTTTTTATAGCCAGCAGTAACCAAAAGTAATCAAATTACGCCCCAAAGACCCGCCCAGAAGCAAACGCCCTTATCAAAGTCTTTTGCGACACAAATTAATTTTAATACTTTGCAATTACAAATAACCAATTGATATCCAAAACCCAAGCAGAACTTTAATGACCCTCTGAACGTAACAGCCAAAGTCCTCACGGAACACCTACCGTTTTTATAACAATCAGTAACCAAAACGCGACCCTCCAAAACGCAAACGTCCTTGCCAAGGTCCTTGGGGCACGCCACAAATCGCGGCGTCGGGCGGCGGCGCGGCGCGGCGCGGCGGGTCGATCGCCGACGTCCCCTTCGTGCGCCGTCGTCTTCCGGGGCGTCGCGACGCTAGCCGTCGCGTGACTCGAGGGCGGCAAATCGCTCCCCCCTCCCGCCACTCGCGCAACGCTCACCGCAGTCTCGCGCTATTAGGACATTTGCGCCCGCCCGGCGGCGGCGGCGGCCCGCCCGGGCGAGGCCAAAAACGACCTTTGCATGACGGATTCGCGCTCATTACGGTTGGGCAGTTTTTCGCATTGCAGAGTTTCTCGAGTGGCGCTGCCAGGGAGGCATCATTGATGTGAATGTTCCAAAATATTAGTATAAATATTTAATAATAATAATAATATCTTGGTATAAATATATATATATATATATATATATATATATAGAGAGAGAGAGAGAGAGAGAGAGAGAGAGAGGGAGAGAGAGTATAAATATATATTGGTATAAGTGTTTTATATTTATAAAATAATTATTTTTGCTTTACTTTCTTCCTACGAAGTAGAGAAAACTCGAAAAAAACGTCGAATTGTTGGCAGAAAAACTCGAATTACAGAGCTCTGGTAACGAAAAAGTGGATAAATCAAGTTGCTAAATTTACAACGAGAAAACTCACTCGTGGTGTAGCCCAGATTACATGTTTTGTGGGTCCTTGATACCCAACAATCGAATGATGGCAAAACGTCTGTCTGCCCCGCCGACCGGTGTCAACGCTAGCGGCAAAACCGTTCAGCTCATTTTCTCCAAAATTGATATTCCCTCATCGATCTGGCTGATGTCGCGGCCCCTTGATTTTGAAATCGATATTTTAATTCTGGGGTTACTTAACATGAAGCCCCTGGGACATTTTCAAAATTTTCGAGGAAAAAAGGCTCCATCGTCTTTGATTAAATTGTATTGTTGGAAAGTGTGAAGGACGATTAAGAAAATGGTGCAGGTCTCATGCTTGTTGAAAACCCTGATTTTTCGAAAATTGCGAAAGTCCAAATTTTTTTCGGAGTCTTCCTATAACTAAAATATTGAAGGTAGATATTTTTCCCTTAATGAAATCTGTTTCTTAAGATAGATATTGAAATAAGGTCATGAACAAATTTTCAAAAATTTGAGTTATTTTGCGTGAAAACACGGGGGATAAAGTACGTCCTGATTAAGCACCACTAGTTTGATATTGATATATTGTAGCTCGCTTTTTCCACATCGGTATTTTATTTTATTTGTCAATGAAATAAGTTGGTGCGTCCAAGGAGGCGACATTGATGACAATGTTTTCAGAACATTGAGATTTTTATAAAATTATCAAAGTTAATTACGTCTATTTATTAAAGGTGATGTTTTTTTTAAATCTCTGTTTTGCCTTCGATTATTTTCCATTGTTTTTTATTTTTGAATAACAATACAGTAATGACAATTATATCCTGTCATAATATTCGCATATCAGCTAACTGAAATGTTTGTCATACCAAGGTGGGCATAAAATGATGAATGATGAAAGGTCTGAAAAAAATGAGGAAATTCTATGTAAGCTATGAAGACTCGCTTTCGGATAAAATGGGAAACAGCAACCAATGACTGCATTTGCGATAGGTCGAGAAACAAGACGTAAGAAGTTCAATTTTATGGCCCTTAATTGCATTGCACCTACGAATTGTAACCCAAAACACATTTGTAGAAATTGACCTTTACAGGACGCTATGTTTGCATGTTGAGTTATTGCAGTTGTTCCGGCGTTATTGCGGTTGTTCGTTTAAAGCATTATATGACATGTTTTGCTTTTAAACCTAATTCTGAATTTGCTTTCGTGAGATTTCTGCAGAGTTACTTATTCCATATTTGTATCATTGTGTTGAATTAAGAATTTTCTTGTATCATCGTACATTGCAGTTTCCCTTAATATAGAATATTATTTCCTGAATTGTATTAAACTAATTTCCTCGCGTGTTTGATTGTGATGATCGTGGATATTTTTCTCACTTATTTTCTAGATTGCATCCCGTAAATCTACACCCAAAAAATCGTATCTTCCAACCACAAAAACAACGATGCAATGTACTTCTTTATAGTAATATTTTTTTGTATTATTAATATTACTATTAATTACATTAATAAAATGTTATTATTAATAATAATAATAATAACATTTTAAACGCCTTAAAGCTACAAGGAAATAATTTCATGTCAGTGCAGTATAACTTAAATTTCTGCCATACAAAATAGAACTACAAAAGTACAATTCGGTAAAAGTTCGTTAAGCTTACAGGGTTTTTAAATAATGGTAAAATGGCGAACGCTTAAAATTTTAATTGTTTATTTTTAATATTAAGCGTGAAGTACTGCCGCGGAAATATTACATCCCTTTTCACTGTTTTCGACCATTGCCCTCAATGAACTCTCATCGACTCGGCAACGAATTTTGACCTTTGCATGAAGGCAACGATCCTCGCAGGTGGCTTTTTTGCTTCGCAATCTCGTTATTGTGTTTTTCACAGGGTTGAATAATTCCGTTGCGTTTTAGGCACCTCGCGTGCTGCCTGTTGACCGTTCCGCCCAAGTACTTGTAAATATTTTAGCTACGAAAATAAATCGTTTTTAACTCGCCAATTTTTTTCTGTGCACACGATTTACACATGCATCAAGGAGAGTCCGTGCAATATTTAATAAACACAGGTCAATGGTACAGCTGTATATGACGGTATTGTCAACCCTGAAATGGGAAGAGATCATTAGCATTTTCCCTATGGTTGTGTAGGAATGTGAAATGTTTGCGTCTGAGCCATACCCAGAAATGGGAACATTAAGAATCCTTATAAACTAGTAATCAAGTGACGACCATCCGTCTATCGTCACTTTGGGTAAACCCCTTTTGGACCACCAATCTAGACAAATGAAGTGTTGACGCGTCTGGATCTCCTGATAAGAAAGTTATTATTTTATTTATTTATTGCAGATATATCCAAGAGAGTTTACGAAATTTCCTAAAACAACTAATTCTTAAACCACTAAAACGCGTTTTGTTTGATTCACAACATCTACAGAGGTGATAAAAACTCCGAATCGATTCCTCCCCACAAGTCGATTTGGATAATTCTTAGTCGGTTCCCACTAGGATATTCTGGAAGAATTCTAGAAAAAACATGTTTTTGAGAGTTTTATAGTATGGAATGAGTCGCATGTTGTCGTAGAGTCTTTTGAAGTTTGTTGTTGTGGACGATAAATAAGTTAGAGAATGATAAATAAATAAATGATACATGCTAAAAATTAAACAGTGCGTAAAATTGTTTGATTTCAGTAAACGTAATAATTAAAATGTAATGATATTGAAGTAATAGTTTGTCGACACTGAAAGGAAAATCAAGCAACATCGACAACAAAATAGGTAAAACATATTTATATCAGGTTTCAATGCATCTTAGAGTTAATTGGGGAAACGCTGTAAATGAATCTCTCCTTCATTAATCGTTACAAGACAATTAAACCTAATTTTATAGGGAAACACAAATTAAACAAATACTTGAATAATTGAATTTGTTCAAAGAAAGTAATTTTTTGCTCAGTAATATGATCACAAGTTCGCTTTCTTTGCGATTTCGAAACATAGTTGCGACCGTAATTGCGTCTAATAGGGAAACAGTAAAGGTGACAATTCTATAAATATTTTTATCGGGACTTTTCTTTAAATTTCTGTATCTGAAAATGGAGAAGCCACACAATTGTAATAGTTAAGTTAGTACATGATTTATTATATTGTGCTTATGTTCATACACAACATCGGAATTTATCAGTAATAAATATAACAGAAAAGAAGCAAAATTGAACCTTCACATACTGAACAAATTACACAGTACCTGAAGAAGAAATTATACAGTACGTGAAGAAGAATTTACATAGCACTTGAAGAAGGATCCAAAGACATGGGATTCGAAACGTGTTACTAAGAGAATTGATGACTGAACTATCTGCAAATAACTGGTTCAAAAATGTAGTATTAAATTCAGACAAATCTATTTAGTTTTACTTTTAACCAAGTTGAGGGAAAACGGGAACAGATGAATAGTACGTGAAGAAGGATCCAAAGTACGTGAAGAAGGAAAGAGGATTCGAAACGTAGTAGTAAGAGAACTGAAGAATAAACTGTCTGTAAATAATTGGTTCAAAAAAATTATTAATAGTCAACATTACATTTTACCCCGCAATTTGGGAACTGAAGTTTCACTAAGAATTGGCGTATTGTTGTGTAATCTAAGAAATTCTCAACTTTGGTGCGCTTTTCATATTTGCGTTGATAAAACGAATCATTTTCCATGGCCCTACTCCATACCTTTCACGTGTTGTATGAAAGTTCAAAAACTTTCAATGTAAAATCCAAGCTCTTTATGTCTTTTGGAACACCATCTGTGTAATTTTATATTGAAATACTTATTATATACACATGCGTACAACAAAGACTAATTTTACTCCAAACACCAACGCCTCACAAATGTGTCTTCTCGCACGTAATAAATTAACAAGTCATTAATAATAGCCACTTATATTTTATATCTTATTTCATATATTTACATATTTACAGCATTAAATGACACCAAATACTTGCAAGTACTTATAGCAGTTTTGCAGATGATTTCATGAAGATAAAATTCATTAATTTAATAATAGTAATTCATGAGAACTAAAGCTGGTGAACCCATCACAATCTCTAGAGAATATAAGAAGGAAAACAAAATAAAAGATGAGTTCTTTCTGAATAAATGAGAAATTAAACACGTTTTTCAGTTCTGAATACATCACGGTAAGTGTTGAGAATTGTTTATGTCTGGACTTTACTACATTCATTATGCAAGCGCTATTAAATTATTGAATATCATACACAAACGATTTCCTCCACTTTCCCTTAATTTTGGTATTGAGGGTAATGGGTTTTCAGTCAGGTAACAATACAACTTCATAATGAGGTGAAACGTTGTAGGATGCAAATATTGCTCTTTAAAGCCGATTCCCTCATAAAGTTACAATCCGGAAGACCTGTGGGTATTTATAGTGTCGTATTTGTGTTTGCTATACTGCAAATTTGGCGAGTGGGCTGTGTTACTTGAAGCAAAGAAAGAAAGCTCCAGCACAGACAGTGGTAATAAAATCGCCCCCCTGGACCTCATCCAGGAGAAACTGGGACGGGGTTAGTGGTGCTATTACTCTATTGCTAGGTTCACTCAAGCTGACGGGCACATCGACCAACACCCGGAAACACTCGCCCTCGCTGCTTTCATCTGTTTGCCAAATAGTTCGCTTCCTCTTCCCCCTTGCTTCTGAATTATTGTTTCTCATTGAAATGTTCCTTTATTTGCTTCTGAACAGAAAATGCAGCTTGATTGTATTTCAGTCGGCAATATGGATAGCAGAGGCTCTTTGACTAATTAATATTGTAAACATAATAATAATTGCTATTACTATTATTATTATTATTATTATTATAAGATACAAAATCTCAACACTGTTGGACATGAGACAATACGTCGGAATTGAGATTCAAGACGTATTGTATAACAGTTGAGTTGATATCAGTCAATCTCGTCTCCTAAGAACTTCCTCACAATATGGCAAGTGTCCAGTATCACAGATTTCTGAATTTTTGATAGATAGCTTTCTAATTGAAGGATTTTCAAGTGTTTCTTTGTGCTTGTAGGAATTAGTCCTGTGGCCGAAATGATAATGGGTCTAATATAGACTTTCTTGACTTTCCACATTTTCTTTACTTCATCTGCTAGATCCTTGTATTTGCTGATCTTGTTGCTATAGCTATTGTCGATATTGTGGGAGAGTGGAATGGCAATGTCAATCATATGGACTTCTTGTTTCATTTTATCTAGCAAGGTGATGTCGGGTCTATTGGCTGATATGGTGAGGTCAGTCCTTATTTCTCTATCCCAATAGAGTTTGAAATCGCTGTTATCAACTACTGGCGACGGTTCATATTTATAATAGGGTGATGCTGAAGCTGTGCCTCCTGCTAAATTTTGATGGATGATTTTTGCTACATTATTGTGTCTTTTGGTATATTCTGTGTTTGCAAGTGTTCGGCAGGATCCTGTGATGTGTTCTATTGTTTCTGCTGTTTCATGACATTTTCGGCATTTATCATCTGAGATTGCTTCCTTGATTATGTATTTCCGGTCATTTCTAGTGGCTATTACTCTATCTTGGATCGCCATCATGAATCCAGTTGTTTCGCCAAAGAGGTTTCCATTTTTGAGCCAGAGGCTTGTTGCATCCTTATCTATATTATCTTTGTCTAATTGATTCGGAAATGTACTATGCAATTCTTTTTGCTTCCAGTTCTTTTTCGGATCCTCTATTGATGTACTCTTTGGAGTGAATGTGGTAGCCTCTGATAGATGCAATGGAGTTGCCTTTACATCGGCTTTACAAATATTATTATTATTATTATTATTATTATTATTCGCGTATCGGTCATTTCTGACCATGCTACAAGTTCTCTACCGAGGTCCAGTCTTATTTTATCTGGGAGAGAGATTAACGTATGTGAGATTAAAAATTGACTGTTAAACTGTAAAATTGCAATATGAGAAGAAAAACGCGGGAGGACGATGGTGTCCTTGACGCTCACTTTTACGCAGTAGCAATAAAAACAATGGATAACTACCAACTGAATGAGCAAAGTTTTGCGAGACTTCACTGTCCTACATTACATTTCTATGTTTTTAGATAGAGTTTTAAGAATATTGTTATTATAAATTGGTTCTATTTCATTATTAGTTACTACTTATCTAAGAATGCAATTAAGCTAGAATTGTGCACAAATAATCTAGATGACTTTATAATGTCTATATGTCATATTCCTACAATTTATTATAATTATCTTTGTAATGCAATCTTAAGGCATTTCGTTACGGTTGTACGAAAGCACCCACACCATAAAAAAAGCATTAAAGCAATCATCGTATTAACTTCTCTGAATTTCGGCCTTTAACTTCTGCTGTCTCTTATTTTCAGTCCTCATTATTTTACCTCGTATCCTAATAAAGGATTAGATTTTCCTTAGCTTCCAGAAACACGTAATATAGCTATTTTTCTACTGTGTATTACTCCTCATACTTCTCAGACCTGCAATTCAAGGAGGTTAAATTCATAGGAGGAACAATATTGATACGACACTAATTGGCGTAACAACCATCTAAGCCTGTCAGCGTGTCACGCACAAAAGAGGGGAAAAGAAAAAGGAACACAAAAAAATATTATAAAACGATAAACGCAGTCAAAAATAGAAATAAAGGTAAGAAAATTCAACAACTGGTAGTCTCAAGACCTTATAGAGCGTGACTTTTAGACGGCCATCGTTCTTAATCAGAAATGAAATGGCGGTGAATTTTCCGGTCCAACAGCCTAAGTCGCTGAAGTGGCAGTATCGATTCCACGAGTCGCGGATTCGAGACGTATTGAGTGTCAAGTAGTGCGTGTATTTCTTCTAAATTAAATCGACAGACGTTAAAAGGCGCTCTTCTTAACGTGAAAAGAACAGAAGCGTACCATGCCACACGAGCGCGCTGGGTGACGTGCGTTCAAATTAGTATACCTAGAGGACAACGGACGTGAACGCTAGTCAAATTGCCTTACTCCATGACGAACATAACAGTTTAAATAGGAAATGTTTGGTTGTTGACATACCCACAGCATTACATTTATGAAAAAGAAAATCTATCCATGTTTAGTCTCTTCTCTATTCTATAAAAATTATGTTTTTTTAAATCTTTTGTATATGCCATAAAATGTTTTAACACCTGGAATGGGTGAGAATGACTATGTAAGTAAGTGCTCAGTAAAAATAACTTATGTTTATTTAATTTTTGGAGTCAAAAGAGAGTTTTGACAGTAGCGGCTGTCATCATAACTATCACTTGGTTTCGTAAACCGATTGAACGTCCAGCGCCCTGGTTCTGAATCATAGGAATCTGCGGACAAAGGGAGTGGTCACGAGCAGAGGCAGCTAGTAATACATATACGTTACATTTCCCACACTTCTCCGAGCACAAGACCCACAATGTTTCTCTGGGGGCTCTGTCAATATTCAAGCGCCTGAGGGAGCACATGGTCCGCCTCGCAAGTTTTGAAATATTCCGACCAGAGAAGATCTGAGAGAAAATGTCGTGTCGGCACATTTTTCTCATAGCTTCCTTTACATCTTCAGACGTCCATTGAAGACATCTGTGCTTTTCCTTTGCTTATTGGTCTACCCTGTAAAGGAATGCGTAAGAAAAATCTTTCTCTATTGAAAATACCTCTGGACATTCAAAACGACTGAGAACAATTTGCTGGCATATAGTTTCATTGTCCTGGTCAGTAATAACGACTGACCCTTTTGAATGTCAGAAACATCTTATATATGTTGCAAATTTGAAAGAGAATAAATATATAACAATGTTTTTGCGGGCTTTAGAGATTCAAATTTCCTGTTTCCGTTTTATTGCACTCTGTTTTTATGATTGTACGCTTCATTATTGGGTTTCACTTATACAATTAAAAAAACACCCCTCAAAATGTGTAAATTTTTCTTATTTGGACAAATGAATAATCTTCTCATATTTTTGTGAATTTCAAGAGGGGTTAACGCATAATTTCATAGTCGGCAAAATTAAGTAAATTACGTAAAGCTGGAGAAAAAAATTAAGTAGGTGGAGTAAATGCTCATTGATAATATAGCAATAAGAATTTCTTTGGCTTAATTACAGAAACGTAATGTAACAATGATGTTTAAAAGTATATAAATAAAATACTTTCGAGGTACGCAATTCATGGAAACATTTTATATTTATGGGATCTCCCGCACTGATCTCATCTAATCTTTCTTCCCTTTTTAGAAGTTAATGGCATGTTAGGCAACCCGTCATACGTTACTGTATAACGGGTTTCTCGGAGTTTCTCCTTTACAGTTTCCATTATAATCGTTTGATTCAGGGGATGCAGTTGGGAACTGAGTGTTCAGTAGAACAGCGTCCTATACAAAAATATATGAAAATAGTTGTTTGTGATACGAGTGGTAAAAATGACATTTTTCTGCTGGTAGGAAAATTGGAACACAAGGCCGTTAGACTAATAGGCCGATAGAATAATAGGTGGATAGACACAAGGCCGAGAATGACGTTTATCGCGAATCTCATACACTGCTTTTTAGACAGCCTTTCTGACTTTCATTCTCTTAATTGGGTACTTCGATATACATTAAGGTCAATAGTAGCTGAAGCTGTCAGACGAAATTATTTTTTTTCATTTCTGCATGCAAGTTTTATTGAAACATTTGAGCATCATCTCATTTTTAGCACTGGTGCTAAACATTGAACATTTAGCACGCTGTGCGTGCCCTAAAAGTAACAGCTTTTACAAGTTGATGTCTGATAAATGTGACGATATTGACAAACGTGTATATTATGCAATCAATAACATCGATTTGTGTTCTGTGCAGGATTTTGAATGTGGAGTCGAAGCCTTGTTGTTCGTGTTCACTAGGCTATATTTCCTTTTTACATAGTACGTTAAGGAGAGATACGTTTTTTACTATATGTAAGAAACAATACCACATATGGCGGGAGACAATTCGAGAGCTTAAAACCAATCCCGGCTCGGGTGATGCCCGGTGGTGGGAGATACCTGCTTAGGAAAAACGCAAGCCGACGTATTGTTCCAAGCCGGATCTCGCCATCAGGCGGAGAAAGATCACCGCTACCTCGCGTGATGAATTCACTTACACGACACTTACGGGACACGTATACGACATTCGCGTGCACTACTCCTACGGGAATAATTACCTTACAGTTGACGAGTCCGGATGATAAATCAATCAATCAACAATGCGGACTGTTCGCACGAATGAAACTAGTGTAAACCTAATACAAAATGAAACCAAGTTGCTTAATTCATTTTTTTAGTGATACATTATTGCTTCTTATTGCTTCGATACGGATCTCTATCTACGCTGCACAATTCCTCGAGCGAGAGCATCATGGTAATCAGGGAAATATGAAAACAGTTGAACGATGCAACATGATCTCCTATGGAGACAATTACGAAAGGCAATTATGGGAGGGAAATAGAAAAAGACAAACCGAATCAAATTAGCATCTAGTTATTTAGTAAATAAGCAACTCTGGATAATTAAGTGAAAATAAAAACTTGTATATATCACGCGCGTTGGCTTTTTTAATGATCTTAAGCGACAAAAATCTCGGCTTTTATCGCCCTGGACCATTAGAATCCTTTGGTACATAAATAACTTTTTTTTATACCAGCATTATCAACTACCTTTTCTGTTGCAAGAAATCGTTCATAATCGGGCATTTTACAGCACAAGTGATGACGTATTAGTATTTTACGGCACGAATGATTCACACATCACACGTTCAGCCAATCGTGGGGAGGTAGCGGAAAACGCAACAGCCAACCACCGTTTTTTGGCACAGGTATCAAATATCCGAGACGTCACAAGAAAGTTACTTGGCAAAATAAGGCTTGATACTTTGCATTCGATACATTGCGTTTGATTATTGCATTTGTACAAACTTGAAAACTCGCTTCTAACGTCTCTCGTTTTCAAATCATGTACTCACGCAATAAAGCTTAACATTATAAACTAACGTAATTCATTAACTGTAACGTGCGCCGTTTCCCTTCTCAGGTACGGCCGCATCGGCCGCCAGCGCCGAGGCGTCGGACGGGCCGGTCTTCTACTTCCCGCTGGCCAACGTCTCTCTCGTGGTGCCCATGCTGCTGCCGCCCGGCACCGCCCTACTGCGCACGCGCGCGCTGCCGCTGCCCGCGCTCTCCGCCGGCGGCCAGCCCAACTACCACCTGAGCCGCGGAGCGCCCCCGTGGCTGGGGGCGTCGCTGCGCGGACAAGACGTGGTGCTCAGCATCGGCGACGACGTTCCGCCAAGTACGTTATATTCGCCGTTTTTTTTGTTTATTTTCGTAATGATTTATTGTTTTATCGACATAAATAATGCAAACTGAGGAACGAAAAGCCATTGTTATGTGGCGGTTTCCTTTAAGAATTTAATAGTCCGTCCCTCGTCCGTTATAATAATTATCTTTATCCAACAAATATGTAAATCTATTTCATAGGAGAAACAGTCAGTTAATACTTTAATGAGAGATATTAACAATGTAAAATAAAAGTATGTAAGAAAGTCACCCATTGATACCATTCTTGGGTATCAAATCTACAAACCTACAAATCTACAACTAAAAGACAATTATCACAACAAAAGAAAGAAATTTCATAGCACAAGAAAATAAAAGTATATGAACAATATTATAACAAAATACGGGAACCTGTTTGTATGAATGTTACTTATCAGAACGACTGAAGTGATGAAGAGAGGAAATTCTATGCAAACGAGAAATGTCTTTGCTAGTAACAAGTAGGTTTAGAGGCGATGATTGGGATGCATTTCCAGGCGTTGATGATATTTTGAATTTATTTCTTTAATCTTTTCTTGGACTGTTGGTATATTGAGGCAACGGCAAAGTGCAGTATTTGATATGAACCACGGTGCAGGTAAAGCGTTTCTTCAAAATTTTGACTGAAATCTTTGTAAGATAAAAATAATTGTAACGAATGATTTGTATGTAGAGATAGCGTAAGATTACTTTTATTTCTAGATAATACATTTCTTATTTAAATGATTTTCTCTAATAACGTGATATTAAGAAAACTATTGATCGACAAATCTTGGATATCATAAGTAGCGGACTTTGTTCGTTGTAATCAAACATCGTCTCTCGTATTGATGTATAAACTTCCACCTTTAACTTCATCCAACACACAAAAGTCACAATTTTGAACTCTTTACTTGAATATGTACTTCAATGTTTGCTCGCATTTTGCGTAGTATACTCCTCCAATACTGTCAGAATCTTGTGTTCTGTTCACATTTATACAATACTTCCAAACACTGTCGTTTGTTGAACTTATATCAAATTTTATCGACATGAGATTTGGCCGTTTAAGGTGCAAGTCGAATAAAAGAGTTTAATATAGTAGCATACGTTACATACATTTCTTTATTAAATTGTTACTTTAGACTTTACCTCCATTCTCGCTACATAAAACATTTAAATACTTTTGTCTAAACTACGTAAATAATATTGTAGAAAGAAAAAGTATACATTTTTTATGCAATTGTTCCAACTTGGGTAGAATCGGCCAAGTTTTAGAGGGCAGAAATTGACAGAACGATGCAAAAAGCTGGGGGTGTCGGGACGGGAAGGAACGGGTGGAGCGAGATGGAACGGGGAGGATGTCCATGATATTACTTGCATTACTAAACACGGGCAACGCCGTGTAGTTTCAGCTAGTACTAAATAGTTTGTTTGCAAGACTGCACCTGCGTCCTTTTAGCACCAAAGCGCGCGCGGCAACGCAGGTCCTGGGACGTGGCACGTGACCTTGGAGGCGCGGCTGAAGGTCACCGACTCCGCGGCGCCCCAGGGGGGCCAGTGGCCGGCCGAGCTGCGCCTGGAGTTCCGCGTGCTGGGCAACGAGGAGACGCGCTCCCTGTGCGCCGCGGACAACTCCACGGTGAGCGAGGCGCTCCGCAGGGCGACGCAGTTGCGCAACACGCCTTGCGACCGGGCGGTGCAACTTCTCTGTTTGGAGGATGTTCGCGCTACCTCTTGCGGCTCTGCTTCTAAGACTTATTATTGTAGATTCTGTTGTTGTTTTTTTGTTGTGTTTGTGTGTGTGTGTTTGTTCGCGTATCTGTCCCTACAACTTGTTCCTTGCATCTCGACCCTTCCATCTCTGCCCTTCCATCTAGGTCCTTACATGTCAGCCCTTCCATCTCGGCCCTTCCATGTAGGTAGACCCTTCCATCACCGCCTTTCCATCTTGGCCCTTCCATCTTTGCCCTTTCATCCCGCCCCTCCATTTCGGCCCTTCCATGTCGGCCCTTCCATCTCCGCCTTTCCATCTCGGCCCTTCCATGTAGGTAGACCCTTCCATCACCGCCTTTCCATCTTGGCCCTTCCATCTTTGCCCTTTCATCCCGCCCCTCCATTTCGGCCTTTCCATCTCCGCCTTTCCATCTCGGCCCTTCGATGTAGGTAGGCCCTTCATCACCGCCCTTCCATCTCGGCCCTTCCATGTCGGCCCTTCCATCTTCGCCCTTCCATCTCCGTCCTTGCATTCCGTTTCTTGCATCCCGTTCCTTGCACCTCGTTCCTTGCATCCCGCTCCTTGCAACTCGTTTTCTTTCTTGCATTCCGTTCTCCATTCCGGTCGCTCACCATTCTATTTCAGAAACCTCGCTGAGACATTTTAGTCCAAGCGCCACTTTTAGTTAGCTTTATCGTCGCAAGAAGACAGTATATGATAAAAGACGTATTCACGTCACCTTAAGGGGATCGTGATATTCACTAAAAGTAATTGAAGTGAACCATGTTTTTTAAATATGTGACGTAATTGTGAAATGATACTGTTCCCTCAAATTTCAACAAAATTATCTTTCGTATATCGGTAAATGACGAAAGTTCCATTTTTAAATATTAATATTTTGCAGTAGATCTTTTGTAACATACCGTATTAACAATACGGTAAAAAGCTCGCATCCATAAGTAGCCGACATGTTGCATAAATGAACGAAACACTGGATTAAAATATTGCTGTTCTACTAATTTTCTGGGAGTCGCTTAGACCGTGAAGTCATTCATTCGCAAATTAAAGTCTTTTTCTTGTTGAATTATTGTAATTTCATTGTATTTGAAGTTGGGTTTTTGTTCGTTGCCTTTCTCTGGAAGAGTGCTACTGACAAGTTCCACAAGTGTTCATTCAAGAATCAAATTAGATGGATAAAGAAACAAATTAAAGGTGTTCTTCAACATGTTCCCATAATTTTTTTCTCGGATAACCTTTTGCAACAGTTTATACAACTTATTGCTACAATGTGTTCGAAGAAACTTGTTCCTACAACGTCTTCCCACTGCATACATTTGTTTCTTAGAAATATGATTTTCCAAAGTTTCTCCTATTTTTCCTGTCACTTTTCTGCCACTTTTTGCACTTTTTTCTGAAACATAATCATCGCTCTTAATTTTACAGTTCAAATAACAAGAAGTTACCCCCTTCACACTTTGCTATTACAAAGTTGCTCGGCCAATCAACTGAAGAGCCTCACGGCTGAACGTTGTACTGTCTGTGAATGTAAAATAAAATTGATAACAAAAACAGTGCTAAGATACTGAGATTTAGGTAATGTTTGGTTTCTCTTCAGGCGACGCTGTGTTTCTGGCAATCCATGGACATGCAGTTGCTTGAAGAGTCCCCTGGAGTAGACCTAGGACCTCCAGGTCCCACGTATTTGCAAAATTTCTGCCGACAAACTTTTCGGTATCGCTTGGATGACGGTGAGTACTTATATTCGAAGTACATGTCCATTATTTTATAAGTAAACAAACAGGCAAAAGTATATATTGGTGGCAAAGCTGAGTCCATTTGGCCTTCTTCCGCCTGTTTACTTTCAAAAGTTGAATGCAATACACAATAAATACGAGGTCATTCAAAGAAAATACGCACGCTTTAGGGGAACTTTTTAGAATAATTTGCTTATAGAATAATTTTGGGGAACATGATGTTTCTATTGCTGACACACTTTTTAAAAAAATAGCATTTTAACATGTTTCAGTAATTCTGGGTATTTCAGGGACTCAAATTCCATATTGGAAACACGTTTGACCAAATAAATTATTCCTCCGTCAACAATTTTATTATTTTAAAATAAGGTTGAATAATTGCTTGTAGCTTCTGATACCATATTTCCATAACCGATAACTTCTTATATATCCAAAAACGTATGGATTTTGTAGAATTAAAATTTTTAGTATAGTAAAATTGTTGTGATTTAGATAAAAATTGTTATGGTTAAGATGAAATTTCACAACGTTTTGACTGCCTCTTAAGAGAAGAACACAATGTAATATTGGTTCAAATTTCGCGAACTTAAAAAAAAGTCATTTTTAATGTTGCAGTTTTACATTGCACTGTATAATTTACATTTCTAGAGCTCTCTTTCTTTTGGGTAAGAAATATCAGCAGATATTTCTACGAAATTATAAAATCAGCTATTCGTATTCCCAGAAGATTCTCGGCGCTCCCTTTTGCACGTCGTTTTTCTCCGTGAGCGATTGGATCTGACTTCTTGGGAACTCTGTTGCCTTCGACAGAGCAGATGGTCCGAACAAGGGAGAGAGAAAAAAAAAACTTCCGTAGTACCGTTGCCAGAGGAGGAAGCGAAACCGTCCAGATGGAACACGCACACTAGGGTCTGAAAAACCTGCCAGGAAAGCCGTTCTGACCTTTTTGCGACCGCCTATCGTCGTAGCATCTGACCCCACCTTCGTCACGAACAAAAACGACCCCATCTCACATGAAAGGTGAAAAGGGGAATCCAGCTTTATAGCTACAGGTCACACAAAAAAACTGGCTCTTTATTCTACGTTACTAAAATGTCTGCTTCGTGTTCTGTGAATATAGGGCAATAATTAAGGCAAGTTGTCGTTTGTGGAATATTTTATTTCCACCGTCTCCTTCGTGTCTTTAAATTGCCTTCGCTATGGATTACTTAATTTTCACACGCGAGACTTAGAACATGGAATAGTTGCGGTATTGAAATCAGGAGACGCGTCTAAATGCAGGGTGAAAGTAATAATGATCTCTCGTCATGAAGTTCTTACTTAATTTCCATAGCTTTCATCGTTCCATCAGTTATTTCACAACGCGCAGTACCTTTAAACTTTATTTAGGTACACAGAACACCAAAGGAATAAAACAAAAACGAAAGGAACCGTAAACGTTTTTGTTATTAAATAATTAGTTCAAAAGTTGTTATTAATTCATGTACGCATTTGATTAACTAAAATGTTTGCAGACCTCAAAGAGAAAAAAGTCGAAAAAATGTAATGATATGTAGAAACAAAATTATTTTAAACAACGATTCATAAACAACTAGTTTGATCTACAGTTTTAGCTACAACTCATTTGTTTCGATTTTTCTTATCTCACGGCGCACCGTTAAATTCTTAACGGACATCTGCTTTTAATAGTGGCTTTTCTTTCGTCTGTTTATTTGCATTAAGTCGGTATAACGGAAGTGCAGTATTACGGAAAACGTTTAACATCAAAATATATGCAGGAGAACCGTGCAAAGCTAGTAAACTACTATTTCATAATTCTGTACTGCTATATCGGCGACGAAGTCAATATATAGACAACAACCTCTGTTGAAAAGCCACTCATAATGACCTCTATCCGTTAAGGGGAGTCATAAAGCCCTATCTCTTTCATGTTAATTTAGCTGACCCATTATCTCAGAAACTATGTATGCTAGTGCTGTGATATTTTAAGAGCAGTTTGTTGGAAGTGGTTGAAATAACTGGTTCCATATTTACGTATTTTGAATTGCTTTTGTAATTTGTAGAAGGTCTTAAATTAATCTCTAAATTGTTACAATACTTTTTCTATTATTTTATGAAAAATTCTAAAGTAAGAAATATACTGTAAAGAGTTTGCAACCATGATTTTATTAATATCCTTCAAAATTTGTTAAATTATTACTTGAATAGTTTTTTGTGATAATGGGACAAACGTGTTCAAAAATGTCATTTTTCAAAAATCAGTCTTAAAGTGAAATTTATATACGACGGCTGGGAGCTGGCGCCTCGGGCATTCTTGTAACCCGTTGAACAAGTATTGCAAAGCAATTCAGGATTCAAAAAAACATCATAGAAAAACTAAATTCCCTCGTTGAGTGGAAAAGCTGCCCTTGGTTTTTTGGGGAAAAATAACCTATCTCGTAGGTGGGACGTCTAAAATGTATGTTCTGCGCTGTTAATTAGAGCCAAAGAATTGTTATAAATTATTGAATTCCAAGAACTGTGCCTAAGTTGAATGAATTTGGAATTTGGCCGCTTATGTACCAACAGGAAGAAATAATCATGTTTTGATAGAAGGGTAGTAATGCTTTAGCTTAAGCTCTAACTCATTAGTTTCGATTGCCCTTAAAGTACATCGGACATTAAGAGTGGATATTGGTTTCTCTGTTTCGATTCGAAAAGTTGGTGTTATTCCGTTAACAATAAAAGAAACCAATAGGTTGTAGCTAAAGATAACGTTGAATACAACTCGAAAAATTTCCTTTTTTACGTCATATTTTTGATACGATTATATTACAAAAAATATTGAACGATTGGAATATCACACGTCCGATAAAACAAAGACTCGGTTGGTACAACAAAACAAATAAAATAAGTAAATAAAAGACTCAGCCTCGCCTATTGTCTTGGTTTTAATAGTTCAACCTTAACTGTTACTTGCAGTTCATCGGCTTAGTGACGTTAATAACTAGAAGGCGGATTTTGATGACCCAAAAAATCGCCAAAAATTATCAATAAAATGTTCTTAAAACGTATTAAAATGTCCTAAAAGCAAAGAAAAATGACGTAAAAAATGTTATTCAAACCAGTTCAGATGAACAACTCAAGTTGTTGGATACATTACTGGTGTAGTCGAGGCTTCTTTTATTCGTTCAAGTGAACTCAGCTTTCAAACTATTGGTTTGGACTGTTCTTTACCAGGAAATATCTATTGTTAGTTATCCCGAAATCGTCCGAACTGACAACTGCCCTGCCAAGCGTCACAGGAACCTTAGATTACATACTCACAACGGGTGACATTACAACTTCGGAGCGAAGAAATCGAATAGGCTTGGACGCAGAGGTACTCTGCAATTTTGTTGCATCTCGTAAATATTATTTGAAGCAAATACCATTAAAATAACATTTATTTGATAAAATCAGCGAAAATGCATTAAAAATTACGGAAAAAAGCTAAAACAAAATAACTTATTAGCTGAAATCGACGGAAAATGTATAAAAATTAGTCATTTCCTTTTGTCATCACATTAAAATGAATTTCTATACTAAATGGCATTTTTCTAAAGTGGAAAAAAAGACATTTCATTAAAATCCACCCCGTATTAATAACTATCGTGGTGCATTATAGTGCGATTTTTCTTACTCTGCCCCTATGGCTCAAGCCCCTATGGCCGCAATGGAATATCACACGGCATTTCGCGTCTTTCTCCGTCTTGCCGCTAGAAGTCGCATGATCGCAAGCCCCCGTTGATACGATCGCGACCACGAAGTCTACAATGAGGAGACTCAACTCTGGTGTTGGAGGCATGGTGGGGGTATGTACGAAAAACGTCGGCAGCTATTTGAAAAATAATACAAAAAAAACGAGTCCCTTCGCCTTTAGCGACATCACGCGGCGAAAGAAGGAACTTATCTCGGCTTTTCTCGGCCACCAATCGTCAAAATTCGTTTGGTCCAAGTGGCGCCAACGAAGTCTACAACCAGGCGGTGTGCGGATGTGCTTAACAGAAGACAATAAGTTCAAAAGGAAGTAGTAAGTAGTAAATAATTTTGTAGAAAAAATGTTTGAATTAAATTTTGTATACGATGCTTTGCTGCCATTGGCTGTTTTGAAAGCCTTCGTAGTTCTTTCAATTGCCACGTGAGGTCGCTGAAGGCGAAGGGACTCGGTATTTTTTGTATTATTTTTCAAGTAGCTGCCGACGTTTTTCGTACATACCCCCACCACCGGAGTTGAGTCTCCTCGTTGTAGAGTTCGTGGTCGCGACCATGCGATATCTGGCGACATGACTGAGAACGTCGCGAATATTCGTGATATATTCCATCGTGACACATTGACATCGGCCTTGAGGGGCAAAGTTAGAAAACCCGCAGTACAGAGTCCTGATTGCGGCCGTGGCGCATGCGCAGAGTCGTCCAGCGGCGGTCTGGCGGTGCGCGCGCCCGCGGCGCCGGGTGGCGAGTGGCGGCTTCAGAGCACGCGGCCGCTGGACCGCGAGGCAGACGGCGCAGCCCCTGCAAGCGGCGGGCCCACGCAACGCGCTCGCCTCCTCTGCTCTGCGGGTGGCGGCGAAGACCGCAAAGGGGCCGGGCACGCTGTGGACGTCCGCGTGCAGCTCATCGACCGGGACGACAATCCGCCCGTGAAGCAGGCCAGCGACCGCGTCGTCTACCTCGGCACCAACCAACTGATCAAGGTGGGTGTGCTCCAAGGATTCATCGTAGGTACCGGTAACTGCTTGGCTGTCCGGGAGGTACATTTTGCCCTGAGAAAGGTCGCAGAATGGCGGTCAGAATGTTGGTACCGGAGCGTCTCCCGGACAGTCAAGTGGTTACTAACTCCGGCCGCGGTATCGACACTCTCGTGTTGGTACCGTTTGCAAAAGCACAGGTAGCAGCGACCTCGACGTCTACCTTGGTATCAACCATATACTCAGAGTGGGTGTGCCCCAAGGATTCAGTAATTACTTGGCTGCCGGGAGGCATATTTCGCCCTGAAAAAAGTCGCAGCATGACGACTGAAACGTTGGCATCTGTGCCTAGGACGCGACGTCTCCCGGACAGACAAGGAGCTACTGACTCTGGCCATGGCAATTATTTCTCCAGCGACGTAAGGTAGATTGTATCATGCTTGCACAGATATATATCTTTTCATTCCAAGCATGCTTGTCCGGAATTTTATCTAGTAAAGTTTATACAGGAAATGAAATATTATTAATTTTAATTGCATATTAAAGTGCATTTTTCAGAATTATTAGGTCATAAAGGCAAATTTTTAAAAGCATATTTCAAGATTCTTCAGGGCATAAAATTCCTCTCGCTATTCATCACGCTTCCTGTACTATTATTTGTGGTTAGAGCTCAGCTAAGACGTTTTTCCAGAATGCTGGATAATCGCAATTAACAAGTTTGTGGACGATAGGACGGAAGTGAGAGATGCTATAGTTGATGGAGCTGATCGGAGTATTTGTGACAATAAAATTGACAGACACGCGTCACAAACTAACAGTTCAGCACAGCAGGAGTTTCGAGAATTTGAGTGCCTCTTTCCGAATTTGCATATAGAAAATAAATTAGACATTCAAGTTCTGTTAATTTTCATGGATGTTCTTTAATTCCATTAATGCAGGATGCCACATTGCTTGTTTTCTAATAGATTTAAAACTTATTTTATTTTTTTGTTATTTAGATAAGTTAAAATATTTTCGTATATTAAAAATGTAGCAGTCAATAAATTTGTGTATTTCTAAGTGCTCTTTAGAGAAGAAATTATTTCTAGAATGTCCAAATTGAATATACCGTTGCTTACAGTGTATGATTTTGAAGGATTCAAATCTCATTTACAAACAAAATTGAATTCATCTCTGTTATGTTAATTTATTGATTTAACGAAAATGAAATGTTTAATGATAATTCTCGTATATTCATAGAATTCACTACACAAACTTGTAAACTGATTTTAAAATTTTCAAAATCCTCTTTACTTTTCTCAAGTCTCTACAACACGCGGCATTGACTTTAAATCATGTCTGGTCTTACAAATGAATAAAAGTCAACTCGTTCATAAATTGTGAGGATTTATTCATGTTTTCAAAAGCTTTCCATTTCCCATATTTATTTGAAATTACGTAACTGCATCAGTTCCGTCATTCATCTCATACAATCCTTTCCTCTCCTCTGGGAATCTTAATCTTCTTACATATTAATCCACAGCTAGCAAACAGCATCTCATAGTTTAAAAGTGACTTAAGAGATTATTTCTTGAAAGTACCTCGACCCAAATGCATACATGAGTATTATGATATTATCTAACTGTATCCAGTTGAGATTTAATTTTTAATATATCCACGAGAAGTTATTTGTATGATCACGCCATTTTTAATTTGTAAGATACACTGCTACAACTTCAGTCTTTCAATATTCAACCTTCGAATACTGCTTAAAGGGTTACTTTTTTACGATAATTATACATTAATGTGTAGATTTCAATACAACTTTCAATGAATCGAATATATAGCATTCCACATTTCTAATGAAATATTAATGAAATACCTCTGACATATTTACGATGAAACTAGAAAGCAAACATTATTTCAACCTATTTTATGATTAAAACGCATTCATGTTATGAGTACGTAGTTTTCGTTTCCCAAATATTACTTTTATGAATACAGACATGCAAAAAAAAACGCTCTTTGCATTTCACGGAAACCAGGAAGAGGAAATATTTGCCTTTCAGTTTACCCACATCTCAGTTTTCCATCGCAGGTGCAGCAATCCAGCACTCCATTTGAAAGAATATCAAAAACGCAATCATAGTGAAAGCTTGCGCTTCTCTTCCCGTGTGGATTGCTTGGCCACGTCTCGCTTTTCTTTCGCTTTTCCCAAGCACCAGAGGCAGCTAACACAGAGTAGGAAATCAAGTGTTCTTTCACCACTAAATGACTATACACAGGTGGCCACTTTCTGAAAAACATGAAAAACTGAAGAAAAAAATAGTGGTGCTAAAACAGCATGTACTTTCTCGCCCGTACATTCACGGAAAATTACGCGAAAAGTACTCAATGTTTCGAAAAATTGTGCAGGATCTTATTTCAAAATCTATCTTTAAGGAACAGATTTCATTATGGGGAAAAATCTCTATCTTTAATATTTTAGTGGTAGGAAGACGCCTAAAAAATGGAATTTTTGCAATTTTCGAAAAATCACAGTTTTCAACGAAAATGAGACATTTACCATTCGCTTAAACGTCCTTAACACTATCCAACAATGTGGTATAATGTGGGTAATGCTCAAATAAGATCTAATGATAATCGGGTTTCCTCACCACAAGACCCATGTGGGGCCTAATGGACCTCACAGCTTGTCAGTACTTCCCAGACATCTTTTGGAGGAATTTCTTGTCGAACTGGTCCACATGACGCCAATCACTGGTACGCTTGATTCATAAAGCATTGCCTTAAAGTATCGTGTGTGATTGTAAAAAACCAAATTACACATTTTCAAAAAATTACAACATGCGCCTCTAAATATGGTACAAAATTATTTTGGGGACAACCCTTCACCCTTATTTCAAAGGACAGCCCCGCTGGATGGAGCTATCCGGTGCCGACTTATCCGTCGCCTATCATGTTTTCTCCAACCACCGCCAACGGGGCACTATCCCAGACGGGACTAGCTCTAAGCTCCTGACCCGTCTTCTGACATGTGTGGTAGTGTGATGCATCTTAGTGTAAGTGTGTGTAAGTAAGGGGTGAAGATAGGACAATGAAGAGGAAAGAAAGATCGTGCGGTTTCCGAGGTCCCTTTCTTAGAGTACTGGTCCGGCATTGTCCTTGGAGAAACCACGGAAAACCACCGATCAGAGACTCCGGCTGCTAGAATTCTCCTCCATATAGCAGCTGAATTCGACCTAGCTATTTAATCGGAAAAGGCACCACAGACGGAACTCGAAACCTAGCATCTCCCGGCCAGAGTCGCTGTAGTGTTGCCTTGTGCTAACCCAGCCGGTGCTCATTCTGTGTATGACCCTTGTCACACCACGAACCTCCCCTAACAAGCAGCTCGTCAGAGGCACAGAGAGGTTGCGCGAGTGCCGAGCTGAAGTTTCGCGTAAGCAGCTTTCTGCCGAGTGTTTGCGCGGCGATGGCACAGGCGGCGGAGGAGGAGCATTGTGACGTACGTCAACAACGCTCGGCGCCCGCGAGGTGGCAGCTGCACAATGCTCTCGCGAGACGAGTCGTAGGGTTGGGGCGTCGCCGCCTACGCCGACGCTCACGCCGTCTCAGCGCCGGCTTCCCGCCTCGTCCCGCCCCGCCTCGCCACGCCTCGCCCCGCCCCGCCACACCACGTCACGCCCTGCCACGCCCCGCCTCGCCGTACCCCGCCCCGCCACGCCCCACCCCGCCTTGCCACGCCCCGCCACACCACGCCCCGCTTCGCCGTACCCCACCCGCCACGTCCCACCCCGCCTCGCCGCGCCACGCCCCACCCCGCCTCGCCGTGCCCCGCCACACCTCACCACGCTTCGCCCCGCCCCGCCCCACGCTCGATTTCCGCTCCCTGTCGGGTCGTAACTCCCAGTTCAATGCCTCCATTCCGACACCTCCGCTGCGCCTTCCGTCTCTCCTACTTCCGCACCTCCGGCCCCTAGCCCTGTCACCCTCCATCGCCCTCCTGTCCTGTCCTTCCTCACCGCCACGCCCCTTCCCCTCTCGTCCCTAACCCCTCCATTGTCTTCGTCTTAGGCCTCCCCGATCCCAGCTTCACGCTCCGATCTCGTCTCTCGTCCTCGCCAATCGTTCCCGCTCCCGCTTCCGCTCTCCGCCCTCTTGTCGCTCTCTGCCCTCACTCCCCGCGATTGTGCCAGCTCTCGCATCCGCACCCACGCCGCGCTCTGCCCATCAACACGCCACCATTCTTTGCCCGAAGCTCGAGTGGCGCCCGCCCTTAGCTGATCTACTGCCAGCTTTGCTTTCCCCACAATACCCCTCTCCGCCCCCATCAAACCTTCCCGCTCTGGCGCCGTTCCGTCATCTCGCGCGCCCGGCTACGCCCTGCCCTACCAGTGCCCACCCCTGCTCTGTCCCTGCACCCGGACACCTCGCTTCCCCGTCCCACCCGAGTCTCCGCCCGGCTCTTCCGCCCCGCCCCTTCCGTTCCAATAGTTCCTCTCCGTCTTCCTCACCCTCCTCCTCGTCCGCTTCCTCGCCCCCCTTCCCCATATGACCCAACCCCAGACGCTGCCCCGGTTTCTACCGCGGCTTCCCCTGCACAGCACCCCCTCTTCGTCCCCTCTTCTCGTACTCAACACAACCAGGCTTCCGCCGCCGCTGCATTCTCCGTTTCCTGAAAGCCACCTCGATGCGTTGGCGGCCCGTCAGAGGTCGGAACAGACGGAGTGCGACGACCTTTTGTTGTGGCAACGATAGCCTGTTTATATAGATTGCTCCTAAAAGATCTCTTAATGTTTATTTACAACATAAGAACCGTACGACATTACAATACGAGATGCGAGAAGTAACACACGAGCAAGTTCGATAGCCAATTGATTATTGTAATAACGCTTTACGTGAATCTTATAACAATTTACCCATTTTATCGAACATTTCAATGAACTATAATTTTCGCTTAAAATTGATTATTTGTCCTGCGAAAAGGGACACGCTGACCCAGAGACTAAATAGGATCTCATGTATTAGTTTTAATATTACATGCGTTACAAAACGGATTATTATTATAAATGAGCGTGGCCATTTTCTGAATAACATGTAAAACACTAAAAAAAAACAAAAAATAGGCGCATAAAATTTCACTGCTGTGTGAAAAACTCACGGAAAACTCCAGGAGCTTCTTGAAAAACTGTAGAAGTCAGGGAAAATTTAGAGCCAGTACTGTATCTAGATATTCCTTAAAAAATTAGTTCAGCAAAATATAATGACTTAATTTTTATTTGTTGAGAATTTTTAAAAATTTATTCTGATCACTGAAATCAGAGTTGATAAATTAGTAACAGGCTTGCTTTAATATTTTTTTTTTTAAAAATACGAAATACTCTACAAATCTTCAATTTTAAAATCAGCAAAACGTTTTAAAATATGCGCTGGAAAATAAGGAAAAATCAGAGAAATTTGTCCCAAGAAATGATTGGCCACCTGTTAATAGTGAGGCATGGATTCGTAGAACGTCTGTGTCGTAATAACTCTCACTATGACCCTGAGTTCAGCTTCGTAAATATTTATTTTAGCCAATCTAAGTCGATAAAATTAATTGCAGATATTGTTCTGTGTACTTCGTATTCGTTCAAATCGTGACTATGGAATATATACCCATGCAAGATATTTTATTCTAAATTAGTGAAATGAAACTGCTTATTAAAAATTTAAAATATTTTATATTTCTGCGTTTCAGCGTTCAGAGTATGCGCAGTCGGATTTGATAATGTTCGACAAAGACTCGAACCAGCAGCAGCGATTCGAAGGGGTGGTGCTGAAGGACCCCTTGCAGTTGTGGGCCTTCCACTGCGGCCCGCCCCTTGACATCACCTTCCGGTGGAAGTTTGAACACTCCGTCGTCCGCTGTTGTGAGTATTCTTCGTGTCTTGTTTTGTTCCAATAAATACACTCCGCAATATGCAGATAATTTACCATGAACCTACGACTTTTTAAGCACTAAACACAGTAAAAATAGGCGTTTGTAATTCTAAAAAAATGGTATTTAAAAGGCACCTAAAAGTCTAATACAGGGATTTAAATAGGCGTAAATAATTAACTGTTCTTAACTAGAAATGCAGTAAGAGTAGAAATTGCATAACAGATAGCACTATAGGACTTAATATCATGACAATGACTAATTGAATATTGCTCCAAAATTTCCAGAGGAAATTGTCTGGTGCCTGCAATAATATTCTGAAAGTGGGCAAAAGTCATTCATTTTTATAAAATAGCGGGGTAAAATATGTCCACGGTCTGACATGCTTCTCTGAAATCTCAATTCGCTAAACAATGCTCCCAACCATGCTAAACGCACTCACTAATTTTAGACGGCTTTCAAATTACGAAATTCTTCCAACTGGTGTTGAAATGTACACACATAATGCAGGAACCGTATCATTTCACAAATTACTATTTAATTTTCGTGCATTTTGCGTTCATAGCATTATCGATGTTCGTTCAACTTCTCTACACTCGGCTCGATAAAATTCAAAATACGTTGGGTTTCAAAAATTCAACGTTGATTAAACGGCCACCAATGTCATATGATATTTTTAAAAGAATATTATTTAATACAGGCCAAATAGAACCATTTATACTTATTAGGGATTTGTTAGGCAAATTGGTATTTATTAGTGAAATTTGCATTAATAGTCGCTATATAATTCACATATAATACTCCTAACGCTTCAAAATTGTGAAGTAATCTTAAACATTGCGTTTGCAGTAAAGGTTGTAAAATAGACATACAGACAAAAATTCTCAGCTTATCATTCACTTCTCGGCGTCTCACACCAAAATGGCTATATGTCGCTTATTGTCACCACGAAGTGGCCCGATAATGGTTCGCTCTTTGACATGCTTTGTCAGACAATGACTGCCCTCGTTTCTCCTACTACTCTGCTGACAGCTAAACGAGATACCGCTGTCGAGTACTTCATTCGCGTCTGTTTTCACAGGAATGATGAACGACGTCTATATACCTAGTTCAAAATTTCAATAAATGAAATCACTCCTATTTGGTCTCCAATTTTTGTACTATATACAAAGTTCTACAACTTATATGAGTGTTACAGGAAATTATTTGAAAAGCAATTTTGAATTTTAAGGAATGAAGAGGTAGGCAATCGAGCACTTTCGAAAATGTAAAATAAATATATTAATGAAGCAATTTTCCAAAGATAAGAAAACGAAGATGAGCAGTCACATGTCGTATATAAACAATATACAGCACGTCATTTGAGCTAATTCATAAATACTACACAAAATGAACTATTAAAATGCTACTAGAAATATATTTTAACAATAAGATAAATTACATAAAGCACCTCATCATGAAGTATTGGTAAGAACGTATAGAGTGATTAGCATAGTCATTGATAAGAAAATGTTCTTCTGCAGATATAACACCTTTGGAGAACCGCACCTTACTGCCGAATTCTGAACATAACTTGACACTCATGGTCAATGACGTAACAATGAAGTCACTTCACGCAGGTGTTGATGGCAAGGTGAGTACAACTAAGAGTATTTCTACAACTCAGCAATTTGCTAACATTCTTCTTCTAACTTGCCGTCAAGAGGCCCGTGGTGCAGACATACCCATGCCCATCCGATCTCGCACGATCTCATCCGATCCTACTCTGCCCGTCACGACCATGCTCCAAAGAATACTTTCTTCAACTCCAATCCGTCATGTAAGGTAGACTCGAATTCAAACATCGGCTTATGACCACGTCATGTCACAACTGGAAACGCACTTATGGTGGGACCCAGGAATACATATATGTTTCAGAACTGAAAACGCATTTACTCGGTTCAGGCGGACCCAGCCCCTTTCGAGCGAATGCGGCCCCACCCAACTCGTCCCCACCTGACCCAAACAGACCCTAACCGTCCCCTTGTCAAACTCAAGCACCCCACGCAATCCACCCAACCCCATCAGTCCTGACTAGGATCAAATTACCCCTTCTGAACTCAGCCGACCCCTTCCGAACTCAACGGACGCCACCTGAAGTCAGCCGACTCCGCCCAAACCAACTAACCCCACCCAAAATCAATCTCCCACCACTAAAACATAGCACCACCATCTGACCATCCAAGAAGAAGCATACCGTCGCTTAGTAGGGAATAGAGTGCGATTTTTATTACTTTGCCCCTCAAGCCCCTATGGCCAGGATGGAATATCACATGGCATTTCGCGTCTTTCTCGCTCATGTCGCTAGATATCGCATGATCGCAAACACTGCTTTATACGGTCGCGATCGATCTAGCGGTACGAGCGAGAAAAATGCAACATATATATATATATATATATATATATATATATATATATATATTGAAGCATCTCCATGCCATAACTGCAACCCCACTCTTCCCCCACAGGTGCGCCTGCCGCTCACCCTGGTGGCCGGCACGCGCCCGGCGCTGCAGGCGGACGCGCCGGCGCCCGCCGCCACCGCGCCCTCCCCGGCGTCGGCCCGCGCGCGCGCGGCGCCGCGCAACCCGTACCCGCGCGCGGTGGCGCTGCCGCGGTGGGCGGCGCAGCTGGCGCGGGTGGCGACGCCGCGCGCGTGGGCGGCGCGCCGCCGCCCGCCGCCCCCCGCCGGCGTCTTCAGCCTGCTGGGCGGCGCGGCGGGTGCGGCGGCGCTGGCCGTCACCCCGCACCAGGGCATCGTGCACGTGCGCGACGCCGCCGCGCTCGCGCGCGCGCCCGCCAACTTCACGTGAGTTAGCTCCTTTGGCATTGCATGCGATGGAGGGACGTTTCCGGGCACGTCAACTGCTAAGGTCATTGGTCTCATTGGTTTAGTCATTAGTGCCGTGGATGTATTATGGTGGCAGTGTTCCCAGTGGATGAAATCCGGCCCCGACCTTCACGTCAACGTCCCATGATTTCCCTCTCTAGGTGTCTCCACAGTGGATTGATTATTTCGGGTTTCCGGGCACGTCAACTACTAAGGTCATTAGTCCCATTAGTGTCCCGTGGATGCTTTATGGTGGCTCCCAGTGGATGGTGAAGTTCGGCCCCGACCTACACGTCAGCGTTCTATGATTTCCCTCTCTAGGTGTCTCCACAGTGGATTGATTATTTCGGGTTTCCGGGCACGTCAACTACTAAGGTCATTATTCCCATTAGTGTCTCGTGGATGCTTTATGGTGGCAGTGTCCCCAGAGGATGGTGAAGTTCGGCCCCGACCTACACCTTAGCGTCCTATGATTTCCCCCTTTAGGTGTCTCCAGTGGATTGATTATTTCGAGTTTCCGAACACGTCAACAAGTACGGTCATTAGTCCCTTTAGTGTACTTAATTTACGGTCTTGGTCTTATTTACGTGACGAGACTGGTGCCATCAGGCCCGCTCTTCCATGTCTCACCATGTAAACTTCGCTACGCTCCCTTCACCATATAGCGGAAATAGAAGATATAATATCTCGGGCGACGAAACAGGAGATTTGAATTTACCTCAAAGTCTTGTTTTAAGCATGGCACTGGATGATGAAAGCTAGTATCGATCTACTTTTCGGCTTGCGGGATTTGTCCTCCAGGTAACTCACCCAGTGAATTGGTTGATTCTTTCATGTTTCCGGGTATGCCAACTACAATGGTCATTAGTCTCGTTGCTGAAGTAAATGTTTTATCCGCAGTGGTGGCTTCGTTCTATTAGATTATGAGATCCGGTGCCGACCTACATGTCGGCTTGCGGAGTTTTCCCTACCCAGGAATTTCCCACCAGCAGGCATCGTCCCAGCTGAGAAAAGCACTAAGCTCCAGACTGGTCTCTACATGAGTGGTAGTGTAGTCCGTGAAAGAAGTACATGTAAGTAAGGGGAGATTATAGGACAGAGAAGAGGAATGCAAGATCGCACGGTCCGTAGCCCATTTGTTAGGGAACTGCTCCGACATTCGCGTGGTGTTGATAAAATTAAAGTAGATATTGATTGTCTGATATGAATCTGAGAGCTTATAATCCCTGTTAAAAGCTCAATGACAGAGAGGGAACAGGCCGTCCTGACGTGTTGCAGCGTGACGGTGGCGTGGAGGTCGAGCGACGGCGCGGACGTGGCCGAGTGGGACGTGCGCGTGCGGCTGCTGGAGACGCGCAACACCTCGGCCTGCGCGCTGCACGGCGCCGCGCGCTTCCCGCACTGCGCGGACTTCGCCTCCGCGCAGCACTGCGCCCCGCGCTGCGGCCTCGGCGCGGGCTCCGCGCGCCCGCTCAACAAGTAAGTGCGCGCGCCCGCTCTCTAGGCTCTCGGGAGGCTTGAAGTAAGGGTGCAAGACCGCTCTATTGGCTCTTGCGAGACTTTAATCTCAACTAGTAAGTGTGCAAGACCGCTCTCTTGGCCCTTGCGAGACACAAATGACAACTAGTAAGTGCGCGCGCCCGCTCTCTAGGCTCTTGCGAGGCTTCAAGTAAGTGTGCAAGACCGCTCTCTTAGTCCTTGAGAGACATTAATCTGAACTAGTAAGTGCACACGGCCTTTCTCTTAGCCCTTTCGAGACAGTAATCTCAGCTAGTTAGTGCGCACGGCCACTCTCTTGGCTCTCGGGAGGCTTCAACGTCAATATGTAAGAGCGCAAGATCGCTCTCTTAGCCCTTACGAGACATTAGTCTCAACTAGTAAAGGCATACGACAGCTCTCTTGGCCCTTGCGAGACTTAAAGGTCAATAAGTAAGTGTGCAAGACCGCTCTCTTGACCCTTGCGACACATTAATCTCAACTGCGCTCGGCAGCTCTCTTTGCTCTTGCGAGACATTAATTTCAACTAGTAAGTGTGCAGGACCGCTTTCTTGGCCTTTGCGAGACTTCAAGGTCAATAAGTGAGTGCGACCAAACATTCTCTTGACTCTTGCGAGACATGAAAGACAATAAGTAAATGCCCTCGACTCTCTTGATTCTTGCGAGACTTCAAGGACGATGAGAAAAGTGCTTACGACCACTGTCTTGATTCTTGCGAGACATTGAGGTCAATACATAATACTAAATAATATATATGAGGTCAATACTAAATAAAAAAATACGTAAGGGGGTCCGCACACTCTCTTGATTCTTTCGAGACATCAAGGATAACAATAATTGCGCCCGATCGCTCTCTTGCCTCTTACGAGGCATGAAGGTAAACAAGTAAGAGCGTGGTTGACTCTTGCGAGACATCATGGTCAATGATTTAATGCACCCTGACGCTCTCTTGACTCTTACTTGACAATAATTTCAACTAGTAAATGCAACCAGATGCTCTCTTGCGAGTCACAAATGGTCAAATACGAGCGCTCAAATGCTTAGATCGATGTATTTATTTTCTGTCGCACTAGACACCATTTATTTTGCTGCCTCTAAACTGTCATAGGCGAATTAAAGAGAAATGTAACATGAGTTCTCTCGAAACGCAATGTATTCGACATCCGCATGAACTTATACGTACAGTAAACCCTTGTTGGCTTGAACTTGTTAACACGTATTTCGCCGTAAAACGAACAAAGTTTTGGTCCCGGTAAGGAAACAATATTACGCATGAATACAATAATAGAATAACACGATTTTTTATAAAACGAGCATCGATTATTTCGGCATTAGAATTCGTGTCAACAAAAGATTACTGAATTACAAAGACACTAGTTGTCATTACTCCTCAACAAATTTCTCTATACATGGCACATCGGTTCCCCAGTAGACAAGTAGTCAATGACCAACTTTTATAGTCGCCTTTAATAATATCAACAAAGAGTTTAAGCCGATGTAGGTACATATTTCTCGTTTTAGGTATATGGTATGAAGGTATGAAAATGGATTATGAGTCCAAAATTTTTATTTATTCCTCATATATGTAATTATTTTTGTAAAAAAGAGATTGCAATTCCATATTCTTTAAATGTTCTTCTGTTTTCCTTTATTGTTCAACAATTCGTTATTAGAACACTGAATGAGTCCTTTGTAAATATCTTTAATGTTATATTAATTTTCACATAATTAATACGTAAATCTGTTGAATCAAAGTAGAATTATGTGCTATCCATGGCTGTTATGCAGAATTTCACATATTACTGTTTGAAATTCTGTCTCAGAACTTTGAAACATCTGATTCGGCTATGACAAATGAAGTTCAGAGACATTCCAACTAAACCTATTTAAACTCGAATAACTAGTTTGCAAACAAGTACTAACGTACGTAGGATTCGATTCGCATTACAAGTGTAATGTTGCACGTGCATTCGGCGTATTGTAGTAGTTTAATAGCAAAATTCATTTCTCCACGTACCCTCATTAAAATTTACGCCTAAAGAACACTTATGAGTAGAGACTGGAAAAATATGTAGTATGAAACGTCAAAATATGTACAGAAATATGTAATGAAAACAGTAAGAAGATGTAATAAATATGTAAAATCAGATGTAATATGTAATATTAAAATACACCAATTATAAAACATATTTACATAATACGAAATTACATTTATAAAAAAATCCTAAACAAATTTTAAAAATAATATAAACTTTTCAAAAATCATATGGGCAGCACAAAGTGATGCGCACTTTGCAGCATACAACTTTTCCGTCAGTAGTAAAAGCTTCATCTATTGCCATCCAGGACCGTAGTTTAGCAGCGAGACTAGACGCAGTAGAAGCCATCATACAAACTGGCGATATTTACGACCCTCAAACAATGACTGCAGCGTGCAGCATTCTCATCGAAGAGTTACACGTCGGCAATCGCCAAATTTTTAGGAAATTAGGGTTAAAAGGCATGGTAAGCGAGGTCAGTGATACTTTTCACACCTAAAGGTGAAAAAGATGTCAGTCGCTCGCGCATCTCCCGCTACTGAGATAATTCACTGTGCCGTACTGCCAGCACGGACGGTCTAAGCGTATCAAAAAATTGGATATTGTGTTAGAATGGCAACGATTGGCCAAGATTACAGTTTTGAGAACGGATAGTAGAAAGACAAAAAAATAACGCTTTGTAGAAAAAAATGAAATTACATAAAAATCCTGTTTCTAATGGTGAGAATATACTAACTTGCATCGTGCCATTTTCTAAGTTTCACTTTCATTCGATCCACCCTTACATATTGGGGTAACACTTCCTTTTCTGCGCGCAGGAAGGGAGAAGTGACGGAGAAATTGGCGGGAGGGTGCACGTGGCGCAGCATCGGCCCCTCGCAGCCGCAGGCGCACGCCATGTACTCCACGTGCACGCCCGACGTGCTCACGTGCCCCGACGGCGAGTGCGACGAGCTGGAGCGCGAGAACCCGTTCCTCTGCCCGCAGGTACGTGCCGCGACGAATTTTCAATACACTGATGCAGAGAAGTGTTTTCATTACAGATTACCCATACTCTGGCGCAAATACATTACAGCTGTATTTACTACTAATAATAATAGTTTTCAAAGAATGTGCAGTTAGTTTTTACAAAATTTTGTGAGTGATAGTGTCCGTCTTACACATGTTTTAACATATCTATCACAAAAACTTTCACGCGCATGTTTCTTCTGGCTGGTGGTAATTTTCCTTTGTGCAGATACGATGGTAGAAGCCATGTGCCGCGAAACGAGTCATTACATGTCTTAAGTCGTATTGGGCTCTCATCCATTCTCTATTTGTCATAGCGTCTGTGCTGTAAAACTCAGCAGTATTGGTGGATCAAATTACAGCTGTATTGGATTTGTTTAAGTTTGCATTAAGCTAATGCTCGTTTTTGAACACATAATTACAATTAAAATTTGGCTAATTAATTATTATTAACATCTAAGAATCGATTTTACCTTATTGAATTTGACATATCTAGTATGTCATTCCTCTCCACAAAATTCGTGCCAGAACATTGACTACTAATAATATAAAGAATAATAATATATTTAATAAGAAAAGCGACAAAAAATAAAACTCCGGTATTAGTATTGATTATCTAAATGTAATTTCGAATGTTTTTAAATTTGACTGTATTGAAAGAAAGAGCCTCTAGTGCATTTGTTGATAGTTTGTTCCAATGAACTATAATGCCATTTATAAAGAAGAAATATTCTTATATAGCTGTTCGTTGCTTTCTACATCGTATTTTCGAAGTAAGGTGTATATTTGTAACCCAGTGCGTAGGTGTTTATAGTATTATTGATATCTGCACATGCTGCATCGGCTTTCTATGCTTAGTTCATAACATAAACAGAACCCGTTCCTTTTTCAAAGCTTAGGACTTCCATATTTTTCCTCCTTCAACTGCCCGCCCCTGAATTTTTTGGGCCGTGTTTTAAATTTTATCTACTCTGTTATCTATTTTATTTTTTTCTGCATCCCCACAATTTGCACTTTTCTGTATGTACCCTAGCATGCCGCTCCAAAATTTTCAATAAGGTGAAATTGCTTGAAATTTTACATTATTTGCCGTTTCGATACTTCATAACTTTCTGGACTAATCAGTCTCATATTATTTTGATGATCTTTCTTGATTATTTTCATAAAATGGTTTTATAAGCCAGAGAGACTGAAAGGATAATAAGAAAAACACATTTTACGAGTCTGTATACAACAGGAGGAAATGCTAATATTTTTTGGGAGGAAATATTATTCCGTTGTGCCATTTCCATGAGAATGAGCGTGAATATTCGATGTGCTCGCTTACGTATTTATTTACAAGCATTTTAACCTGAATTTCCGGTTGACAAGTTGTTCCTCAATCGCATATTTGAAGAACACACGAAATAAAAATACACATGTTTTGCAGATGCTCGGCGATGCACACAAAAACAATATTATTTCTCATATTTTCGTTTAGAGGGGAAATGAAAATAGTAACCGCGCGCAACCCAAAGAGCCAGTGACGAATACGGCGTTAGTGGCTCTGCGTGTAGACAAAAGTTCCAATTTGTAAGTTAGTAAGTCTTTACATAGTTAGTAAGTCTCTACAGTCTTGCCTCGAGCAGAGTGAAATTCAAGCATCTTACCATTGGAATATTAGTTGTAACAGATTATATAATTTGTATGATTGGTCGTATTCGTGGACAATATCATAACGAAATTGTTACTACGTATAATTAATATTCCATATATTAATTATATCCACTCATCTCTCCACGCTTTATTTGTCACACTTCATTTCTCTACTTTCCATTTGTTCAACATCACCTTTATACCGTTCATCATACTATTTATGATCCCATACTTCATTCTTGCAAACTCGGCTGGTTTATACTTTACCTGAATACACTTTTTCTTACACTTCATCTCCAGACTCCACTGCCCTAAAGTTCACTTTCATTCACTTTAACACTACATTTTACCTCATCTCTTCACACTTACATGTTTACACTCTTTACATCTCTTCACACTCCGCCGGTCCGTACACAAATATACTTTTATCTTACACTTCATGCCCCTTTTCTTAATCTCTCCAGACTTCAACTTCCTACACTTCACCTTTATATACTTTATCTCACAACTTCATTATCCCACACTTTCCTTCTCCACACTTCAGCTGCTAACGCTTCACCTTTAGTTCATACTTCATTTTACCACACCCCATTTCTTCACTCTCTGCCTGTGTACACTTCATTTCACTCTACACCCTCTACTTAATTTCTTCCGCCTCATCCATTCCATTCGTCTCAGGACTGCGTGCTGCCGGACCCGTCCAACCTGCACATGGCGTACAACGCGCACGGCCAGGGCATCAAGATGGCGCCGGGCATTTGCTCGTGCTCGATGCCGCACAACTGCGTGTGCTTCCACGAGGCAGGCCCCAGACCCACCGCCCCCGCGACCAGGGCGCCCGCCGAGACGTCGCCCTCGCCCTCGCCCGCCTCGCCCACCGCCCCCGCCGACGACGACGAGGACTACCCGTTCTCCTCCACCGTCCCCGCCACGCCCGACGTCGTGCTGCTGGGTGAGTACGCCTCTCACGCCTTCATCTCTTTCTAAGGTAAACTTATTTTCTCGCGGTGAAGTCAGCGCATTAATCCTTCAAATCGGAATGCCGTCTTCAGATGTCATGTACCGTTCGTGGGTCTCCGTGTTAAACTTATTTTCTCGCGGTGAAGTCAGCGCATTAATCCTTCAAATCGGAATGCCGTCTTCAGTTGTCATGTACCGTTCGTGGGTCTCCGCGTTAAACTGATTTTCTCGCGGTGAAGTCAGCGCATTAATCCTTCAAATCGGAATGCCGTCTTCAGATGTCATGTACCGTTCGTGGGTCTCCGTGTTAAACTTATTTTCTCGCGGTGAAGTCAGCGCATTAATCCTTCAAATCGGAATGCCGTCTTCAGATGTCATGTACCGTTCGTGGGTCTCCGTGTTAAACTTATTTTCTCGCGGTGAAGTCAGCGCATTAATCCTTCAAATCGGAATGCCGTCTTCAGATGTCATGTACCGTTCGTGGGTCTCCGCGTTAAACTTATTTTCTCGCGGTGAAGTCAGCGCATTTATCCTTCAAATCGGAATGCCGTCTTCAGATGTCATGTACCGTTCGCGTGTCTCCATGTTAAACGTATTTTCTCGCGGTGGAGTCAGCGCATTAATCTTTCAAATCGGAATGCCGTCTTCAGATGTCATGTACCGTTCGCGGGTCTCCGTGTTAAACGTATTTTCTCGCGGTGAAGTCAGCGCATTAATCTTTCAAATCGGAATGCCGTCTTCAGATGTCATGTACCGTTCGCGGGTCTCCGTGTTAAACGTATTTTCTCGCGGTGAAGTCAGCGCATTAATCCTTCAAATCGGAATGCCGTCTTCAGATGTCATGTACCGTTCGTGGGTCTCCGTGTTAAACTTATTTTCTCGCGGTGAAGTCAGCGCATTTATCCTTCAAATCGGAATGCCGTCTTCAGATGTCATGTACCGTTCGCGGGTCTCCGTGTTAAACGTATTTTCTCGCGGTGGAGTCAGCGCATTAATCTTTCAAATCGGAATGCCGTCTTCAGATGTCATGTACCGTTCGCGGGTCTCCGTGTTAAACGTATTTTCTCGCGGTGAAGTCAGCGCATTAATCCTTCAAATCGGAATGCCGTCTTCAGATGTCATGTACCGTTCGCGGGTCTCCGTGTTAAACGTATTTTCTCGCGGTGAAGTCAGCGCATTAATCCTTCAAATCGGAATGCCGTCTTCAGATGTCATGTACCGTTCGTGGGTCTCCGTGTTAAACTTATTTTCTCGCGGTGAAGTCAGCGCATTTATCCTTCAAATCGGAATGCCGTCTTCAGATGTCGTGTACCGTTCGCGGGTCTCCGTGTTAAACGTATTTTCTCGCGGTGGAGTCAGCGCATTAATCTTTCAAATCGGAATGCCGTCTTCAGATGTCATGTACTGTTTGTGGGTCTCCGTGTTAAACGTATTTTATCGCGGTGAAGTCAGCGCATTAATCCTTCAAATCGGAATGCCGTCTTCAGTTGTCATGTACCGTTCGTGGGTCTCCGTGTTAAACGTATTTTCTCGCGGTGAGTCAGCGCATTAATCTTTCAAATCGGAATGCCGTCTTCAGATGTCATGTACCGTTCGCGGGTCTCCGTGTTAAACGTATTTTCTCGCGGTGGAGTCAGCGCATTAATCTTTCAAATCGGAATGCCGTCTTCAGATGTCATGTACTGTTTGTGGGTCTCCGTGTTAAACGTATTTTCTCGCGGTGAAGTCAGCGCATTAATCCTTCAAATCGGAATGCCGTCTTCAGATGTCATGTACCGTTCGTGGGTCTCCGTGTTAAACTTATTTTCTCGCGGTGAAGTCAGCGCATTAATCCTTCAAATCGAAATGCCGTCTTCAGATGTCATGTACCGTTCGCGGGTCTCCGTGTTAAACGTATTTTCTCGCGGTGGAGTCAGCGCATTAATCCTTCAAATCGGAATGCTGTCTTCAGTTGTCATGTACCGTTCGTGGGTCTCCGCGTTAAACTTATTTTCTCGCGGTGAAGTCAGCGCATTAATCCTTCAAATCGGAATGCCGTCTTCAGATGTCATGTACCGTTCGTGGGTCTCCGTGTTAAACTTATTTTCTCGCGGTGAAGTCAGCGCATTAATCCTTCAAATCGGAATGCCGTCTTCAGATGTCATGTACCGTTCGTGGGTCTCCGTGTTAAACTTATTTTCTCGCGGTGAAGTCAGCGCATTAATCTTTCAAATCGGAATGCCGTCTTCAGATGTCATGTACCGTTCGCGGGTCTCCGTGTTAAACGTATTTTCTCGCGGTGGAGTCAGCGCATTAATCCTTCAAATCGGAATGCCGTCTTCAGATGTCATGTACCGTTCGTGGCTCTCCGTGTTAAACTTATTTTCTCGCGGTGAAGTCAGCGCATTTATCCTTCAAATCGGAATGCCGTCTTCAGATGTCGTGTACCGTTCGCGGGTCTCCGTGTTAAACGTATTTTCTCGCGGTGGAGTCAGCGCATTAATCTTTCAAATCGGAATGCCGTCTTCAGATGTCATGTACTGTTTGTGGGTCTCCGTGTTAAACGTATTTTATCGCGGTGAAGTCAGCGCATTAATCCTTCAAATCGGAATGCCGTCTTCAGTTGTCATGTACCGTTCGTGGGTCTCCGTGTTAAACGTATTTTCTCGCGGTGAAGTCAGCGCATTAATCTTTCAAATCGGAATGCCGTCTTCAGATGTCATGTACCGTTCGCGGGTCTCCGTGTTAAACGTATTTTCTCGCGGTGGAGTCAGCGCATTAATCTTTCAAATCGGAATGCCGTCTTCAGATGTCATGTACCGTTCGTGGGTCTCCGTGTTAAACTTATTTTCTCGCGGTGAAGTCAGCGCATTAATCCTTCAAATCGGAATGCTGTCTTCAGTTGTCATGTACCGTTCGTGGGTCTCCGCGTTAAACTTATTTTCTCGCGGTGAAGTCAGCGCATTAATCCTTCAAATCGGAATGCCGTCTTCAGATGTCATGTACCGTTCGCGGGTCTCCGTGTTAAACTTATTTTCTCGCGGTGAAGTCAGCGCATTAATCCTTCAAATCGGAATGCCGTCTTCAGATGTCATGTACCGTTCGTGAGTCTCCGTGTTAAACTTATTTTCTCGCGGTGAAGTCAGCGCATTTATCCTTCAAATCGGAATGCCGTCTTCAGATGTCATGTACCGTTCGCGGGTCTCCGTGTTAAACGTATTTTCTCGCGGTGAAGTCAGCGCATTAATCTTTCAAATCGGAATGCCGTCTTCAGATGTCATGTACCGTTCGCGGGTCTCCGTGTTAAACGTATTTTCTCGCGGTGAAGTCAGCGCATTAATCTTTCAAATCGGAATGCCGTCTTCAGATGTCATGTACCGTTCGCGAGTCTCCGTGTTAAACGTATTTTCTCGCGGTGAAGTCAGCGCATTAATCCTTCAAATCGGAATGCCGTCTTCAGATGTCATGTACCGTTCGTGGGTCTCCGTGTTAAACTTATTTTCTCGCGGTGAAGTCAGCGCATTTATCCTTCAAATCGGAATGCCGTCTTCAGATGTCATGTACCGTTCGCGGGTCTCCGTGTTAAACGTATTTTCTCGCGGTGGAGTCAGCGCAATTATCTTTCAAATCGGAATGCCGTCTTCAGATGTCATGTACTGTTCGTGGGTCTCCGTGTTAAACGTATTTTCTCGCGGTGAAGTCAGCGCATTAATCCTTCAAATCGGAATGCCGTCTTCAGTTGTCATGTACCGTTCGTGGGTCTCCGCGTTAAACTTATTTTCTCGCGGTGAAGTCAGCGCAATAATCCTTCAAATCGGAATGCCGTCTTCAGATGTCATGTACCGTTCGTGGGTCTCCGTGTGAAACTTATTTTCTCGCGGTGAAGTCAGCGCATTAATCCCTCAAATCGGAATGCCGTCTTCAGATGTCATGTACCGTACGTGGGTCTCCGTGTTAAACTTATTTTCTCGCGGTGAAGTCAGCGCATTAATCCTTCAAATCGAAATGCCGTCTTCAGATGTCATGTACCGTTCGTGGGTCTCCGTGTTAAACTTATTTTCTCGCGGTGAAGTCAGCGCATTAATCCTTCAAATCGAAATGCCGTCTTCAGATGTCATGTACCGTTCGCGGGTCTCCGTACCTCGACATGGCATTTATCCTTCTGTGCCGGGATGTCGTGTGGGGACGAGGGCCGCCCTAGCAGCGAACTGAGCTGGCTAACTGTAGGCGCGGTGACACACACATTCTCTTTCCACTCGCTGGGGAACGGTAACGCTCACAACTTAGGCTAGTCGTTAAGGTGGAATGTTTGTGCCAGTCTCTAGTCAAACACTCGACTATTTATTACATCTACAGGTTAACAATGGCCGTTTGTAAATGTGAACGTAGCATTGAAATAATTAGTTAAAAAATTAAGTATCAATAGTTACTCTAGAAAAACATTGTTTATTAATACATTTAGTATCTCGCCTCATTTCTTATTTTCATAAGTTGACAATACCTAATAGAGATTAGGTTGACTTTAGCACCCGTACTTTTCTTTATGCGTTGAATATAAGTACACATTGTTTACAATGAAAGTGAATTATCGTCAAATAGTGTGTGGCTGTATAGGAACAAAATTATGTTCAGGATGCGTACCCCAAGAGAAATTATGGTGACGATTTGTATGGCATAACTCCTAGGCTGAGAGACTACTTCCGGTTGCGATGAATTTCGCAACAGTTTTTTATCAATTACTGCTTAGAATGCATGGTGAGATACGTTACATTTAATACTATCTGATTCCTAAAAAAATGTACTACTTGTTGAATAAAATAGGCGAGAAAGTAAAAAGTGTACTTTCACCGTATAACTTCTTCAATAACTTAGAACAAACCTATGTTGCGAAAGTTTTTCCATAAGAGCTTGTACTAATTTAAACTTATTTAATTTATAAATTAGGCCGGTAAGGGCCTTTCTTTCTTACCATCTTGAAGAACAGAGATTTTGCTTCATTTACAGTGGGTTTTGGGGGAACGTCGTCTTCTACATCATTTCAGTGGTATACCTTCTCTGCGTGGGAGAGCCGCAACCAATCTTTATAAATGAGGTCTCTAAAGAAAGAGAATTTCACGGAGACGTGAAAGTGATGAATTGCACTTTGAAGGAAAAATATGAAGGATTTGTTTAAAAAAACGCATCCAAATGTTCATGTAAAATGCAACCCGCAACGCCCGTCAGGATGTTTGAATTTACATCGTTAAATAACTTCTAAACGAAGAGTTCTATGGCCTTAAAAACTAAAATTTTGAGGCCTCAAAGAAACTTTTTTCACACCGTAACCTACAGGTTAAGATCTCGACCTTTCTATTACACTTTTGTTATTTCGACGCTTCTCGATTCTGCCCCACCTGTTCAGAGCCTGTAGAATTTACAACTGTATGTGAAATTACTAGTTACATGATAGTCTATGCTATTGAATTACACGGGTGTATCTCTTCGCTCGATAATAAAGTCAAATAAGAATAGTTCATATTGACAAGGGCATATTATATTGTTATCGATTACGAGATGACGTGTAGAACAAGTGACGGAGGATAAGAGGATCTTGAACGAAAATATATATTACAAGCTTGGATACAAAATGGAAACGGAAAAACAAGTAAGAGGATGGGGAAGTGAGAGTTCTCGCACGGTATGCTCGCTAGTACTACCTTTAAACTGATTAGGCCAGGCGTTGAGTTGATAACGCATCCTCCTATCCGCAGTGGTAGGGAAAGGCGTGATCGGGTCTAAGTGGTTATCAGGGTTATACTATCCTATCCGAATCCCTTCCTTTCATCTATACTGCTGTGAAGACAAAGAAGGACACCGTAGCGGATCTCATCGTCAAATAAACTACGTGTTAAATAAGCTAAGCGGTTTTTGCGCTACCTGCTTCCGTGGCAGGCACAAAGCATTGGTATGCTACCTAACCCAACTTAGGCTCAACGTTGAACGGTTCAGGGGTATTGAAAATTATAACGCGTATTTGTTAAACTACTGAGAGAGGATATATGTTAGTGTTATAAAAGCGAGGAAACACAACTTAATACGTCCCACTGAAGACCAGAAATAAAAAGGTTACTTTTCATGTTTTACTTTCGGCGACGGCCACCGGCGGAGTGATGCGCTATCGTCGCAGTTTCTCGCTTTTTTTCTCTGTAGATTAATAATGCGGATTAATTACGGCAAGTTTCACTACTAAGGTGCGTGCTGCAACAAACTTTTCTTCATCTTTTTCTTTTTCTGTTACCCGTTAAGTACAACTGGGAACGTTTTAATTTCAATCCCACCTTTTCTTTACTTTTTAACTCTTCATTTATTTTACCATATTCCTCTTTTCCTTCTTTGGACCACTTTCTACCAGTTTTATTCGTTCTTCTGTCTTATATTTCACAATCTCCGTCACAGCCATGAACATTTTTTTGCACAAATGTTGCTTGCCACACACGATATTCTAGTTACGAAGAAAAGGCATAACTCGGGTAACACGCTTTCGAACCAACATAAAAATGATAGATAATCGCATCACCAAGAATAAGTAGTAATTATACGTTTTCACAATTGCAGGTCACACAATAGAACAGTGCGGTGCGAGCTGCCTTATGGCTGTAATAGCAGGCAGTGTAGTGCTGCTCGGGGGCACGGCAGGTCTAATCTTCTGGCGATACAGGTAAGCTATCCAGATATTGTCATGTTAGAAACTCATCACAAAGCACCATGACTCCAACCCCTTTGACACCAAGCATCCGACCCCAAACTCCTGACATGAACTCCCCCGACACGAACTCCACACACGCCAACCCCCACATTCCAACCCCCTGACCCCAAACACCCACAACAACGCCCCGACACACACAACAAGCACCCTTGACACCAAACCCTCATACCAACCTCCCTGAATTCCCTCAAGCAACCCCCCGACACCAAACTTCCGACACCAAACCCCCGACACCAAACCCCCGACACCAAACCCCCGACACCAAACCCCCGACACCAAACCCCCGACACCGAACCCCCGACATCAAACCCCCGACACCGAACCCCCGACACCAAACCCCCGACACCAAACCCACGACACCAAACCCACGACACCAAACCCACGACACCAAACCCCCAACACCAAACACCCGACACCAAACCCACGACACCAAACCCACGACACCAAACTCACGACACCAAACCCACGACACCAAACCCCCGACACTAAACCCCAGACACCAAACCCCAGACACAAATCCCCGACACCAATCAACCGACACCACCCTCTCGCCACGACCTCCCGCCACCGCCCTGGCAATAAACCCCTCACACGAAAGCCACGACATGAACCCCCAGACACCAATCCCGGACCACCTCCCCCCGATCTCACGCAATCGACCAACACAATTTTACACCGGTCCCACAAGAACCACACAAGCGACCCTTACCGTTCCTTCATCTGACCACAAAACAGTCCAAACGCGTCAAATGTACCTTGTGTGTATCCGCGTGCGCAGGTCGACCGGCAAGGGGCGGTGCGCGCGGAAGTTGGCGGCGTCGCAGGCGGCGTCGCTGGAGGCGGCGGCGGCGGCGGCGCGCAGGCGCCCCTCGGGCCCCTCCGGCGCCCCCTACACGCCCCCCGACGGCCAGCGCCTCATGCCCGTCCCCGACGCCGCCTTCGTCGCGGTGAGTGGCCGTTGGGTCAGTTTGAGAACTGTGCTGCTCCCGACGCTCCGGGCTCGAGGGCAGTGGTGTCAAGATTTTCTACTGATGGCAGTGGCACGCGTCGTGGCTCTGTAACAAGCCACGCGCTACTCTGTGCAATTAGCGTCGGGAAAGGAAACTATTAGTAACCCCGCCGTTTAATAATAGGGATGGCGTTGTCTCTGATGGCGGGGTGACGAACTGCGTGAAGGGGCGATTTCGTCCTATCACTCGTGCTACGGACTCCCGTTCGTGGCATCGACCTTGTCAGCACTGCTCTAGGGTGATGGATCATGGATGCACAAATGGCGATTGTACAAGGTGTCTTGTTTGCTGGCGACGCTTCAGGTTCTCGGACGATGGTAGATACTTGATTCGAGAAAAACTAACAGTACCCACGGTGTTATACCTTAAGGCGCATCAATAAATTTACCCCGGAGGGTATTTTGAAAACCCATCTGTCTGCTTCTATGCATCTCTCGCATCGGCAAAACATGCGCTAACAATAAGGCTTACCGTTATCAGGCATTATACATTAATTTAACTTTGCGGTTATAAGCTGACACTCCCTTCCCGCAGAATTACTCCCTTTTATACACTCTAGAGTCCCTTGACTCTACCTCCAACTCAATCACTCCTTCGTGGCTCGTAAGGGGCCATCCGTAAATTACAGAACGCTTAAGGGGGAGGGAGGGGGTCTGAGGCAGCGATACGCTGCGTTACATATGATAGGGATAGGCGTTTCAAGGGGAGAGGGGGTATTGAAAATACTCGAAATTTGAGTTACGTAATTTATGGACTGCCCCTAAGCCCACTGCCGCCCAGCATCTTCTCCTGCCGCTGTGACTCGTGAGTCTTTTGCCGCCGAGCGCCTACTCGTGCCACTGTGTCTCGTAAGCTCATTGCGGCCGATCACCTACTCCTGCCGCCGTGGCTCGTAAGCTCGTGGCGGCGCTTGAACCCATTTACAGATAGGGAGGTTTGGTTGGCGGGCGTGCGGGATCTGATCTGTCCGTAGTTCTACATTTCTCATTGACATAGTAGAAAATTTAAACTGAATATTAAAGCACGTTCTCGAGTATTATATTTGACAAAACGGGCAAACAAAAATTTTCATTTCAAAAGTCAATACAACACCTTCGAAAGACAGGAGTCTGTATATTTATTACTTCAATAACTAGGAGATTTCCTAGGACAGTTCCTAAATAAATATGACAGGGCAAAGTTGTTGATAAATTCCGTTGCCCGGCAGCCATTTTGGTCACCTCACAGTTCTGAAACAGAAACAATGTATAAGCGACATAAACATATAAATACGTCGTATAATCGAATGCTGACTGAATGGTATGTGCTGCGCAGCCCGACCCGCGCTGGGAGTTCCCGCGGAAGCAGCTGACGCTGGAGCAGCCGCTGGGCGAGGGAGAGTTCGGACGAGTGCTGCGCGCACGGGCCCTCAACATTGCTGGCCACAGCGGTGAGTGCCACGCCCCCACTCCCCATTCGCTCCAATTCACTTCACGACATCCACCACCCTCAACCACTTCGGCCACAGCGGTGAGTGCCACGCCCCCCACTCCCCATGCACTCCAATTCACTCCACGGCATCCACCACCCTCAACCACTTCGGCCACAGCGGTGAGTGCCACGCCCCCACTCCCCATGCACTCCAATTCACTCCACGGCATCCACCACCCTCAACCACTTCGGCCACAGCGGTGAGTGCCACGCCCCCACTCCCCATGCACTCCAATTCACTCCACGGCATCCACCACCCTCAACCACTTCGGCCACAGCGGTGAGTGCCACGCCCCCACTCCCCATGCACTCCAATTCACTCCACGGCATCCACCACCCTCAACCACTTCGGCCACAGCGGTGAGTGCCACGCCCCCACTCCCCATGCACTCCAATTCACTCCACGGCATCCACTACCCTCAACAACTTCGGCCACAGCGGCGAATGCCGCACACACCACTCCCCATGCACTCCAAATCACCCCTCAGCAACATCCACCCAACTACTCCCTCAACATCGTTTGCCCCAGCGGTATCCCGCTAATCAACTCATTCATCCAACTTCATCCTCAAGCTACCTGAACCCAATTACTTCCTCAACATCCCTTGCTATAGCGTTGATTGCAAAGTTCACTATTTACCATTGACTCTACATCACCTCTTACCAGCATCAACCCTTCAACTCCATCAACACTGCCGGCCACAGCGGCGAGTGCCATGGCCATGACTTCCCTTTGGATACACTTCTCTTCAGCATCTTAACCCATCTACTTCCTCATTGCTGGCCACAATAGTGAGTGACCCAACACTACCATTCACTCCCCGTCACTTTCTCAATTCACCCCAACTCACAGTGTTTTTGACCTCACTTTGTCATTCCTCCGATCCCTCACCCACCGCCCTTCATCCCCTCGCCCTCCCCTCGTGCTTTGCCGCGAGGGAGAGAGTCGAAGGCAGGCGTGCGCGTGCGCAGGGTACACGACGGTGGCGGTGAAGACGCTCAAGGACGGCGCGTGCGCGGGCGAGCTGGCCGACCTGCTGTCCGAGTTCGCGCTGCTGCAGCAGGTGCGCCACCCCAACGTGGTGCGGCTGCTGGGCGCGTGCTCGGCCGGCTGCGCCGCCGGGGAGCCCTTCCTGCTCATCATCGAGTTCGCCGAGCACGGGTCGCTGCGCAGCTACCTGCGGCGCAGCCGCCACGCCGAGTCGGACGGCGCGCTGCCCTGCTCCGAGCCCGACGCCCTCGCCCTCGCGGCCTCGCCCCGCTCCCGCCCGCGCCCCGCCCCGCCCCGCCGCGCCCCGCCGCCCGCCACGCCCCGCGACGTGCTGGGCTTCGCGTGGCAGATCGCCAAGGGCATGGCCTACCTCAGCGACATCAAGGTGCGTGCTCACTTGCTACTTGCACTTCACCCACACGGGGCATGGCCTACCTCAGTGACATCAAGGTGCGTGCTCACTTGCTACTTGCACTTCACCCACACGGGGCATGGCCTACCTCAGTGACATCAAGGTGCGTGCTCACTTGCTAATTGCACTTCACCCACACGGGGCATGGCCTACCTCAGCGACATCAAGGTGCGGGCTCACTTGCTAATTGCACTTCACCAACACGGGGCATGGCCTACCTCAGCGACATCAAGGTGCGTGCTCACTTGTTACCTGCACTTCACCCACACGGGGCATGGCCTACCTCAGCGACATCAAGGTGCATGCTCACTCTCTACCCACACTTTACAAACTCAGGGCATGGGGTACCTTAGCGACATCAAGGTGCGTACTACCTACATTTCACCCACATGCGGCATGGCCTACCTCAGCGACATCAGATGTTTGCTCACTCTCTACCTACACTTTGCACACTCAGGGCATGGCCGACCTCAGCGATATCAGGGTGCATGGGAGCATTTTACCCACACGTCACACACAGACACACACACAGGATGTAGCCTACCTCAGTGAAATGAATGTGCGTGCGCCCTACCTACACTTCACCCAGGCAGGACATGGTCTATCTCAGCAACAAGGTACGCACTTACTACCTTCATTACACGCACGAAGGGCATGGCCTACCTCAGTGACAAAGTGACTACGTACTCTCTACCCGCACTTCATATTTCACATGGCATGAACCACCTCAGAGACACCAAAGTTGGTCGCGATTTCTATCCACGCTTCACTCACATAGCATGGGTTACCTCAGCAACATCAAGGTGCATGAACTCTCTCTTTCCTCACTTCACATACACACACAGAGAGAGGCCTATACCGGCTGTATCAAGGGTCGTGTACACTTTCTTCCCCTACATCCCCCACATTGAGCGTAGCATATCCTAGCGCAAGGTGCCTACACGCTCTCTGCGAACACTTCACCCGCCCCTTATTTCAGTGACATCCAGAGGGGTACGCGCTCTCTATTTACATAGGTTCTGGACTATCTCAATGATATCAAGGTACTTGGTAACCCCTATATACAATTTATATATAAGTTACTCTATATTTTTATATTCTGTGTACTCTATAATGTATATGTAAACGTTACTCTAAAACGTTCAGAGATTCACTCGATAAATTCCATTTCCATGCCTACTTCATTGTGATTGAGGTGGGCTGTGTGCTTAGACACTTTCAATGAATTAGCATACCTAGAATGAGCTGACCTAAGGCTTGACACGAAGTATTTCCTCTTCCCTTACATTTCCACCAATGAACGAACGGTGTTTTACTTGAATGATCACAGAGCGTGAATACTAAATCGACATGAATATAGTTGGAACTTTCCACACTTTTCATTTGAAGTAAATTTGTGGATTCACAATTTTGTCGTAAACAGAAAATCGTGTACCTGAATACTCTATATTCAAAAGACGAATTGTACTTCGTGACTAATCCGTGGCTATTTGCCGTGGACTCGCCCTATCTCAGATCAAATACTCAGAACCTATAATTGTTATTTTTTGTCTATTCTGCGTTACATACCGTCTCTCTCGAAATCATATTACTAAACATCTTTCAGACACCAGTGCTTACGACTATTTTCCAAATAGTGTTAAAATTTACATTTCACCCGTTCGTTTCAGTTGGTGCATAGAGATTTGGCTGCTCGTAATGTCTTAGTAGCCGAAGGTGGAATTTGTAAAATATCAGATTTTGGTCTTACAAGGGATGTTTACGAAGACGACACGTACATGAAAAGAAGCAAAGGCAGAGGTGAGCTAGAAAATTTATTATGCAGATGAAAAATATTGGATTCGCCTCTTTTTAACTGTAAAAAAACATTTAACGATCTTTCGTTTCAGTTCCTGTAAAATGGATGTCGCTAGAATCCTTGGCTGATCACATGTACACGAGCAAGTCTGATGTGTGGAGTTTTGGGGTTCTCTTGTGGGAATTAGTTACTCTTGGAGCCTCTCCATACCCTGGTGTTGCTGTACACAACTTATTTCATCTGCTCAAGGCTGGTTATCGTATGCAACGACCCGACAATTGCTCTCCTGCCTTGTAAGTTTCTTTCCTTGAGTATTGCTCATACTTGAAATGCAATCAAATGCAATATCATTTGTTCTTCGGTAGGATTTATGATATGGTTTTTATTACTTGTTAAGAGTTTCTGAAAATCGTAAATATGAATATTAGTAATATTAGCGTGTAGAAGTAACTACAAACTGATTTTAACATATTTAAATACTATTATTGCTAACATCTTTTTAATATTAATGTTAAATTAAATGCTGTGAAAATACGTATTCATGTGTTTTCGTAGATATCGAATAATGCGGTCTTGCTGGAATGAAAGTCCAGACGACAGACCTACTTTCAAGGAATTGACGTCAATTTTCGAGAAAATGCTTCAAGACGGTGTGGATTATTTAGATTTAAATCCCCGTTCTGTGCACAATATGACGTACTTCACAAGTTTATCTAGTGCACGAGATATATTGGGTAAGTGTCTATGATAAGTAATTAAAGATTTGGTTTCCACGTCTTGACTCACAATCAAATGGCGTGAAATGCATTAAGAAAATGTGGTTAAGACATTTTGTGAACATAGTCGAAAACATTAACTTTTGGCTATCGTAAACTTGCTTTCCACTCTTTCACTCCTGCCTACATTTACTCCCTACTTACAGCTATCGTATTCAGGTCCCTTCTAAAAAGATGATAATCTTCTTTCTCGTGTATAATATTTTGTTTAAGCATGCATTTGGACGATTTGATTCTTCAACGTTGTCCAGCTAAGTTCGAGATTAATGAAAATTAAAACATGTTTGTTTCTGGAAACCCTTGAATAAAACGTAAACTTTTGTAAGACAATATCATCGCGAACTACGTAAAATCTTTTGGACACTTATTGAAGTTCCATTATTCTTGTAGAGCTGGAAATTACTTTATTGTACATCAATTGTTAGTTTTCTAATGTATTACAAATGTGAAAATTCAGTATGTTTTTTGTGTTAGATGACGCTGACGTCCACTACGGGAATCTCACAATGCTGCCAACAGATTCCGTGAACTACTTGACACCTCACAAATCCAGAAAGGACTCCGGTCTCTGTCTCACACTAAGTAGTGCTATGGAAGAGGAGGAAAAGCTACTGCATACTCCCGCGGAAATCATATCTGTGGACACGACAGAACTCGAGAAATCGACGCTGCAAGTCGAAGCAATCAAGGGGGATTCCCCCAAGATCGGCAACGCGTACCTGAGCCCCATTAGGCAGACCAGCTCGCAAGCGCAAGACACTTCGTCGGCCAGCCCATCCCCTGTCGCGCTGACACAGCGGTACATCAGCATGTCCGTTGGCGAACCTAGGTACACAATGAGGCACATATCTCCAGACTCTAGTCCAAGAATACCAAATCATGCCACCAAGGTTTCGACGTTTTAGATGTTTTACAGCAAGGTAATGATTAACTAGTCTGTTTATCTCAACTATCAGATTTAAGTCGTGCAATTGTACTGGATTTCGCTTATAAAGAGCAATAAGAGAGAATGAATAAATATTTTGTAATTGTGCTTACAATTAGATATGATTTGATTTGGTTTATTTTCGTCAAAAAACAGCAAACTATGTATGTGACGTATGGGAGAGAAGCAATAAAAAGTTATTTCTTCTCCATGTCGAAATCAAACTACAAAGGATTAATTTAAAGAAGTGTTTCGACGATTTGCTTTAAATTCTAATAACTGCCGCTGCTACAAATCAGTTTTATTCGCTTTTATTAGGTATACTAAGGAATGCTTTGAAGCTGTTTTATATCGTCTGTAAGTATACCTAATCATTTTTCTCTGAGGAGTCGCAAATTCAATGATATTTGAGATGTGTTTGCGACGAAGAAAGTACGTATTTTTTTATTTTTTATTTAAAAAAACAAAGATATCCTGCAAACCTGCCACACTCGATACATGCGACATTTATATAAACGAAATCTCGTAAAAATTGTACAATTTTTCAATTTTTTTTCTTATTCTAATATAAAATTCCGTAGTTTTCATTACTATCACTTCTCTAATTAAACTGTTTTTTCTTTTATTTTCAGGCTAGTCATTTCATGCTTCTACATATCATTTAAATAATACACATTTGTTTCATGAATATACAGAAAACAAGGACAATAAGTGTTCCTTATTTTTTTCACTGACGCAAGGAGTGTATCTGCTCGCCGGCTCATAAGACTGCAAGAGTGTAAACAATTGTTTTCTCCATTAATGTGCTAACTTGGAAGTTATTTTATCCAAAAAAACTAGCCAAAAAATCAAATTACAGTGTCCAAAGATTGATTTCTAGTCACTGTAAGCTGTAAATAATTAAACAAAGGAATAAAATATTAAAAGATAGACGTCTCGTAAATAGTTGAAGAGGGGATGAACTACAAATAATGTTGAAGTGGCTCTATCACCACCTGAGCTAGTCCAGAGCAAAAAGAAGAAAAGACAAGAATGACATTTTTGGGTGAGTTTTATAATATTTATTTCAATATTAATACCATTTGACTATATTAATCCTGCATCAATAATTATGAAAGTAGAAATTTATCAAATTAAACGCACACTGCGCAAACATTGTCTCAAGTTTTCAAAAACAATGGACACTTATGCTGGGACAGACAAATTTAAATAGTGGTGCTACGGAATGGCACAGACATTAGTTTTCTATTTCCTTCGGTCTCGGCTAGCTTTTTGGACTTCACACATAATCCTGCCAGTTGCCATCTATCGCCGCCCAAAGTACGTTTTTTTTTTACATTTCCTTAATTTTTCGGTTTCCTAATGGTAGAACGGAAATATTATTTTCAGAATATTACTGACCAGTAAAATCTCGTCCTAAATGGGAATATGCTTTGAAAAATTTAGAGGTTTTTTAAGAAAATGGCATTCAAGCGCAACTGTAAATTCTAAATTTGAAACTTTTCCACAGAATATTTTTGAGTTTTCAAAAAACTTCATTAGAAGTCATTTAATGCACATTAACTCACAGATACAGTAGTGTTTACAAATTGCTGGAAATATGCATACTAACGGTGTGAGAAATCATCCTAAAAACATATTTAAGTATTTTTTGAAAAAACAGGCGAATGCAAAAATAATAATCTTAAACAATGTAATAAGTACTAATCGTAAGCAAAATTAGAAAACAAAATTGGAGCTATTTATGAGAAAACGGTGTTTGAGCGTTTCTGAAAACGCGGAATTTTGAGTTAGATTTGGCAGAAAAGGGTTAAGTTTACGTGAAACTTTATTTCAAACATTATTTATTTATAACATTATTTAAAGCCTATGTATGAAACTAATGTAAAGTCATAGAAATATTACATTTTTATAATTTTTGATTAAACAAACGCAGAGAGCAAAGTGAGGTATATGTCATCTCATAGAGTACATATAGCGCTGTCCCTACCAAACTTTTAAAGAAAAAATATGGAGCACATATTACACTCAATATTGCGCGAAAATTACTAAAATTTTCAAAAATATTTTCAGTATTTTAATGAAAGAACTAGTTACGAGGAACAAATTTCGTGTGAAGGAAAATTCTCTATCTACCTACGCATGGTTTAGATGCTAGTGTTGTTCATTCTCGAGCTTTGATTTTGTCTGGTATCCGCCCCTGACATGAATTGTCCATTTTCAAGTTACTCCCAAATGCTACCAACCACCAATGTTTTGACTCCTGCGTTCGCCGCTAGGGTACCGACATAACAAAGAGTCTCAATATTAACTATTTATTACTTGGGTCTTTCCCTAGGTTATCGCCTTTGGAATTTGATTAGGATGGTGGATTGTTGGAGGTTGAATATTTTCCGGGCATTTTGCCATGAATCTTTCTGCCACAGGCTTTACAGTTAATTTTCCGCCATTTGGCCCCCGGCCCTTGTCGGCTTTGAATCCGGGAACTTCGGTTCAAGAAATCAACGTGTTAAACGCATTTAACTGAAAACTACTTACAAACGTATAGTTCCAATTCCTAATGATTGTTTACACAAGAAAAAGCACTAACTGTACATATATAAACATTTTCTTTCTTCTCAACTAAAATCTGCTCTTTGTTGTGTTTTTTTAGGAGCTGATTCCTGAGAAATAGAAGCACATACATTAAATACTGAATGCAGAAGCTTCAAGACGGACTACGTTCTACTCCAAACGTGACAACAGAACCGAACTCTCTACGGATTAAACACAGCGCTTACTCTCAATGAAGCACAGACTTAGCAGCATTGGTGTATCATTCAACAAAGTAGTGTTTTCAAACTAAACCCATTGGTTTGTATAATTCATTGCGCAAGCAGGAAAACATGCATTCAGTCATGAAGTGATGCAAAGTGAAGCTGTCAGCAAGTTAACATTTGAGAGATAACTAGTCAGCGTGGTATTCGTATTTTTTAATAAAACGAACCGCGCTCAGAAATGGGATTTCATCATTATGTGTTTCTGTGGTAACTGTGTTGGTGTAATAGTTTTTGTCATTTTTATTACAACTCCTGTATCTCACCAAGAAACATTACTTATAAAGTTATATCGTGTGCAAATGGCTGACTGACATCCAATTGTGTAATAAGTGCCATGAATATTTTTATGTATTTCTCATTGAGAATGTAAGACTGAATTTCTTCACTTCTATGAAGCGAAAAGTAAATAAAATATTTTATATTCATATCTCACAATAGTGTCGTTATTTTCTTCAATTTTTAGTACATTTTTACTATTAACAAATTCTGTATTTTAATCACACCACTCCAAAAATTGCCTTTTTTTGGTAAAGTTAAATAAAATACATTAAATTAGATCACGACAAAAAACGTTTTTAAACAAAATGTTTCAAATAAAAATCAAAAATAATTTTTGATACATTTTTGTTGTGATCTAATTTAATTTTAAGGTTAAATTTCAAAGAAGAAAATCTTCAATTATAAAAAAGCATTTGATTGTAGAAAAAAAGACATTCTGCGAAGGGGTGTAGGGTTTTTCACTCATAAGAAGTTACTTACTTCGATTACATAATTAATTCACCATAAAATGGTCAAATCGTGTGATTATGAACTACATCACTGAATTTATACAAATTCCAAAATTATCAAGATATAAAAATACTGTAATTATAATGAAATGAATTGAGAAGAAACAAAAGAAAAATAATAATATCGCAAGTGATTATCGATCAAATTTGAAAGTCGACTTGCAAAGATCCACTTACCTCCTGCAGAATTTACGCTTTTTGGAAAATATGGAAAACCGGAAAAAAATTGGGGATTTCATTACTCCAAGGTCTAAGAGAATCAGAATTTGTGAAAGAATCGTTAGATGTCAGGGAAAACTTCCAGATGGTTATAAAAATAGATTCTTTCCTTAAGAAAGAGTTCGGCATTACTTTTGCTGAATTTTCATTTGTTGAGTTTGTTTTAATATGTACTTTATCATGGCGAAATCAGAGACCTGACAAATGAGTTTGAGGCTTGTACATTGACAACTCCATTATTAAAGAATATTAATAGCCATTAAATATTATATTAAAAGCCATTACATAATTGCTGAAGACATTCAAACATCACAAAAGCATTTCTTTCATGCCGTCAAAAATGTGTTCAGAATTTGCCGCTTTTCATTTAGAAACAATTGGTGTACAAATCTGATTTCTTCTCTAATAGATTAGAAATAAAAGTGACAAATCTTGGGTATAGTTTTGTGTGTATACTAGCAATATTAGTGGATTCAGAGATATGGCGTCCAATGCAAGTGAGCATGAACACGGATTGTTTTGAGAAAATGATCTGAGGCAAATTTTGTGTTTTAACGTTTTAAGAATGGCAATAAGCTGCATATTTTGTGCTAGTCAGCATTTTATTTTGAACGAAATAGTTGTCCTAACTACCAGGAAGTGGCTGGTAAAGGAGAGGTGCCGTGTATAGACACAAGACATTAGCAGTCCAAGTCAATTTATGGATTTCTGGGAATCCCCTGTTCCTTTTTTGTAGAGATCTGTTGATACAAAACCACTAGACACGAAAGACCTATTGAACATTTTATCAAAGTACAAAACCGCTTCTAAACCAAATTTTAGACAAACTTCACAATTATCCCGTGGTTCACAGCCCTGTTTGCTGCCCTATCTCAGCGCGTTGACGATTGACACTTGCCTCCATATGCTCGCGTTAAACATTTATGGCTCATTCAACGAAACACATTAGGTAGACGAACCGATCAACATTCGAGATTATGCGACACATTTCAGTCTTTCTTCATTTACGACGTTCTCAGAAATCTGGTGGAGTTGGAAATGTCCATCAAACACAGTGAAAATGTCGCTGTTAATCTCTCCATAACCTTAACGTTCGCGCTGTTCTCCAGAAAAACATTCCATTTAACATAGAAGCATATGGCTTATTGCACTAGATCATTGTTTCGCTTGCTTTATTATCCATGAAGCGTAAGATTTAAGGGAATGTAAATCCGAACTCATGCGGGAGCAGTTACATTACCCTTTTACGCAGTTCAGTGTGAATATTAAGTTCTAAAAACGTTTTGGTTTGTATAATGAAGAAAGGTTTGTACCTGCGTATGAGTGCTGATGGGGGAGAAAGCGTCGTTTTTACGTCCTACCCTTTCAAAGGTAGGTGATTTCAATGGCCATTGGCTGCGATGCTCTGAGCAGAATTGCTGTTTTTCCTCTTCTGCATCGCTGACCCGGAAAACCTGGGGTTTGCACCCAGATAGGTGACAGATTTTCCACTTTAACTTCATAGCTTTATCGAATTCAACCACAGTCTGGAAGGGAATCTTACCGATCGGTTGCTTTGATCGATGTTTTCCATGGTTTCTCCAGTCAGGTCCAGGCAAATGCAAGAGCAGCACCTTCACAAACGGATCATGAACCACGTGCAATAAATCCGCATCCTTGTCGCCTCCTCTCCCCCTTACACACAGACACACTTCTACGAAATACGTGGCATATTATCACATTTCATTTGTGACATAAGTTCCAACTAGACCACAAGCGCTTAGTTCGTGTATTCTTAAAACTTTCAACTTCAGTCATATTTGGATTCTGCAAACTTATTCTAACGCCCCTCCAGCTTCGAATAACTATTTTAAGATTTACAACCACCCTCATAATAACATTCTGCGGTCTATGGGCAGAGGAAACAGGAGAACTACAATGCAACTTGCTGTCATCACACTTTCCGCCTCAAATCCATAGAGTATTGAGAGCGGGGTTTAACGGGAATTGAGTAGCAAGTGAACGGGATGTGAAGAGAGGTTCAACAAGCTTTAACCGACATTTGTATCCCGAGTACCAACAAGCGAAAGGTTAGAGCAGGAGAGACAGAAATAGGCAAATGAATTGCGAATGAAATTCGCAATTCCTCGAAAGTTGCTTTCTTTTGAATTTGCAAATTAAATAAGTATATGTTATCTACAGGGAGTAGAAGTAAGACTTTTGCGTGTTCTTTCCGACCTGAATTCGTCATTCTACTACCCGCAAGCTACAAACCAAACCAAAACCACTGCGTAATAAACGCACTAAGCTACTAGGCAAGGGAATAGATAAATCGCAAGATCACTTCTGACAAATAAAATCGAAATAAGCACGAAGTGGCTCCAATTCGGATAGAAAATAGAACTGATGACTCCTCCGACTAAACAAAAATATTCAAATGCATGAATATCTGCGGCCAATAAGAGTAATTACACCGCATCCCACTATCATTCACGGTTCGTTTGCCTTCTTCAATCTCACAAACTTACAAACATCTTTTTGGATAGGGACTCTATTCACGAGTTCTTTCTAGACAGATGGAATGATAAGTTTAACATTTTACTGCGAATTGTTGTTTTAACAGATTCAGCGGAATTCTATTAAAAACCATATGTAGTATACATGAACTTACAAGTACCTTTCACTTTTAGATAAAGAAAGAAAACGAAATTATAAACTCGTCAAATATTTTTACTTCATGAATTAATGCTAAGTTCAGAAGTATTTACAGAATATTGTTCATTCAGAAGTAGTTCAGAACAAAAATTAATTTGCACGAAATAAATATTTCGCGTTGTTGATTTGACATGAAGGGAAACATATACAAATTCATTTTCATTATCCGAAACATGTAATAATAATTATTATTCCACTACATGATGACTAAAGATGTTATGAACGCAAAGGGTAACGACGTTTTGATCGCAAGGTACAGCAACATCGACAAGTAGAAACGATTTTTTCTCCAAATCGCGGATAACTATCCGGTTTGTTCGCCGCTATCGTGAGATCAGTTTGGATTTGTTGGACATACAATATTGTACCCAAATTCAACAGAGTTGGGTTGGTTTTGGTGAGTGCTCTTACCACTCGGGGCATGTGTTTGAAACTTCGAGGGCGGTACAGATATGCCAGTGGAGGTAGCTACACACCCTATTTTCAAGTATTCGGTCTTAATTGTTGTAATATTAATATTAATATTTACAAAGATAATGTTAATAGGGTATAATAGCTTGAAGGAGTCTGTTTTGGTATTAACCTACAAAAAATTAAACAAATTTCTTTTAGTTTTGAAATGCAGAAGTGTGAAACAAGGGATGATCTTTTGACAAGTACAACATATACAAGGGCAGGAACATTGTAAAAATTATATATTATTCGATAAACTATAATTATATTGAAACTTTGTGCCATAACTGAATTTTTTATCTACATCTTCCCTTTACTGAAAATATAAATCCTACGTTACTCTGCAAGAACCAAAAAAGTAATGCTATATTTCTATTTTATTTAATTGTTAATGATTAGAGTGAATATTTTCGTTTCCATTGTGTAGGAGTGCATTGTCACTACCGTTCTTATTGAAAAGCAATCCTCCGAGTCGAAATGGTTGGCCATCCCCAGCATATATTGTGCTTGTTTTGTAAGAACGCTTCGCTGAAGCTCGTTTGGCCATCAAAAGATCGTCTGGTGATGGGAGACGGGATATTAAGGAAACAGCTTGCGACTCGATGGTCGCTTGGTAGCAGATGGGAGTCATTATTCTTTATCTTTGTCTAAAAGTGAATTGTGCAATTCTTGGATAGATTGATTTATTGATTGGTTGTTTTGTTTCTGGGCGCGCCAGCATCTGAGATAAATAATCAAGTGTTGTGTACATTTCACATGTCGCATCCCTGGAGACGGCGATGTGTCTCTGCCGCATCCCAGGCAGAGAAAGCTCTGACACGAGAAAGTTCTGACAAAACCTGCCGCAAACCGCCTTACCCACCATAAACTCCACATCAATCAACAGGGCACACAGAGTTGGTATGTCAGCGGTCAAATCACCACATCACAGAAGTAGCAGAAGAAGAAGTAGTTGAAGAAGAAAAATGTGCAAAAGAAGAAGCAGAAGCAGACAAAGAAGCAAATGAAATGACAACAGAACAAGTGGAAGAAGAAGCAAAAATAAGCCGAACTAGGGGAAGAAGCAGCAGAATAAGAAATAGAAATGGAAGAAGGAAAAGAAGGAAGTAGCACAAGAGGCAGAAGAAGCAATACCAGAAGAAGAATCAGAAGCAAAAGAGAAAGTAGCACAAGAAGTAGAAGAAGCAATAGCAGAAGCAGAAGATGGAGAAGCTGTAGAAGAAGCTCGATTGCCAATCAAAAGATCGTTTCGCGCTGCGCGGCGCGGGGGTGGGGGCGGGGCCGCAGCTGGCGGATCGACTTTCGCTAAGTGGCGGAGCCGAGTGGCGGCGGGGGGGGGGGGGCGGGGGCCGCGTTGCGGGATGCGCAGTGTGGCCGGGCCCGAGGGAGGCTGCGGCGTCAGCTGGTCCAGCGATCGATGACCCGCTTACGGAGGCCGCCGCTCGCCTCCATTCATGCTTCGCGCTTCGTTCACGAAGCCCCTGTTGGCGCCGCGTGGCTTCATTCATTCGTTGATTAACCCGGGAGTGCCCGCAATAGGGAGACTCACATCAGTGCCCGCATTGTATCTCTCAGTTACAGCTGAAACGTTTCGTGAATGGAAATGATCTGAAGCTTTATTAACCGAAATACGTATTTGATTTGATTTGTACCTCTCATTGCAATTGTTAATAAATCGTACACTTGTTATAGACACGCCTGAAAATAGTAAGATGATACGTACCGCTTATGCCAGGAGCTCAGAATGCACTGGCGCCACACAATCGAATCTGACAGATATCGCGCAGCGCAGTGATCAAGTTTCAGCATGCCCACGGGAAATGATCCATCGAAAAGATAAAAATAGAAGGCCAGGCGTTCTCAGAAAAGTACAATGAAGGAATACATGAAATATCTGATACTTAATGCATCGCAATAACTCAGGAACACCAAGTTGCAGTCGCTTGGATCTTACAGATCTATTGCGAGCACTCCCGGGTTAATTGGTGTTACCGGGCACGTCGTCTGCTTTGTGGTCATAACACTCGTTAGTCTAGGGAATATTATACCCCGGAGATAGTGGTGTTGGTGTTTCTCATCTCCGCTAATCGATACCTATCGATAGATACATAAGTATCGTAATGATCATAAAGTCGATACGTAAAGATCGGTGTGACGCCGGCGTAAGGTCTTACACTCCATTTTCCGGCGAATTTCCCCTCCAAGCATCTACCCCCACCAGAGCATTGTCCCAAGGAACAAGGTCTAAGCTCCTGACTGGTCTCCAGATATGTGTGGTAGTGTAGTTCATTTGAATATAAATAATATACAATATATGTGAGTAAGGGAAAAGGATAGGACAAGAAAGAGAAAGGAAAGATCGCGCACGTTCCGTGGCCCATTTGTTAGGCCACTACTCGTCCTTTGTGTATATTTATCGGAGAAACTTCGGAAAAATACGGATCAGCGCAGTAGGCTGCTAGAATTCTCCTCCGCAGTAGGCGACTGAATTCGAGCTATCCGTGTAGGTAGTGTGTAAAATCCATCAATGTCGCGAATCGAACCTTAGAATATCCCGGTCAATTTCGCTGCAGAAACAACGGCATTGTTGGCTTTGAACCAACTGAGCCGTGGCAAAGCGACAAGCACCCTTAAACAAGTAATATAATTGCACTGTTCAGTGGATCTGGACGGACGTATTACTCGTTCACTTTACATTTGCAGACGGCAGAATTAGGAACTAATGTTGTTTTGAAAGTGAAGGCACGAACACACAAACGAATGGTCCCGATATCAATCAGCATCAGGACGAAGATTCCACTTGAAATTTAATTCCGCTAGGCGGTTTTATTCACTAGCTTTTATAATATATCCGGGATGCGTGACAGTGCCTCTCTCGCTTTAGACACACCGGGCAGCACACGTACTCGTTACGACCGTGTGTTCGTACCGTGTACAACAAGGTCCGCCAGCTAGCTGCATTCCGAATGCTGCGCGTCACACATCTCGACTCGTCTCCTCACTCGGACACTTGCACTGCAAACACCTGCACTGCAAACATCATCACTTGGCGCGGACTTCCCAATCTTTTTTTCCGTGGCTAACGATGGCCCCTTTGTGCCGTCACCCTGACGCCAATAGGAGCAGACCTTCCCCCTGTGCGGGCCTGCGAGAGTTATTCGCGTTGATTGTTAGTGATTCCGGGCGCATCAACGGATAAGGTCATAACTCCCGTAAGTGTAGTGCACGTGTTTTCCTCGGAAGATGGCCGCGATCTTACCCCGCTGGATGGCGAGATCCGGCGCCGACCTGCGAAAAATAAAAGTTCACATTTGAAATTCGCAAGTTGTCCCACCCCCAGACCCAAGGGGTGGAGGTGGCAGGTCGAGATTGATATCATCCAATAGGCCCCTCTGAGACAAACAAATTTAATTCAAAACATTTCTTGATACGATTCTTAGTTTTCAAGATATTTAGTTGTCTCAAGATAAAAAAAATCACCTGTATAATTGAAATGCTTTATACTCAACAAGTTCTTTACATGTAATTTGTGGACTAAAGCAGCAAATATTGTTATCCACTGGAACTTAAAACCGTAATGCACGATGCTGACGAATGGTGGACCTAGCGTTTATATACACTCACTAATCATATCATTCTGGAACGCTCATTTATCTTTGATCTTAATAAACTGGATAGCATTGACTGCCTTCGATACATCTATTGCAACTCGCAAAATATAATTACCAAGGACGACGTAGAGAATAAATGATAGCAAATAAACATTTATTCCATTTATTTTAAGATATTACAATTTCGTGGTTTTACTAGAAAACGGGTTAATAAGAACAAGTTATATTTAGGGCTGATTAGCTTTCATTTAAAACTAAAATCTTGAAATTTGATTGAGTAGAAATTTCAAATTTTCTTCTAAACGAAAACCCCTAGTGTTTTAAATATATAGCTTATTTGTGTATCATTCTGCATGGACAACTCATAACAGTAGCCAAACATGATATAGTTAAAAAATTACAATATTGATTTGTTATTCCGTATCCTTTACATGCGAGTTCTTCATCACGTTTCAGCTTGTAGTTCCCTGGTCAACGCACGATCCAAAGGTCCTTCACCCCAGTCCGCCCTCCCTTTGCCAGCCCGCGCCGCTGCCTCCGCGATGTCGCCCGTGCATCATTTCCGATGCCGCCGTCCCCACGTCCTCGTTTTGGCCGCCTTCATAAATTGCAATGGGCCCGGGGACCATAAACCACCCGACCCAAGTAATAACGACTTCTCCAGGCGAGAGAGTTGTCCTCTGCAGCTTACACGGGCGAATACAGGCTGTAAATATAATCCACAATGTCTCCAGGGGGAAACAAAATTCGTCTCCTGTTAGGTCAGAAAAATAAGGGTGGCTATTTGGATAGAAAAATGGAGGTTGGAAAGAAAAATGGAATTTAACATTGGAAGCGAAATCGAGATTTTTGGTTTTAGTAAAGGACGTAGATTAACCATCTCTCCATTTCAAGTGAATTCAAGAACAGATAGTTAATAATAATGATAAAGCCAGATAGCAATTTCTAAGTGATTGTCAGTTACTCAATTACGAAGAAGGGACTTGATTGTCCAATCGGAAGCTCCTATTATTGATGTCAAAAAAGTAAAAGTTCATAGAAGAACATAAGAACGCTCTTCTGCGTGAGTCTGTGATAGTAGAAACACCACAATAACAAGATATCTGCAATTTCATCGGTAATATAAAAAGCTCCTGTGAGAAAACGAGGGGAAGCGAAATACAAGAAGGACCAAGGTCACTCCCATTCCGAGTTAATGGATATTAGGAGAAGGGAGGTAGTGGTCTCAAATGTTAACCGTTTTCTGGAGGTCACAGAGAGAGAAAGAGAAATTTAGGTTAAAAACCCATACATCAATCTTTCGTATAATAACTAAATGTGAGAAAAATATGTTCTCCAGGCGAGAGAGTTGTCCTCTGCAGCTTACACGGACAAATACAGGCTGTAAATATAATCCACAATCTCTCAAAGGGGAACCAAAATGCATCTCCTGTTAGGAGAGAAATATTAGGGTGGCTATTTGGATAGAAAAATTGAATTTTCAACCTACAATTCATCCAGAAAATCAACTGGACCAAAGAAGAACAAAAAGAAGGAATATGTCATGAAAATGAATTACATTTATACTATTCTTAAAGTGTTAAAATATCAAAACAGTTTTCGAGAAATGGTAATTATGAACCTTGCAGAAAATATAAATGGTGAAGAATTGACACTGAACATTTAGAAGAGAGGTTGGATTCATCTGAACCAAGTGTAAAACAGAACTTGTAGATAAGATAATTTGTGTACTTCTTAAGACATTTTTTCATTTAGTCAGTGATGTAATAAGATTATTTTATTTTGATACAGAAGAGGAAGCTTTTGTACAGATTTCTTTCGTATTACTTGGAAATCGAGATTACAGTTGTATTATATTACTAGCGTACCCGTGCGAGAACTCTCGCATGGTAAACCCCGCCCTTTCCCTATCAATTTGTCTATCCTTTCCATTATGAAGGAAAGATGTGAATGAATCGTGTTTATTTATTTAGAAAATGTATAAATGTAACTTTGAATGTACTTTTGTACTTAATTCTAATGTATTTATAGAATATCAAACAAAAATAATAATACAATTGATGTTGCACAAATTTTCAATAAAGGTTTATTCAGCGTTATAGAGAGATGTCCTTGGAACAATTCATACTTCTTTAAAAACAAGAATGATGATTAATGAATGAATGATGAAATGAATTATTCAAACTTCCTTGACAGTTAGCTTTTCGCTTTATTTGATAGTCACAAAATTATTAGAAAATGTTTTTACTCTTGAGAAAGCCGAGTAAAGTAGTGCGAAAATACCGGATCGGGCTAGTTCAATCCTAATCTTTGCAATATTATTTAACTTTCCTTGATTTGTTATGAGAGGGGGCTTTGAAGAGTCAGGGTGCCAGCTTCCGAGGGTGCGAAAATTGAAAAATTATTTGTATACTAAAAAGTATTGGATTATTTTCTGCGTTACGTATCTGAAGAAAAGCAATTCCGAGCAAATAAATAATCAAAGTAATATTTCGTCTTCCTATTTCCATTCTAAGACGGAAAGTTGTTAACGAATCAAAGGTAACTTGCAATGTACTAACACAATATCAAATAAAAATAAAAAGCAATGCAATTGATGTTTAAAAGAAATTTTCAATAAAGATTTTTTCAGTATCACGGAGAGTTTTCTTGGAAGAATCCACAACACTTACTTAAAGAAAACCTTTGAAGTAATTATTCAATATTTTTTGACAGTTAGCTTTTAGCTTTTTGTGATAGTCACAAAACATATTAGCTTTTTACTTTTGAGGAAGCTGTGTGTCTGAACCCGCTGACTTGAAAATTTCATCGAATCACTGCTGACAACGTAAATACTGGTACAAGTAAAACATAAACACAGTCTTAATACTTCACTGTACACCCACATTCTCCACAATTAGGTGTATATCACTTATATACTACGGCAAAACGTTAATTGAATGGTTTCACTGCGCGCAAAAGAAACAATCTTCAAGCAACATTATGCAAATAAACCTCGTCAGACTGCACAAACCACGGCGTATACAGAAAGCGTAAATATAAGATAGAGGAATCTAAGCCTTCTAAGCGTGTCGTCACAGAAATGGCTACAAGCAACGAAGGTTGAAATATTTAGGTGGCGTTGATGGTATTGTAGCGCCGAACCGAAAATTTAATTGAATGTCCAGGAATGTCTCATCTTGTAGATTATGATGGGAGGAACGTTTCTTTGAGGTTTGGTCTCAAATGCTTAGTTTTAAGGCGTTAGAACGCATCGTTTAAAAGTTATTTAACTATTTAGATTTCGACGTGTGGTCATTTTATGTGGGTTGCATTGGAAATTAATATTTAGATGCGTTTTTACTTCCCCGTATACGTAGTGATACACGGAGTGATATACGAGTACGAGTACGTTTGTACGTAGTATAAAGAAAGTTATGTAATGCTGCGCGAAAAATGGCCAATTTTCGTCGGAAAAAAAATTCATTGCCGGGCCGTGATAACGAAAAAGTTGATAAAGCCAGTTGCTAAATTAAGAAAAAAAATCTCTTAACAGGTGGTGTAGCCAGAAACCCTCTTTTGTAGGTCCTTGATATCGAAAAACCAATTGAAAGGAATACGTCCGTCTGTGAACACTGCTAGCGCCTAAACTACACGTACGATTTCTTCCAAAATGGATATTCCCCGGTCGATCTGATTCTAGTCGAAGCTCCGAGATTTTGAAAAAGATTCTTCAAAATTTGGGGGTACTTTACATGAAGCCCCCCCCCTCCGACATTTTCAAACCTTTCTCAAAACCGGCTCCAAATTTTTTTCTTTAAATTCCTTGTATGACTAGAGTAAAATACACTTATTAACATGGCATAAGTCCAATATTCACGGATAACTGAATTTTCGAAAATTGTGAAAGTTTGATTTTTTTTCGGTGTCTTTCTCCAACTACAAAATTGAAGATAGAGATTTTTCCTTCAAATAATTTTTTTTTCTTCATAGTGAGTTTAAGGTCATGTACATTTTTTTGAAAATTTTAGTAGTTTTCGCGCAATATTGCCTGCAATATGTGCACTTTTAAAAAATTACAAAAACTAGATTTTCTCAAAAACGGTTCCAAATTTTTTTCTTTAAACTTTTGGTACGGATAGTGCTAAATGTACCCTATATGACGACATAAACGCCGTATTGCTCTATAGGTTGTTTTTTCAAAAATTGTAAAAATGTAATTTTTTTGAGTTGTCTCTCATGTCGTTAATATTTACACTAGCGGTGAATTGTTCACATTATTATATTTATGAGTACATGTGCTTTAAATAATGTCAAGTAAAGTTTCTCGAAAACAACAGTTTTCTGCGAAAAGTAGCTCAAAATTCCGCATTTTCAGAAACGCTCAAACGCTCCATTTTTTCATTTATGGCTACAATTTTTTCTTGAAACTTTTGTAACGGATAGTGCTAATTACACTCTTTAATATGACGTGAAGTTTGAGTAAATTTTTGTTTTTCAAAAATTATATAAATGTAATTTTATTGAAAGATATCTCACATCTTTAAAATGCACATTACTAGCAATTTGTAAAGATCATTATATTTGTGAGTGTAAGTGCTGCAAATAATTTCAAATAAAGTATTTTGAAAACTCAAAAATTTTCTGTGAAAATGAGCTTCAAATTTCGAACTTTTAGTAGCGCTAATACGCCATTTTCTCTTAAACGGCACATCATTTTTAAAAGAAAATTGCCATTTATGACTAGGTTTTTGTGTTCTTTAATATTCTAAAATTAATGTTTCCGTTCTACCAATAGGAAACCGAAAAATTAAGAAAATGACAAAAAATGTGCTTTTGGCGGTGATAGATTGAGGCTGGCAAGTAAGAGTATGTGGCAATTCCATATAGCTAGCGACGACCCAAGGAGATAGAAAACTAATACGGGAAAGTGTGTGCCATTTTGTAGCACCACTAGTTTTTTCAACAAATCCTTCACATTTTGAAAGTCAAAGTGCAATTCGACACGCCTCCGTGAAATTCTCTTTCATCTGCGACGTCATTTATAAAGATTGGTTGCGTGTGAGAGCCGTAACGCAAAGGTATACTACTGAAATAATACAGGAGACGATGGTATTCCGTGTTGTTATTTTTTGTTGAGAGAAAAGAACCCACGACTCTGGTCCTAATTAAATATGCATGGATTATAGATTGAATTAGAGATAGGATTTAATAGAGAGAGTAAATACGATAGAAATAGAAAGTTTATAGCCCTGCAACCTTCTAATTCACTTCCGTCTTTATTTTTTTTAATAATAAAAAATGTATGAAGCTTCTTTTAGACAATACCACATTTGGTAAAATACCACGAAATATTGCAAAGTGTCTTTAAATCTTCAATATCCCGAACAATATATAGCAGATTGTGTGGGAGAACGAGTTCCAATTGTTTTCGGAGACCGTCAACATTATTGTTTGATGAATCTGGAGGAGACGTCAAAAACACGGCGCCTGGAAGTCTTAATACAGTATCTGAAGGATACAATAAATATGCTACAAAAAGGGTAGCTCCAATAATTTTAGGCGAAATACCTCACTTTGAAACTTTCCAGAGAACGAATTTCATATTTTTCGAACATATCTGCGTTAAAGTCCGGTGGTAGCAACAAGCTTTGCAAAAATGTTAATGTGTTTCATAAATGTTCGCAACTGTAATATCTAAAATTGTTTGCATAAAATATGAGTATTATAAAACTTGAGAAATAACAATTAAAATAAATATTTTCACTTACATATAAAAATTCTCATTATTTTCTGTTATATTCCTAGATAAAAATGAGTGTGATTATGAATCCATAAGAGCACACGTTTCATAATGACATTCACCCGAATGGGTGCAATATTCAGCCTGAATTCTTTTAAAATACATTTCAACGTATTTGACACTGCTGCAATACATTTACCGTCTTCCTAAAAGTGGCGTAAATACGTTATACAACTTACGTCGGCGTCTGCGTCGCAATCTGTCCTGTGTTCGTCTAATAAAAAGTCGGAGAGCCTTCGAGAACGTGCCCGCTAAAAGTTTAATCGTTCCAGGGCCCAACCTGCAAAAGACTAGTTTTGCTTAAACCGAGAATTGCTTCTGGGAGCGGACGCAAAGAAATTCTCGGAAAATTCCCCAATGAACGCGCCATTACGTTCAGAAATTGCGCGCAGATATCGTAAAAACCGCGAAAGCGTTGAGTACACTCATAAATACGCAGAGAATGGGGAGTTCTTGAAAGTAGGTTGAAGAATTTGACGGATCTGGGCTGCTGTCGTGAATCAGTTGCGATAGGTCACAAAGCGGAGCATTTTAGGCGCACAAAACCAGTTCAGAGCGGGAGATGAGTAGTGGAATAGTGACAGGAGACATTTCGTCACCAACTCTGTCGATCGCAGTGGGCGGATACAAAAGGTTAGTGGATCATTCCGTCATTTCTTCATTCTTGTGTGCTCTGTGCCATGCAAAATTACTGGGAGGCGGTTCTCTACTTGTCAAAAATATTCTGGAAAGAAATGTTAAATCTATGTCTGGTCTCGTCTTCTCAAAAGCGTAACAGTGTGAAGTCTAAAACAAGAAAGAGGGGCAAAATTACACTTATGGATCCCCTTTTAAATTAATCTTTTTTATTTACAAACGTCTCCATATTTGATTGTAAAGCAAATAAAACATGCTGTAATGGTAGTTAAATTATAAATGAATTGTACAATTAATAAATAGAAATTATTTTATACTGAACCATTCACAGGACAACCTGATGGCTTCGAGAGCCTAATGAAAACAGCCCAGACGATCAGATCTTATTTTACCTAAAATAAGCAAGGAAAAAGGCATTTATGTTTACTAAAGTAGGCATGAAGAAAGACGTTATTCTAGATAAAGTAGGCAAAAAGGCAAATAAACAATAAAAGATCAAATTTAAAAGGAATTATGGTAAAAAGTTCATTAATTAAAATTATTCACATTTTTATTCTAATTCTAAAATGTACGTGTAGGGAAACGATATTTTCTTTGTAACCTTGATTCTACATGGCCATCCTGTATGATAGCTGCAAATTCGTCTTACTAGCGACGCTCCCTTCCAAATTATATTGTGGACTCTAAAAATTATATTTGCTTTTGAATTTTGCAATGGCATCAGTGAAAACTTTTTTATATTTTTCGTTCTTCGCATTTGTGTAATCACCAGTGTTGAGAAGTGTATATCATACACAGAAAGCTATCCTCAAAAGGGATTGGGAGTCGTAAGTAGTCAGTCAAAAGTAGGATGGATTTTTTTGTGAACGAACAAAGAAAATCGGCATCAATGAAAAAAATAAAAAAATTGACTGGTTTCATCTTCCATTTTCATTTAGATTTTTAACAGAGCCTCTGCATCCACTGGCAGGCAAAACATGACCGTACCTTCGTATTCTCCAGTATATATCCAGTATATTCTCCGATATATATTGTGGCGTCACTGAATTTTTATACCTAAAATTTATTAAAACGACGGGTCTTAGTTCTTGCCAAATGCGACGAAGACGACGGAGCTTTGTTGACGTAGGTGGCGCCGGGTGGTCGACCATATCCCGTCGCCCTCGCTCGCCCCTTCCTTTCTTTGTGTCTCCGAGAGGACAGAAGGCGCCCGCCGACTCACCCATCCCCTTCTGTTTACAAGGGACGACGACCTGCCCTCGTCCACCCCTCGCCCTCGCTCGCCCACCGATGATTAAATTATAGTAATGGAAAGTTTTGTACCGCCAACGATGCTAAAAGGAGGAGCCACGTGGATTTCATAAACAGTGTATTTGACAAGGTTGGAGAGAATCGAATTTTCCAGAAAGAACCTATAAAACGTCTTCTAGGATTGGCGGAACACCATTTTTCGGCGTAGAAAATGTGAAGCAATAACCAGGCGTGTTAATTAAATTACACTGCGATCTCAAAACTTTCAATAGAAAAAGAGTGTGAGGAGCAGAGGTGGAGGCGATCCTCTACCGTCAGCGAAAAGTCACAGATTATTTTACCGTCAATTAAATTAAAAGTGTAATTTGTAATTTTGATTGTCGAAACTGCGCTTATTTTGTAACTTTCATACGGGGCACTTCTCATTTGATGGTCGAAAGTGAGACTTCTCATTTTCCCTGTGGTAAGGGGCACTAATTGAAGTTTGATGGTCGTAGGACACTTTTCGGTTAATTGTGATTTTGAACATTTCATTTTAAACGTTCCTGGCGCCAGAAAATCAGAGGCGACAGGGAAAATACTTAAATTTTTCAAAATTTATCTTCATAAATGACGCTAAAGGGAGGAAACAAATGTGTTGTTTCTTATAAAAAGAATGGAACGTGGACTATGAACACCTGCTACTTCGCTATTAAAGTGTGCGGGGGAAGAATGACGTTTGAAAGTCTCCTGTGATTTGTGTGGCATGTGGGTGGGGAAGCGCCTAGGACTGCCAGCTGAGACCATCGCCCCGCTGCTTCAAGGAGTCGCGTCAACCCTGCCGACTATCTTCAGCTTTGAAGACTGGTCGGAACAGCCGTTCATATCAACATCCAGGACCCGGACCGGTGATGTCTTCCCAACGGAACCCGGCGTCGTTTTGATTCAACCAATCAGGTAAAACCTCACGTAATTGTAATACTAAAACTCGGCCGCGCATTGGCGAGAACAAGATCAAATTATCAACTTTTCTATGTAATTTTTTAACAACTTTTGAAATTCAATTATAATCAGTTTTTCTTTTCATTTTTATGGGGGATGATCTCATTCGAATTATGTTCTAATGCTCTCTTTTTTTCAGAACATTAAACCAGAGAAATCAATAACTTCTTTCATTTCTCTTCACAACAACGTCCATCCTCCTTCAGTCAATTGCAGGTAACCAGCAGGAGCCAAAGGCTAGCCGGTGCGTTCTATGAAAACGCAAGGTGAGAGCGTGAAAATATCAAGCTTATAGAGATCGGTGCTAGGAGATAAAAAGCAAAATAATGATGTAATAGGCAGAATAAGGCAAAAATAAGACAAAATGGTGAAAATAAACAGAAACTAAAATAGGCAAAAAAAGGTAAAATGAAAATCTACTGAAACAGCCTTTGCCAACTGGAGAAAAAATGACATCAGAGCACCGTTCCCCTCCGCGAGATAGCGCTCTGAGAAGCAGTGCGAGCAAAGGGGGGGGGAGACGGAGGGAGTGTTCGACAGCAATGGCAGCGGGCCTTTGCCTGTGTTTACGGAACCATGAGAGCCCATTTACGCCCGTTAATCTTCTATCGATTTGAGAAGCAATGTTTCTTTTGGTAGATACCGCAACAATGGCGAAGTGTCTCGTGTGTTCGACAGTGCTGCAGTATGTTAAAAAGTTCAACCTACAGAGGCATAACGCAGTTTTGCCACCCAGAGAAATCCACGAGATGAAAATAATTTCTGAGAATTTACATTTACATTCTCAAACAAAAGTGTAAATGAAATAATCAAGCCTGGAGTCCAAATTCCCCTATGTGATCACTCCAGGGTATCCAGTTGTTAACATTATTGGTCCTGGACGAAAAAATGTTAAATTATGTAACATTGAACAAAATATTGTAGTAGAATGTTAAAACTGTCTTCTCCAAAAATGTACGTATTAGAAGAACGGAGGTGGAACTACAGTACTGGTTACGATAAACAGGATAGGAAATTGCTTTGAGTTATGTAATAATCTAATGTTCTATTTTTTATACTTTTTATTGATATATAATATTTAAATAATAATTACCATTTAAAAACGTAATTTTTCGAGTGAACCTTTTCTCCCACTTTCGTTCCATCATTCGAACACTGTACGCTTGCCTTCACGTCGGACACTTGCTTCGTTCCACTCGGTTCGGAACAGAAGAGCAGATTTTGGTGACGTCACAGCAGCAGCGTCACAGCGGAGCATTGAGTTGGCAAGAACTGTACTAAAAGAACTCCGGAAGTACAATCAAGTGATTCCTATTGTCAAAAGTCGTAAAAGAGTAAGAATTACAAAAAGGCATTTTGACAACTTCCGGATTCTACTAACGAATAACAATTGCCAAAATTGTCAGGTTAAAAAGAAAGAAATCAAGTATTGAACATTTATTGGAATAAAATGTTTTAGTACGTAAGGCGATGTGGCCCTCTCAATGCTTTCAGGTTAGCCACGAACCCCTTGTGCGCACGCATTTTTATTGTATATTTCAAAAAATCATCCAATCCATATTTCTGGATAGTTGAAGAGAATCCCAAATGAGATACTCTCCCACTACGTAAAGCTAAGACATAGAAAGGTATACTCTGATTCATTGATAGATTGTTTCGAGGCTCATCGAATACTATAATTATCTCGTTAGTGTGCTGAATGTTTTTATCCCAGGAGAAAGCGGAATTTCTCCCCAGCAGGATGGTCAGATCCGGCGCCAACCTATACTACGAATTAACGATAGGGGAGATTGCCGAGGCCATCAACTTATGTCACTGTAGTGCCTCTGACCAGGAGGTCCTAGGTTCGAGTTCTGACGGTGGAAGAATGTTCGACACTAGTCAGATAGGTCGAGTCTGGAGAATTTTAGCGGCTTGCTCTCTGATCGGTAGTTTTCCGTGGTTAATCCTATCAACACCAGATGAATGCGGGAGAAGTACCCTAACAAACGGGTCAGGGACCGCATATGATCATTCCTACCTATCCCTCGTCATATCTCACCTCTTGCTTACACACACACTTACCTGCATTACCTACCACACATGCCGGGAGACCGGTCGGGAGATTAGAGCTTGTCCCGGCTGGGGCGGTGCCCCGCTGGTGCAACATACCAAGATGGAGAAAACCCCGTTAGCCGACGGTAGGTCGGGGCCGGATCTCACCATCCACAAGGGAATATCACCACCACCATCAGCGATAAAACATGTAATACTCTTACGGGACTAATGATCTTCGCAGTTGACATGCCCAGAATCGTTAATCAACCAACCAACCAACCATCAGATTAAGGAGGTTTCTCCCTAGCGCGGGTTACTTTCCAAGAGCGTTTGTGTAGTTTATGTAAGTCTAAGGATGGTAAGTGAGGGAAGGAAGATAGAACTAGTGGTGCTTCCAACGCACATACTTTCTCGTACTCCTTCTATCCGGTCCTAAATGCTACTCCACTACTTCATAAACCAGCTAAAGTGTTTTCTACTAGAAAAATTTTTCCGTTCCGAGACCCAAAATCCAATCCTCAAAGTTAACGAACCGGCACTTATACCACTACGCCAAAGTAGCACAATATAGGTCGAACATAGCCATAAAAAGAATTGAACCGAGCTATAAAATGGTAAATGCATGATAAACAAACAATTGATACGAAATTAAAATACGATTTACAAATCCAAGAAGAGACGTGAAAACTTGTTGAATGTTAAAAAGTCGAAAAAATATATACGGAGACTTCGAATTCATTTATCGTAATTATCAATATTTGTTATTCAAATGGCTTCACGTGGTTTTCAATAAAGTTTATAGTATTCTCAATTATTTCCTGTGACATTAGAGAATTTTGACAAATAATATGCCCCGACCAGGACTCGAACCGGCGCAGCTTCCCTCCGAAAAGCTGTGCCAATTCTCGCTGATTAACGACTGCGACCAAAATTGCTCTGCATGACGTTTACACTTATATAGTAACGTATAATAGTAATAGCGTATGGTCGTCTCATTTCTATTTTTTTATTTATTTACGTCAAAAACAGTTGAAAACTGCGTGTGACGAGCTATGGGGAGAAGTGAATTTTGTGCACGTTTTCATAATTCTGTGGTCTCTATCCTAAACCATATTCTAGTCGAATTTTGAATACAGAAAAGAGAGGTTTTTTTCGAGTTTTGATGACAAAATATTCGCTCCTATATAATTAAATATATTTTCAAAGGTAAATTAGCTATAAATTCCTGCCCTGAACCCTCATGTTCTTCATGAAAGAATAATACTTTTTGCCGCGATAATATGAAAAACGATAATTTGAATAACTATATTTCCCACTGAAATTTAGAAGACGTGCACAAATAATGAAGTTACATTTATGTCCAGAAGCAAAACAAGGGACCATCTCAGCATTTGCTCAAGGATCACGGAAACTGGACGAAAAACCTGATCGAGATGGGGGCCATCAACCCAGAAACTGTGGTACAATACTTGTTACAGGTTCTTTAGAATTATACAGTCCAAATGATAAATAATTACATTAACTATCATTGTTAAAATTAATTCTACATTTCTTTTTGATGCTCGGTATAGTCTCGAATTGTATAGAAACAGTTATGCAGCAGAAAATATTTTACTTGGGACTTTAACTTTTCTATTGAATTTAATCGTTGAATGTCTTCTGGCAAAGTGTTGTAGAGTAATGTACATGAATTGTATGTGAATTTTTTGTAGTGAGCTGTTGATACTGCCACCTGGTGAATATGATTACTACGTCGTGTGTTATACTTATAGACATCGGCATTTGCTGAAAATATATTCCCGCCCTTAAGTAAATCATTTTTGACAAAAACTACTGATTCGTAAATCAGGAGACAAGGTAATGGTAAAATTCCTAGATTAATAAAGAGTGACTTACAAGAATCACGTGGGTTGGATTTGCTTATTATTCGTACAATTCTTTTTTGTAATCTGAAAGTCTGTGAGCTATAAGATGTGTTTCCCCAAAATATTATGCCATATCTCAGGCGGGAGTAAACATTGGCAAAATATACACAACGAGCTGTATGAAGGCTGACGGAATTTGAAAGAATTCTGAACGCGTAGCATAATGAACTTAATTTTGTGTTCAATTCATTTAAGTGGGCATTCCATTTGAGGTTTGACTGAATTGATAGACCTAAAAATTTTGTTACATTAACATCAGTCAATGGCACACCGTTCATTTTCAATGGAGTACAGAATTTTTTATTTGATATGGAAAACTGCATTGAAACAGTTTTCTTTTCATTTACTTTTAATTTGTTATTACGGAACCAATTTGAAACGTCTGATATTGTACTATTTACGGTTTCTTTGTTGCAAAGAATATTTGTATCATACGCAAAGAGAACTGTTCTTCCGTTTCGAATCGCTAAGGGCATGTCATTTACGTATAATAGGAAGAGAATAGGGCCTAAAATTGATCCTTGCGGGACTCCACGTGCAATTGGCAAAGAACCGGAAAGGTGTGTACATAAAGTTCCATCATTCCAGTAAGGTATTTCTACTCTCTGAGATCGTTGTTTAAGGTACGAACATAGCCAATTTAGAGCAATACCACGGATTCCATACGAAGGTAATTTTGAAAGTAAAATGTTATGATCAATGACGTCAAAAGCTTTTGAAAGATCTAAAAATATTCCAATAGTTGCTTCGTTTTGATCCAATGATGAGGCAACATCCTTAAGAAAAGAAAAAATGGCTGTTTCCGTAGATTTTGATTTCCGGAATCCATGTTGGCAATTTGAAAACGCGTCGTGTTTATTGAGAAAGGTTTCCATTCGCACATAAAAAAAGTCTCTCTAATATTTTTGAAAAAACTGATAAAAGAGAAATTGGTCAATAATTTTGAACTTCTAACATTAGGATGCTGAAAAATCTAGAGAATGTGAAACAAAATGTCTTTGGGCGCCCAAAGAAAATATTTCGGAAGATTATCATTTATAACAGAAAAACTGGTTCAAACTATAGAGATTAGAAAACTAAGTTCTGCAAAAAAGTCTGCGCCATTCTATTGCACCACTAGTTTCCTAAATTTAGAAACACGTTTCATCCACTTTTTCCCACCAGACTCCAGTTATAAGAGTTTTTCTGGCAAAAATTAGCCGTTTTCCGGCGCACGATTACATAACTTTCTCTTCTTACGAAGTATTCGTAAGGCGAGGAAGTAAAAAGCAAATTAATAACGATTTTGGAACTATTAACTACTAGTTTTTTCAAAAAATGGTACATGACCTTATTTAAAGTGCTAATTTTGTACAACCGACTTTGTTTTTAGGTAAAAATCCCCATCTTCAACTAAGCAGGTTTTAAAAAGTATTTTGCAATTTTCGAAACATTTGGCCTATCAACGAAAATGATACCTATGTCATTCCCTTAAACGTCCTTTGCACTATTCAACAACAAAACACAATCAAAAAATTTAAAGCCATTTTCTTTTAACTTTGAAAATCTCAAAATGGGCTTCATGTAAAGTACCCTCAAATATTAAAATATCGGTTTCAAATTCCAAGGGCATTGAGACGAGTAAAAACCTATCGGAGAATATCAATTTTGAAGAAAATCGGCTGAACAGTTTAGGCGCTAGCGTTGACCACAGACGGACAGATGGACGTTTTGCCGTCAATCGATTTTGCAGTATCAAGAAACAACAAAACATGGATTTTGACTACACCACGAGGTAGAGGATTTTTTTCCTAAATTTAGCAACAGGTTTTATCCACTTTTCCCTCACCAGACTCCAGCTATAGGAGTTTTTCTGGCGAAAATTAGCCGTTTTCCGGCGCACGATTACAAAACTTTCTCTTCTTACGAAGTATTCGTAAGGCAATAATGTAAAAAGGAAGAGGAAGGAAAGTTCGCGCGCGATCAACTGCCTATTTTTGCGCCTATTTGTGCAAAATCCAGCATTCGGCCGATTTTGTTCGGACATGGAAAACTACCAATCAGACCAGTCGGCCAATAGATATCTTCGCCAGATAGCGACTGAATTCAATCCACCTGTGTAGCTAGTGTCTATTTCTTTCTTAACCTGAAGTTTGCATTTCCAAACATCTATAAAATTATCTATTCAATATTTTTGTTCAATACCTAAAATTTCATTTTACGATTACTTTTACTTTTACTCATAATTTGGCACATATTGACATAAATATTGTTGGTACAAATGTTTGATGAATATATTGTATTGTACAGAACATACTGTCACAATAATTTTCTTATATACGTCTATTTTGGTTACCAAAGGCTTGGATTTACAGATATTCCGCGCAAGCAAACACGACCCTATTGATTCCGTGAATATCGGAGTGTTAATCATTAAACAATGGCAATAATTTGTTCAAAATAGCATTTTTAAGCATGATAAAGTGAAACTACAGCGCAGCCGCGAGGTACGATTGCTGGAAAGAGCTATTCTCCTGCTTTGGCCAGAGGCCCAAAATGTAACCATTTTTCAGCGCGGTCTAGCACCTAAACCATTTTCACGAATATAAAGTTTATATACGCATTTTGTAGTAAATGTTATTTACTTTAATTTTGTTAAGAACAATTGTTTCGATAAAACGCATAGTTTTTATGATATAAGCAAAAAACCTAAAAAAGGGCGAAATTTTTAGAGTTTTTTGCAATTTTCTCTGTGAAGCCGTCCTTTCTTGAGTTGGCAAACATCAAATTCGAATTCAGCATCCTAATAAAAAACATAGAACCGTTGAGAAAAAACTTCCGGAGTTTTTTCCTGAAATTGGCCTTTTGACTGGCCATGTGACTGAACTAAACAGGCCACGGACCGCGCAGGAACTTTCCTTTCCATTCCTTGCTCTCTCCTCAACCTACTTACACACACTTCACACTTTACACGCCCTTAAATGCACTACACAACCACACATGCCGGGAGACCGGTTGGGATCTTAGAGCTTGTTCCGGCTGGGGCAGTGCCACGCAGGTGGGAGATACCTCGTTGAAGAAAACCCCGTTAGTCAACAGATAGGTGAGTGTCGGATCTCATCATCCAGTAGGGGAAGATCACCGCCACTTCCCAAGGAAAAAAACATGCACTACTGTTACGGGACTAACCACCTTACCATTTGACGCATCTGGAATCACTAATCAATCAACTGAATCATCCTGAATGGATTTTATTTGCAGTGAAACTCCCTTGTTTGCAACTACATTGCACGAATCAGCCCCTGATTCCAAACGCACCTCCGAACGGCAACTGATCCAACACGTGAGTTTTGTGGAATTCGTGAACTGCATGAAGTTGCTGGAGGCCGCGGCGGCGAGGGGTGGGTGGGGTGGGGGAAACCGCTTAACGGCAGGTTCCGCGAAGGGCCACCGCGGCGCCACCGCCGCATTTGGAATGCTAAGCGCCCGTCGCCGCAGGGGGCGCCGCGGCCGCTGGGACTCGGAACAGAGAGGATGTTGGAGTGCCTGGGCTTCTGCTCGGGACAGTTTCCTGTAAATAGGCAAGGCACTGAAGCGTTGCCGATACAAATTCAGCACTCGCCGAATAACTTTATAAAATGATAACACGACACTGCGAAATTGATGTTTTTGAAAAATATAAGAGGCATTCGCGTTGATTTTTACGTTAGTTAGTGTAGTGATTTCAAAAATTACCTCCATTTTTTTTCCATCACGTCATAATGTTTGTAAAATAGATATCGATATTTTTGGTAAAATCCTATTTGCACTGTTAATAAACTACTTCAGTGTATCTAATTGTATAAGCAGAGGGGATAACAATATTTTTTTGTGTCCACTAAGCTGTTCTGAATCACAATATTGCTGTCTGGCTCAAGATTTTCTCTTTCAGCCATTCGTTGCTGCCGTAATGTTGAGTATTATCAAGGCTGTCCTACTCACAAATGAACTTTGTATATTCGACTTGATGACCAAGAAGCATGGAGATAACTTTCAAATTACCGCAAATGGTCCAACTGAGGACGTCATATTTTATTATGTTGAGGACGAGAGCGAAGATTTCATGGCGTTCTTTTAAATGCACTGAGTGCAACAACTGGTGTAAATAAAAACAGGCTTCCATGATGAAGCAGGACAGATTTAAGGATCCTTTTCGATGAAACTAAAAACAGCATTCATTCATATTTACAGTAGGTGATATTAAATTTGCTCATCTACCCGGGAGTATCAGAACATTGGAGAAAGTTGTCCTCTTACTCGAAATACTTAACGAATTCCCTTTTTCGATTCCTGTACCAGTGAAAGGAGGTTTCTTTGGCCAATATTTCTTAAAAACTAGAGTCCTACAATTCAGCTGCCTCTTTCGAAAGACTCGTATCTCTAATCAGATCGTTAAGTTCAATAATCGCCTCCAGAGGGCTTATATTCCGTACCAGGGCCTTGAACTTCTGGATGGTCAGTCAGAGTCTGAAGACTGACGAGAAGCCTGGCAATTCAGTTGGAAGCAAAGGCACTGGTACATCAGGTCATTGAGAAACGGGGCTTATGGCCGATGGAATGTTATTAAGATAACACATAAGCTTTTGACTTTTACGGTTATACCTACGGACATGACAGGCACAAAAGAAACAATCACCAGAGTGGTTTATCGTCTACCTCCATGTTATAGGAATGTATAATTGTAAAATAATCTTCTTTCCTTTAATCCAGAAACGTAAATTATTGACTCTGCACACACACTTTATGAGGGGCCCACGATTTGTCCTGGTCCTAGAATTTCATACCAAAATATGCAAAATAAAATTGTCTTACATAGTACAATATATGGTTACAATATTCAGGTGATTTTTAACATGACTGTATTCGTCGCATATGTCACAAAAGCCGCCTGGCAAATTTTCAGACGTATCGAACTCGTAGTAATGTTTCACGAAATGCACTGAGAAATGTAACAGTTAACATTGTTTCCGTGAAGCAGTATCAAATTTTCATTGTATCAGCGCACGCACGACACAACACGTGAAAAACTGAGACGAACTGACTGCCGATTACGCTCGCCGAAGGTGACTGCCGATTCGAATCTGAGCTAAAGATTGGGGCGACGCTATTGGTAGAGATTGCGATGCCCCCCCCCCATCGGGGAGGCGGCGAGAACGTGACATAGAGATCTCCCCAAGCGGGGCACCGCCCCAGCCGAAACAATCTCTAATCTCCCGACTGGTCCCACCTACGATATGTATATATGTGTATATGTGTGATAGCATAGTGGACGTAACCAGTAGCGGAATTCGAGCCAAAGTTGGGAGAAACCACTGAAAACCACCATTCAGAGGTGCTACAATTCTCCACCAGCGGTTGAATTTGGTCCAGCCACCACAGGCTATTGATTGCTGAACTATGATTCTTCTGCCTTGATGATAATTCTAGAGACTAATCGCTCGGGGCTCGATTAATTTATTAAAAGGTAATTGTTTTATTTTTCTGTCATTTTTGTTGGACCCGCGCGGAAATTCCTATATCTAGCCAGAAGAAACGCCTATGTTATAACATACGTAGTTTCAAATCCGCACCTAAATCTTCGGTGACTGGGAGGACCTAGGAACTTTCCTAGGCCGAATTTCACAAACCAGCTCGAAATGCTGACCCTGCGGCACCACGTAATGAACAGCATGACATGTGAACTGTGTTAATTCAGCTACCTGCTTTCAAATCTCAATGTTGCGCGTTTTCGGCACCTACCAAGTAGCTGGATGGAAGCCGACCACTGCCTAGATAAAAAAGATTGGGGGCGGTTTGCTTTGAATGGTCGTTCCCACAGTCCCCGCTAATCAATTTCACGCGTATCGCGGAACAGCCAGAAATAATTAGTAATAATCGCACAATTAGTTAACAACGCACAATTAGTGGCCTGTAGCAGCAAATGCTGCTTATCTATTTTAATAAAAACTAAACATACTACTATGAACATTCCTTTCTATATTTGAGTTGCTTTTACAGCCCAAGTACCCGCGTACTTGAAGCATATTTTGTAGTTCAGTGGGCACACAGTTGTCATTGTAATTTAGATCCCGAAAAGATGCATTATCACGTATCAATAGAATTGACCAATGAAACAGCCTTTTTCTAATTTGACATGAAATCAGTGTCACAATTAGTGACTAGTAACTAGTAAAAACTAGTAAAGTTATGACGGTTAGTCATGTCTTTACTAGTTTTTCATTAACGTGGGGTGTGATAATAAACCATTGCGAGCATAGGCATTAAAAAGCTTATTTATCATTAACGTTTAAAATATTTTGCTTCATCATAAGTGAATACATCGTGTAATAAATCCACAATGTTCCCACTCATTTACAATCACTTATTCGTCCTATTTGAATCCCTAACAATCTGCACAACACATTTGTTGTGAATTATTCAAGTTCTAGCGCGAGTTTGCGTTTTGTATTCAGGGCTGGCGTGACAACTATATCACGTCTTGTTGAGCGCCTCATTTAAGGATGACAACTCATTTCTTACAACACTTTTCACAACCCAATTACAAAGAAAAACTAATGACTTGTTTTCTCTACAAAAAAAACAATCAGTGCTCCCGTTCACTTAGTGATTCATTGAACTCTAAAAGGTATCCCACTAAATAAAATACTGATGGATTTCACTTTTTCGCTGATTCCCGTCATAAAAAACTAATAATACAATTGCTATAGTAAATGTATACGATTTTCTTTATTTTTACACTCTTCTTGAGTTAATAAAGCCCCGATTTCCCTGCTCTCCTAGATGCCCTAGTTTTGTGAAAATTTTGCATTAGTAATGGAATTGTATATCCAGATAATTGAATATTTCATTAGGTCATATGTAAGGCTTATAATAAACGATATTTGTCGTTAATTATACCATCTTTTCTTATTATCTCACACTAATATTGATAATAATTAATATTAATAATTATTAATGCCGTGCTGTATGAAAGGGTTAATTGCAACTCTCTCCTCAACTGCCTGTTTGGTGATTTTTTTGTTGTTGTTTTTTTTTGTGTGAAAATTGAGAACCCCCAAATGGCAGCAGCATAGTTTGTCCAAGGGTAAACCAGCTTCTGGCTGAGGCTCCATTTTGAGAGACTTCACTTTATGGGTGTGCACAGCACTCTCTTGTTCATCGAGGGCGACAAAAGCTTGCCCGAGTTCTCTCATCTAAAGAAGGACGTTCTAAATACCGCGACCTCCGCCAAGGGCGCTTATGTCGCCAGCCCCAACTCATTATTCGAAATTAGCTCGGAGGGCATTAAGGGAATGTTGGCTGTCTCCTTCCTCGGCTTTCTTTGCTTTGAATGGGGTCGGAAACTGTGCGTGTACTCTCGTGGATTAAAAAAGACGCTTTTGAGGCCAGGGCACTAGAGATGAAGATGCTTTGTTCTGTTCTGCGGTTTTTGTACGAAGTACTGACCAAATAAAAAATACCCATTTAACATTCTTTACGTAAATCACTATGTTTCGAGAGCGCTAATTCGGTTCAAATGCTCCATAAATTCGGCAGCGGGGATGATGTTTTAAAATAAATGCCACTCTGCCATCAATACAGAGCGAAATATATATCCCAGATGTAGGCGACATCATCATATTCGTCAAGGATTAGGCTGTAACCTTGTTCCGTTGAGTTTGCTTGCTACAAAGTTGTTATGTTCTACCAAAACGAAACAAATAAATGGAAAGTTCACGAAAATGTAAGATTGATGCAAAAGGAATCAAACATCAATGAAGAAAATTGTCTCTACAATTACTGGTATATATTAGTAATTGAATTCGCTCACAGATTTTTCATCGACAGACAGTTTATATATCATAAAAATGTTTTCATTCGGATCTTCAAAGCAATTAATCGAACAAACATTATTGTACTGAAATATGTTATTCTAAAGAAGAGAAAGAACCCAAGATTATGTTCTCTGATATGTTATATTTCATGTAACGTATTTTAAAAGCCTCTCCGCTCCCCACTCCCTCACAACAGTTTCAACTGATTGGTTGCATGGCGCTCTTTGTAACAGCCATTCTGTACTTGCTTTGCACGGTCCTCTGTAAATATGTATAAATTTGTTTTACTTCAGTATTTTTGTTTGATCTTTGTTTGAATTGGTGACTCTCAATATGTTTTGATTATATCGAGGTCTATTCTTCACTAGAATAACATATTTCAGTACAATGATGTTTGATTAATATCTTCCTTTGTAACGTCTCATTAATCTTCTTTTTAACATATTTGGATTCATTTCCCCTTTATTTTAGCAGTGGCGAAGCGTCAGGGTAGGCAGAGTAAGCTGAGCTATCCCAAAGAATTTTGAAGAAGAAGAAAAATATCTCTTTCCTAAAAAAATAAAATTGTACATACATAATGTCACTTTTTAGCCAATAAAAGCCATACATATGCCCGCCAAGTTATTTCTTCTCTATCTATTCTCATGCATATTCCATGCGATGAGTCTTTTCGCCACCCGTAGAGGCGGCGAGGCCTGGGAGAGGCTGATTTCCTTCAGCCTAACACGGTATGATGTCACAAGGCGAGGGACGGGGCGCGGGGAAGTGAGCGCGCATGCGCGTTGAGTGGGCTGGCTGTGTTGTTTGGGCAGAGATTAGGCCGGCCTCACGACTGTACAAATAATTGAAACTCTTGCCGGCAGGCGCTCTCTTCACCACAAGCATGCGTGGAACTTCCGGGAATGTCCGCTAGAGGTCACTGGGCAACTTCTAAACGCTACAAACATCCCGAGTAAAACATTAATTTACTTCAAATTTCAGTATTTGAATTCATCTATTCCTAATTCAATGAGCACAATATTGAGAGTGGTCACATTCTCTCCCACATTCTTTAACTTTGTGATAACTTTTAATAATACACGGTCATTTAGAAAATACTGATTTTAAGTATGTGTAGGTTGGCATCGCGCCGAGTGTGGGAATCCCCTAGTAATATTCTGTGTGTGGAAAGATAAATAATAGGATCAGTTGGTGAGCTGCGTGAATAGCGTGTTGGTGTGTACGTTACAAGTGAAGTGTTGTTCGAGTAATAACATATAACGGTGTTCAAAGTGGCAGTTCTGCTTTATTGCTTTATTTTATAATTGACATATATGAAATAGTTTAGGTTTATGTGATTAGAACCACACGACGAAATGGGAGATTCTGTGAGTATAGATGGTGACTCATTTGATTCAGTTAACTTTTTGTTGAGTAATTCAGTTGAGGTGTTGTCCTTTGAACAAAAAGTGCAATTGAAAGATAAAATAGCCAGACCAAAGTTAAATATTTCACAAAAGGATGGGAAATATACAAGGACTTTTCAAGAAAAATGGTACTCCAAATACAGATGGTTGTCAGGAAATAAAATAAAACAGACATATAATTGTTTTTACTGCCTGATGTTTGGTGGGGAAGAATCTTGGTGTAAAAATGGTCAGATTACATTAAACAATCTTGAACTTAAAGCCTCGAAACATGCGACAAGTAAATTGCATATTCAAAATGCAGAGGCTTTCCATATGCTTGGGAGATACAGAATTGATCATTGTATTTCAGAAAGTGCTCGCATTCAAGCTGAAAAACATAATAGGGATGTTGCACGTAACAGAAAAATTGTAGGCCGTCTAATCGACGTTGTTTGTCATTTAGGAAATCAAGAACAAGCATTTAGGGGGCACGATGAAGGTACAGATTCTCTCAACAGAGGAAATTATTTAGAAACATTAAGTTTGCTTACCATGGAAGAAGGAATAATGAAAGATCATTTGGAGAGCAATACGGTGTTTAAAGGAATTTCTTCTGATATTCAAAATGATCTAATAGAATCGGTCACAGTTGCCATAAATGAGAAGATTCAAAAAGAAATAAATGTCGTGAGATTTGTGTCAATACAAGCGGATGAAACAACTGACGTTTCTGTGAAGGCACAACTCAGTATTATTGTTAGGTATGTTTATGGCAAGAACATTGAAGAACGTTTTATGGGCTTCTATGATGTCTCGAGCGATAAAAGTGCCGAGGGAATATCTAACAAAGTCATTGCCGTCATAGACGAGTACAATATGGGAGAAAAGTTAATTTGCCAAACATATGATGGAGCATCTGTTATGGCGGGTCGTCACGGAGGGGTTCAAGCCATCGTTCGTCGAAAATATCCGGCTGCGATTTTCATCCACTGTTATGCACATCAACTGAACCTGGTTCTTTTGCATAGTGCAAAATACATTAAAGAAGTAAAATTTTTCATCTGCAACCTCACGGCATTTCATTCATTCTTCAGTAGATCTACAGTCGTTCAGAAATACTTCGTCAACATGGATTCCAATTACCTCATCCAGTGCAAACGCGATGGAATTATAATTCTCGTGCTGTGTCTACGATTAAACATCATTACCAAGAACTAAGGAATGCGGTAAGCTACATCACTGAGTCTAATGATTGGGATCCTGAATCTATGAATTGTGCAATGGGCCTCATGAGAACTTTAGACTCTTTAATGTTTACATTTTTGTTGTGCTTGTTCAATAGAATTTTTATCTATAGCAAACATCTGTTCTGCATTTTCCAAGCAAAGTGCACAAGTGATGTAAACTTATGCATCAATGAGATTAGAACCGCTAAGACAAATATTACAGCTTTACGTTCTGAAAACGTTTTGCATGAATGCCTTCAAGAGAGTTTGGAATTAAACAAACATTATACAACAGACTTCAATCCCGAGCAATTTGTCGAGAATCCTAAACTCTGTTCTTTTGAAATATTGGATTCCATCATAGTACAGTTAGATGAACTATTCTCCAAATTTGATGAACTTTTATTTGTTGAACTCTTAAACTACAGAAAATTGCTCAGTTCAAAAAGGCGTTTCCAAACTTTGAATTTCAAAAACTTAAGAATGCATATCCTTTATTTTTTAACTTCGTAGCACTACAAAACGAACTCGTCAATATATACAGTTCAGAAGACAAAGTCAGACCTTGTATTGAATTATTAGCATTTATTGTTGATAACGATCTCCAATCTGTGTATGAACAAACGGAAAAGTTATTACAACTGATTCTCAGCATTCCGATGTCACCAGCTACTACTGAACGATCAATGAGCACTCTGAAAAGAATTAAAACCCATTTACGCAATTCTATGTCAAATAGCAGACTCTCCAACTTGGCAACTATTTCAATAGAAAAGAAACTTTCTCGTAAATGTTCGCAAGATGCTATTTTTAAAGAAAGAGTGATAGACATTTTTTCTGAAATGAAAGCCAGACGTTTAGAATTAATTTTCAAAAAAACTTAAAACAATTCAGATGGCCGCAAACCCGCAATCTCGTGAAAACAACTTGTATACATCAATGTAAGTAAGCAGTTTCATTTATATTTTTTTTTCAGTTCTGTAGTAGGATTTTTCTTGATTTCAGTATTGTTGCATGATTAGATTAATATTCCCCATCATCATCATCATCATTATTATTATTATTATTATTATTATTATTATTATTATTATTATTATTATTATATTACCTTTGTATTCTTCTGATCTCTAGCTTCGTAATATTCGATATTTCAAAAATTAAGTATGTGTGTTTACAATATGTTCGTGATTCAGCTTATCCAAAAATTAACCTCACGCTTCGCCACTGTATTTTAGTATTTCTAGCCAGCAGATAGGGGGAAAATGATACCCAGAAACCTCCCTCTGTAAACTCTGTTATCTTTTTGTCATGTGATTGCTCTGATGATCTGAATAAAACCATTTTTACTTTCTCTCCTTACGAATACTTCATACGAGAAAGTTATGTATTCGTGAACCGGAAAACGGCGCATTTTCTCCAAAAAAAACTCATATAGTTGAGGTCTGGTATAGAAAAAGTGGATAAATCCTGTTTCTAAATTTAGGGGGAAAATCCTCTAACTGGTGATGTAGCCAAAATCCATGTTTTGTTGCTTTTTAGGTACTGAAAAATCGACTGACGGCAAAATGTCCGTTTCTCCGTCTGGCCATTTGTGATCAACACTAGCGCCTAAACCGCTCAGCCGATTTTCTTCAAAATTGATATTCCCCGATCGATTTGGCTGATGTCGAGGCTCGTGGAATTTGAAACCGATATTTCAACTTAGGGGGGGTACTTTACATGAAGCCGTTGGAAATTTTCAAAGTTTTAAAAAAAGTTGCTTCAAATTGTTTGATTAAATTTTGTTGTTGAATAGAGCACAGAACATTTAAGAGAATGGCGCGGGTATAATTTTCATTGATATCCAGTTTTTCGAAAATTGCAAAAATCAATTTCAAATCTGCAAAAGAGAAGATTTTTCCCTTAGACAAAGTCAAAGGTGGGGAATTCTGTACAAGAGTACAAAATTAGTTCTTTAAAAAAGGTCGTGTACAATTTTCCAAAAAAAAGTAGTTTTTGCGTAATTTGCGCTTGAAAAGTGTGAAAAAAATTCTCAAAAACAGCTCCAAAGTTTTTCTTTAAATTTTTTCCACATGTGTAATAAGGGACGGCAAATAAATAAACTAGTGGTGCAGTAGAATGGTAAAGACTTTCTCGTAGAACTTAGTTTTCTAATATCTACAGTCTGAACTAGTTTTCCTGTTATGATCTTCCCAGATACCTTCTTTGGGCGCCCAAAGGATATTTTTTTCACATTCTCTGAATTTTTCGGCTTCCTAATGCTAGAAATGAAACTACCATATACTTATTACTGTTATATACGTGCAAGTGCCATGCATAGCGAAGATAGTTGCATTCGCTAAATTGCGAGCACGGAGCTCTTCCGAGGGAAGCTTCGCTGGTTCGAGTCCTGGCCGGGGAATATTATTTGTCAAAATCTCTGTTGTCGCAGGGAATAATTGAGAATTCTATAAACTTTATTATAAACCATTCGAATCACATATATTGATAATTACGATAAACGAACTGGATGTGTCTGTATGTAATTTTCGAGTTTTCAACTTTTTAACAATTTTTCACATTTCTTCTTGGATTTGGAAAACCTATATACTACCATATCAATTGTTTTCCTATCATGCATTTACCATTTTATGGCTCTGCTCGACCCATACGGTGCTAGTGTTGTATAAGTGTCGGCACGTTGACTTTGAGGATCAGATTTCGGGTCTTGAAACGGGAAAAAAATTGCTGTTTGAAAGCACTTTTGCTTTTTTATGCAGAAGTATAATATTGCGGGGCATTTAGAAACAGTGCGATGTACTTTGGTAACGTCACTAGTTGAGTTTGAATTTGAATGAGAAAGCAAGAAATATCTCTGTGCTGGAAATTATTATACCATGTCCCAAATTAATTTTTTTCACGAATTTGGCATGTACTCTTTTATCCTCTGCCAGAGTTCGATCCCGTTTGGCACTTGGTTATCGTAGATGTATGAGTAACTGCACGTTACGTCTGCACGTCTGAGATTCTGAGTTCCGGTCGCGGAACGGGAAAAGAATTTGCTGGTAGAAAACAGTTTTTCTGGTTTATGTAGTAATATAATAGCATTTCGGACCATGTAGAATCAGTGCGAGAAAGTGTGTGCTTTAGTAGTGCTAGTTATGATGCCGATGAAAAATCTGTGGCCAAATTCAATTAACAATATATAAAAGGAATCAACACTCACTCACTCCTTTCTTCTCTGTTCATTTTCTTCATTTTATCCCATTCTTCAATTATATCTCCATTTCCTGGATTCTCTCTCTCTTTCCTGAATTATTTCTCCCTTTTCTCAATTATCTCTCCCTTTCCTCAATTCTCTCTCCCTTTTCTGAATTCTCTGACACTTTTCTGAATTCTCTGTCCCTTATTTGAATTATCTGTCCCTCTTCTGAATTTTCTCTCACCTTTCTGAATTTTCTCCCCATTTTCTGAATTCTCTCTCCCTTTCCTCAATTCTCTCTCCCTTTCCTCACTTCTCTATCCCTTTATCTTCTTTTTTTATTTTTATCTCTTACCTCCTCCTCCTGCAACTCCTGATTCAACCCCAACTCACACTCTCCGTCTCCTCCTCCAATTGATCGTGTGTGTGTGTGTGTGTGTGTGTGTGTGTGTGTGTGTGTGAGTGAGTGTGTGTGCGCGCGCAGGAACGAGCGCGCTCGTATATGCCCTGCTTTACGAGGCGAGGTGGAGTTGCGTTGAGGTTTTCGTATCACTCCGCCTTAGCGCACACTGCGGGAAGTAACTCTGCACAGGCGAATGGAAAAGAGGTAGAGTAGGAAAGACCAGGGGTGTAACCCGAATTCACTCACTTAACAGGCTTTTTAATCCTTTTTTAATAGAATTCAACGACTCTCTTGAAAAGGGAGCAATTTTCTTTTAACCGCTCGATCGATGGTTTCCTTCGATATAAAAACTAAAAATAGTTTTAAACAATTATTTGGACTCTTCATTCTTCATAAACGTTTATTAAACTTAATGGGCAGCATTATTTCGTTTGAAACTTTTGTAATATGAATAATACATGTATAAAAATTCAAATATATGTATTTTTCAGTTAAAATATAAATTGATACTAAAATGTTTACGAAATATGAACTCGTTCGCTCGCCCATTTCACAACTTTCTCTTTAACTTTGCTCATTCCTGCCATCTTTGTTCTCCTGTGGTCTCTCGTATCTAGCCTTCGGTGGGTGGAAGATGTGAAACGCGAATCGAAAGGTCGTTCTTGCGCTCTTTGGTCTCACAGCCCTGATCCCATCCCAAGATCTTTGAGATGTCGACTATCTTCATTTGAACTATACGTCTCTCTACGCCCAAAGTCCTTCCAAACACAGCCAATGATTTGTTATCGCCTACCGTTCACCATTACGGCTCGCAGGTAGCAACGTGGAGTAAACCACCAGACCGATGTGCAATCATGGTTTAGAATTTCGTATTATCAACACTACAGAGGGATTTTTTGTGTCGATGGTTTCTCATTTGGCAAAAATATTCTATTTAGTTGTATTTAATTTGGTCAAATTATTATTGAAACAGACTTTATTTTTTAATAATTATAAACTTTAATGTAAATACATCCAGCAACAGTTTCGAGGTTTCTTTACCTCATCATCAGGCTAGAATACAAATTAATGAAAGTTGATTAACTGAAAAATTTTTTTTAAAACAATTTTGATTTTTTTCTCTTCAAAATAATTATTACTCAATATAAACATATGGAGCATACCTATTGTTCTTTTTAAATCACAAACATTAACAATTCCAAGTCAAAATAATTTGTTATGTAAATAATTTATAACCAAGGAAGGGAACCATGGTATCGTCAATAAATGGGTACCTGATGATGAGGTAAAGAAACCTCGAAACTGTTGCTGGATGTATTTACATTAAAGTTTATAATTATTACAAAATAAAGTCTGTTTCAATAATAATTTGACCAAATTAAATACAATTAAATAGATTTAAATATATACAGACTTAATATGATAAAAAATATTCTATCTTTAGCTAATTCATACACAGAGGCTAGTGAAAAGTGTTTAGTTGTTACACGATCACAAGCCGTATCCTCGCTTGTTGATTGATTGTTACGTGTTCCAGGCACGTCAACGTCTAATTCCATTAGTTCCCTAAGTGTAGTGCATAAGACGGCGGGTGACGAGATCCGGTGCAGTCCTACGTCCACTTGCGGGAATTTTCCCCTACCAAGTACCTTTCCCCAACGGGGCACCGCCCTGGTCGGGTCAAGCCCTAAGCTCCCGACTGATCTCTCGAAAAGTGTAGTAGTGTAGGGTGTGTGAGTAAGGGGTGAGGGTAAGACAAAATACAGAAAGGAAAGATCGCGCGCGGTCCGTAAGTTAACTGCCCGACATACGAATGCTGTTGATCAGAGAAACCATAGAAAACTACCCATCAGAGAAGCCGACCGCTAGATTTCTCCTCCAGACCCCTCCCTCTCTCGTAAAAAACACCGAGAGGCACTAAGAAGTCACGCACCGGCCGTGTGCCACCCCTGCGGCAGCCGACGGCAGCGTTCGGGCGGGCTCCTCACGCCGCGCCCTTAAAAAAATTTTCGACTCGGGTCGCGCTTTAGAAGGCTGCAACCCTCCGCCCTTCCCCCGTCCTCAACCACGGATCCTACAGGCGGGCGGGATTCCGTCTGCGGCGCGGCGTGCTCCGCTCTGCCGGCGTCTCTCGCGGGTGTTTGCAGGCTCCCGGGGTGGAGCAGGGGGTGGGATTTCTCCTTCACGCCATCCAATCAACACCCCGCCCCGCTTCCTCTCCTTGAACTTCTTCGCCAGATAAAGATATTGACAATTAATGTTTGTTTCAATCTGATTGTTTTCATACGATATGAACATTTATTAGAACCTTCAGATATATAGACCAACAAGTGTAAATAGGACTTTTTCTCATTTCGTGTATTAAAATCAATAAAATATTTAATAAATGAAGTGTACAATGTTTTGTGGTCACGTTCAAACATATTTTCAGGTACGTTATCAGTAAGTTATGATTAAACAAATAAATTATTAAAAAAAGTATCAAGTAAATAAAAATAAATGAATACTACCTGTTTAACAATTATTGAGAAAAAAAACATCAAAGTAAAAATGAGCAAATGAAGACAAGGGCTCACCTTGAACGTATTACGTAATATTACAATATTTTAAGTTGAATTATGAAACCAACATGATCAATGTCTCACATATTTGTATTTATATTTAGCCATTATACTCGTATGTACCGCAAAGGGCAATTGGCCTCGGCGTCGTTATATGCTGGATCTCCTAGTCGATTACCCAACCAAGAACTCACGATGTCTCGAATTCGCCCATCCTTCGCGACTTCACGTAGTTAACGAATTCAGCTAGCGACGCCGGTTTTCGCGGTCATGGCCTTTCAGTAGAATCATTGCAGCGTTTTCCTGGATGACTGAGGGAAACCACAAAATCTTTGGTTAGGATGGCCGCCACAGGGATTGAACCCGGGCTTCCCGAATGCGACGTCAGCGCGCTACGCCCCTCAGGGCGCACACCACTTTGGCCGGTGTGTCTACACCAGTGGATAAAAACATTCGACAGTATTTTTTTAGCAGTACACAAAAGTCGGTTGGATGTGGATACGTTAGTTGCAACTAGAGAAAAAACAACTCTGCCTCGAACATATGCGATAATAACTAAAATTAGCGTTTCCCCTGACAGAACTAGAAATTCTCTAGTTTTTACTTTCTCGCCTTACGAATACTTCGTAAGAAGAGAAAGTTATGTAATCGTGCGCCGCAAAACGGCAATTTTCGCCAGAAAAACACTTATAGCTGGGGTCTGGTAACGAAGAAGTGGATAAATTCTATTGCTAAATTTTGAAAAAATCCTCTAATTCATGGTGTAGCCAAAATCCATGTTTTTTTTTTGCTTCTTGATACTAAAAAATCCATTGACGGCAAAACGTCAGTCTGTCTGACTGTTCGTCTGTGGTAAACGCTAGCTCCTAAACCGTTCAGCCGATTTTCTTCCAAATTGATATTCCCCAATCGATTTTGCTGATGTCGAGGCTCCTGGAATTTGAAACCGATATTTTAACTTTGGGGAATACTTAACCTGAAGTCGTTGGAAATGTTTAGTTTTCAAAAAAATGGCTCCAAATATTTTTGATTAAATTTTTTTGTTGAACAGTGCGAAGCACGTTTAAGTGGATGATGCAGGTATCATTTTCGTTGATATCTAGAATTTTTCGAAAACTGCAGAAAACAATTTCGAAACTGCAAAATTGAAGATAAAGATTTTTGCCTCTGACAAAGCCGGTTAAACAAAATTAGCACTTTAAATAAGGTCATGCACACTTTTTTTTGAAGAAACGAATAGTTTTTGGGTAAATTGCGTTTGAAATTTACCAAACTTTTGTTTCTCAAAACCCGCTCCAAATTTTTTCTTTAAATTTTCCTTCGCTTCCGTGATAAGGGACGGTAAAAATATATGGCGCTAATCCTACTTCCGGGTGATGCTTGTTTTTTTGGAAAATTAAAAAAAAATTTAAACTACCAAATTGTAGACAGAGATTTTTGCCTGAGGTGAAATCTGTTCTACATAATAAATTCTTTATAAATGCCATGTACAACTTTTTAAAACTAGTGGTGCTTCCAACGCACATACTTTCTCGCTCTGCTTCTATACGGTCCTTATTGCTATTCCACTACTTCATAAACCAGCAAAAGTGTATTATACCAGCAAACGTTTTCCGTTCCGAGGCACGACTCAAAGTCAACGAACCACCACTTATAACACTACGCCTCACCCACACCGCCTATGTCGAACAGAGCCACGAAAGAATAGAACCGACCTATAAAATGGTAAATGCATTATAAAGAAACAATCGATACGATGGTACATACGCTTTACAAATCCAAGAAGAGAAGTAAAAAATTGTTAAAGGTTAAAAATTTGAACAAATATATACAGACATTTCCAGTACATTTCTCGCAATTAGTTATATTTTTGTCAAACGTAATTGTATGGATTTTATCATTAGTAGCCGGTAATTATCAATATGCAAAAACATGTCTTTCAAACATGACCAAGAAAGGCAGCGGTGAATCGCTTAACGAAGTATTCGTAAGGCGAGAAAGTAATAACCATTTTTGGAACCGTTATGGATATATGAGTTCATCGCATGCCTTCTGGTTATATTGTATTACAATTTAGCGTTAAAATGCTCATAATTTTACTTAAATTGGTTCATAAAGATTTATACTAGACAAGACTTGATTTGACATGTCATGCGCTTCAGAAATCGAATAACAGAGTTGAAAAATTGTTTAAAAGACGCACTTGGGGAAAACACAGACAAGTCCTGTCTATTTATCTATATAGAATCTATTCGTGAGTAGAAGTTCTTCAAAAGATTTTCAATAAAGTATCTAAACTCTTATATATTTTTTTCCTGCAACATCACATTCATCAAATTAAAATTCCCCTCGGGGATCGAACTCGGTACATTCCGTATGGAAGATCTCAACCCGAAGGTGCATTAACCAACCGCGCTACGAGACCCACTTGCGGAACAGCTGCTAATATTTCAGTCAAAGCGTACTTGTATCGGTTCTATCATTAGGAAGGCTGTAATTGTCAACATGCGAAAAACATGTCTTTCAAAAAACATGACTAAGAAAGGCAGTGGTGAACTGCTTACTCCACACAATTTATCGGATGATCGGCATTTGGAAAATAACTACTGCGAGAAAGTATGTGCCATTCTATAGTACCACTAATTTATTTATATATTTACCTTCCCTTCTTACACACGTGCAGAAAGTTTAAAGAAAAAATTTGGAGCGGTTTTTGAGAAAATTTGTTTTTGTAAATTTGAATCGCAATTTACGCAAAAACTATTTGTGTTTCCAAAAAATGGTACATAACCTTCTTTGAAGTGCTAATTTTGTTCAACCGACTTTGTCTGAGGCGAAAATCTCTATCTTCAATTTTGCAGTTTTTAAATAGTTTTTTGCAATTTTCGAAAAATAGGGCCCATCAACGAAAATGATGCCTACGTCATTCCCTTCAACGTTCTTCGCACTATTCAACAACAAAATATAATCAAAAAATTTGGAGCCATTTTTTTTAAATTTACATAATCTCAAAATGGGCTTCATGTAAAGTATCCTCAAATACTAAGATATCAGTTTCAAATTCAAGAGGCCTTGAGACGAGTAAAAACCATCGGTGAATATCAATTTTGAAGAAAATCGACCGAACGGTTTAGGCGCTAGCGTTGACCACAGACGGACAGACGGACAGACGGACGGACAGACGGACAGACGGACGGAATGCCGTCAATCGATTTTGGAGTATGAAGAAGCAACAAATCATGGATTTTGACTACACCACGAGATAGAGGATTTTTTTTCTAAATTTAGCAACAGGTTTTATCCACTTTTTTGTCACCAGATCCCTGCTATAAGAGATTTTCTGGCGAAAATTCCCCGTTTTCCGCCGCACGATTACATAACTTTCTCTTCTTACGAAGTATTCGTAAGGCGAGAAAGTAAAAACGAGTAGTTTTTGCATAATTTACGCTTCGCGAAAAATAATTCTCAAAAAACCGCCCCATATTTTTCTTTAAATTTTCTCCGCATGTGTAATAAGGGACGGCTAATAAATAAATAAACTAGTGGTGCTATAGAATGGCACAGACATTCTCGCAGAACTTACTTTTCTAATGCCTACAGTTTGAACTAGTTTTTCTGTTATGAATGATGATCTTTCCAGATACCGTCTTTGGGCGCTCGAAGGACATTTTGTTTCACATTCTCCGTATTTTTCGGCTTCCTATTGCTAGAAATGAAACCACCATACACCTATTACTGTTATGTAAGTGTAAATGCCATGCATAGCCAATATGGGCGCAATAATTTAAAAGCGAGCATAGATTCAGCTCTTCCTAGGGACGTTTCGCTGGTTCGAGTCCTGGCCGGGGAATATTATTTGTCAAAATTCCCTGTTGTCGCAGGAAATAATTAAGAATTCTAGAAACTTGATTGAAAACCACGTGAATCCATTCGAATCACAAATATTAATAGTGATGATCAATCTATTGGAAGTGTCTGTACGTAATTTTTGAATTTTCAACTTTTTAACAATTTTTCACATCTCTACTTGGATTTGTAAAACATATATACTACCATATTGTGATATACCAAAATATATAATATTTTGTTAATAATATTGCCTGTAAATGGGTTGGACAAAAGGGTATGCAAATGGCGATATACAGCCTTAGCAACGCCGGCGCAGTGGTTGGCAAGGTCAACAAACTGCATTCAGGCATTGAAGAGGTGGGGGCGTTGGCTAGATAGAGAGATAAAATAATGTGTGATTGGTTTGAAAAGGAATGACTGTCGAGGGCGTGGCTACTTGGTTTGATAAGAGATGAAAGGATTGGCTAAGGGAGAATAGACTGTCTAATTTTGTCGTTTTGTTTTAAAAAAGAGCAACGAAGGACGGATACCGAAGCGTTGAGGGCGAAAGAACAGGGAGAACTGGACATTCTGATACTGGTCGTCGAGTAGTAAAGATCGCTCGCGAGATCAACATTAGTGAAGTAGGACTTGTAAGCTTCGAGTGAGACTCAATAGTTTTACGGACTCTGGAAGTTGATGTGCAACGGGAAGTTCGATTAGGACTTCTATATATTGCGGTTTGGGACTTTAATATTTTACCACTAGTTGGGGAAGACTAGGAACTCCGGATGCGTCGGCAGCGTCGCAAGATTAGAAGAGAGAAGCGGGACTTGGGACCACCTTTGCGGATTGCGATGGTGTGACGGTTAGCGTGCCGGACTGTCATACCCAAGTTCGCGGGTTCAAACCCGATCGAAGCCGTGGATTTTTAAGGGCGAAAAAATCCTTCGTACGCCTTCCGCGGAGGGGAAGTAAAGCCGGCTGGCCCATGTTAGTAGATTTACTTGCATGTAAAAGATCCTCAAGACTAAATGACGCCTCTGAGCTAAATTCAAATCGCCTATTTCGTCGCTCGAGATAATACCTTCTTTCTCCGCTAGGTGAAAGGAGCGTAGCGAAATTTGCGTGGTCAGACGGAAGAGTGGGCCTGATGGCCCGAGTCTCGCCACGTAAAATAAGGCATAAACTAACTAACTAACTAACCTACATTCATGTGAGAAGAGACTGCGGGGCGTCGGCGACCAAGATATTAGGTAAGTACTGCAGTACAAAAGATATATTTTAAAACGAGATCATGACCTAAGGACAAAAACAAGTGTTAATAGTGTTAAATAAATTGTTGAATTTTTTCTTTTGGAAATGAAAAGATTTTCATTCAGTCAATCAAAATTGTTAAATAGTTAGAAATAGATAATTATTCCCTTTCAGATTCCTCGCCATACTGTACAGTTGGCAGATCAAGTAATCGGCTATCTAGGCGATAGCGATTATCCATAACGGGACCCATTGACCCAGCTAGCCGGACATTTATACATTTGTTGAAAGTAGCTGTGGAAGCATTGATTTTTTTTAACGTAACCTGTTCCTGGCGCCCAAAATTTTAATATAAATTCGGAACGGGTCACGATTATAACCACCTTAGATAAATGATGCCAACGATCTTGTAAGAGTCTTTGACGAGACGTTGTTGGTACATTTCAATATCAATTGTTTTCCTATAAAATGCACTTACCATTTTATGGCACTGTTCGATTCAATTTATTGGTCTTTTCGACTATACGGTGCCAGTGTGGCGTAGTGATATAAGTGCCGGCAAGTTAACTTCGAGGATCTGATTTCGGGTCTCGGAACGAAAAAAATTTTCTAGTTGAAAACACTTTTTGATGTTTTGTGTAGAAGTATAATATTCCGGGCATTTAGAAACAATGCAATGTGCTAATGCAATGTCAGTAGTTGAATTTGAATTTCAATAAAAAAGCACAAAATATATCTATGCTGTAATATTTTATACCATGTCCCACATTATTTTTTTACATGTATTTGGCATGTACCCTTTTATACTTCTGCCCGAGGTCGACCTATACGGCACTTGATTGTCGTAGTGGTATGAGTGCCGGCACGCTGACTCTGAGGAACTGTGTTCGAGTCGCGGAACGGAAAATGAATTTGCTGGTAGAAAACCCTTTTGCTGGTTTATTTAGTAGTGTAATAACATTTAGAACAATGTAGAAACAGTGCTAGAAAGTATGTGCTTTGGTAGCACACTAGTTTTTAATTGTGGTCGTAAAATGAAATAATTTTTATTCTTCTCCACGGATAATAAAGGAAAATCGGTCCATTCACTCTTGAACAATGGACGTAGTCTAAGCCGCGTCGCTTGCAGGAGAAGGCCGTTTCCAAAGCCACCAAATTAATTTTCGCTCTCGTCAGAGCGCAGCTAAAGCGCAGAAAATGGGCCGTTGCTCTCTTACAGTGTTAATGAAGGCGGTTTTCGTGCCTGCGCGCGCCGTCGCTTTAAACACAGGAAGCTCTTCCGCTTCGTGAAATCCCACCGTGTTCCCTCTCATTTCTGTTTCAGAGTTGCTCCTCTCCGCGGTGACAATGAGTTTTCTCGCCTCCACTTCAGGCTGTGCGTTGAAAAGCACACTTCACCGGCTACTTGTTAACACTTTGTTCCAAACCATTGTGCTAGCTCGGTCAACGACCTGCGACCTCTTGCGTCTTAAATTTGAATTTCGGTTGAAAACTTTTTCCCAATGAATCTTGTTTTCAGTAAATAATAATTTAATTTGTAGAATTGAATTTCACATTGTTATTACAATCATGTTTACGTTTCGCTCCATAAATATTACAGTCTGGATGTTTGAAGTTGAATTAAATGATGGTAATTATAAGGGTCATTTTAAATTAACTGTTTTATGGTTTCAGTCTGTATGTATTCTGGTCAACTGTCACTCTCCTAGTTGTAGAGAGTATACTTACATATTGCATGTTCACTGGCTCGTGAGGTGCAGAACGTTAATCCCGGTTGTTGATGTTTAACAAACTGTTGTATATTTTTTCAGCTCTCATGCATGAACATTACTAATCTACATTATTTATTTTGGAATGCGTACAGAAAAATAGGCTTTCCGTATGTCCACCGCAAAGAAGTTATGACCGTATAAAACAACCACGTACCGCTAAGACAACAAAACACTGGGGCGACATGAATCAACACGGCTGTCGCCTCGCATATTGAGAGTGATTCCAAGAGCATATACTTGTACTACGTTTTCGTGGATTTTTACCCAGTGGCGGCGCCAAGGCATGGGCAGACTAGACGATCGCCCAGGCACCGTAAGTCAAGAGGCCCGACGATCGGACTGAAGGGGAAAAATAGTTAAAAATAGTAAAATTCCATTTATAATTTTTATCAATTGAAAAATACATATATGATCAGAATATATTAATTGGTACTATCTAAATTCAAGATCCACGATAACTCAACAACGATTAATTTAACATAATATATGTTATTAAGTGCAATATATGTAAAGAGATTCATAATTTTAGAATCATTTATACGTTTGTAGTAAGAATAAAATAATATTGCTGATGTTGAAAATAAAGTAAATAACAAAAGGATTGCAAAAAGTAACTTCTTTTAATAATAATTGTATTAATATATATATATATATATATATATATATATATATGGTGTCCAGGGAGGAAACGTCGAAAGTTCGAAAATAATCTCTTAAGACAATTCGAAGCATATTTTGTCTAATAAACTACGTGGATATTCCGAATGGTTGGGCCGCGATGTGCACTCAAAATTTGGTTTAAAAAATGATTCCTAGGCAAACATTTACATTATGGAAGCATAGAAACACTCCAGAAACATGTAAATTGTTTATTATTTACAAAGCAAATGAATATATTTCATCAGACAGAAAAATTAATAAAAAAATTAATAGAAATAAAAAAGCAGTCGAAAAAGTATGAAAAATTACAAGAAATATGACAACATGTAATCAATTGTTTTCAGAATAAATAAATGAAATAACATTATATTACGAAAACTTATTCAGGTAAACATTTATTTTAGAAAAATTATTTGATGCAGTTTATCTCCTAAGTCGTATTTAATGTATTTTGTAAAAGAAAATTACAACGATTATCATGATTGTTTCAGTCTCTATATTTGATAAAAAGAAATATTGTAATGAAAAACAACGATCAACAAACAAAAATTAAAAAAGGTATGTGATATGTCATAAACATATCATTATATAATGAAAAGCTGATATCAATTATAATTTAAAATGTTATACAATTGACGTTGTATTATGGTGAGTTCTATTAGATTGTTATATTTATTTATTAGACCCTGAAGAAGGCCAAAGTCCTTTGAAACGTTGGTAGAATAAAGATAGTTTAATAAAAAAAATTGTTATAAGTGTGTCTGCCTAAAAATTATTGGACCTTCAAAAAACGTAAAATCATTTTTAAAAAGGCAGTCTTTTAATAATTAAATTTGGAATTACTCTGTGCAAAGAATAAAGCAGTCGAATTGGGTAAATTATGTTATTAGGTCGAATTGGGTAAATTATTTCTCGCATAATTTTTCTTCCTGAACAAATATATTCATTTCTTTTGTAAATAAACAACTTATATGTTCCTGGAGTGTTCTTGTGCTTCTATAATGCAAATGTTTGCCTATATATCAATTTTTCAAACCAACTTCGGAGTGCTTATTGTAGCACAACCATTCGGAATATCCACGCACTTTATTACACAAAATATGTTTAGAATTGTCTTAAGAGCTTATTTTTGAAGTTTCAACGTTTTCTCCCATATGTATTCCACACACACACACACACACACACACACACACACACACACACACACACACACACATATATATATATATATATATATATATATATATATATATATATATATTTGCGTGTGTGTGTGTGTGCGTTTAAGATAATGAGAATTGCATTTATGTGTGTCTATTAAATGGAAAAATCAATGACGCAAATTAAATAGATTCTACTGAAATCCATATTTATTATTTCATGTATTTAACAACACGTGATTTTATTAAAAACTAACTAAACACATTTTATTAGTGTTCAAGCTAACCGTGTTAAATGTATCATTTGATCACTAAATTCTTTTATCTAAAACTTATTAAAAATATATTTCGAAAACCTTTTTTTGGCTTAAACGCTGTAATTTTTGTTATTTGTTGAAATAAAATAATTCATGTAGTTTCTTGATATAACTTTCACATTTGATAAAGGGGGAGGGTACGTTTCAGCATTTACCCAGATCAAAATTGCCAAGCCCTGGCACTGTTTGTACTAAAAAACTAGTGGTGCTACAGAATGGCACAGACTTTCCCGTATTAGTTTTCTATTTTCCTGGGTCTTCGCTAGCTATTCGGAATTGCCACATACTCTTTCTTGCCAGCTACCATCTATCATCGCCAAAAGTACATTTTTTTTGTCATTTTCTTAATTTTTCGGTTTCCTATTGGTAGAACAGAAACATTAATTTTAGAATATTAAAGAACACAAAAACCTAGCCGTAAATGGCAATTTTCTTTTAAAAATTATGTGCCGTTTAAGAGAAAATGGCGTTTTAGCACTACTAAAAATGCGAAATTTGAAGCTCATTTTCACAGAAAAGTTTAGAGTTTTCAAAATACTTTATTTGAACTTATTTGAAGCACTTACACTCACAAATATAATCATCTTTACAAATTGCGGATAATGTGCATATTAAAGATGTGAGAGATCTTTCAAAAAATTTACATTTATATAATTTTTGAAAAAAACAAAAAAACTCAAAATAAACTTCACGCTATACTAATGAGTGTAATTAGCACTATCCGTTACAAAAGTTTCAAGAAAAAAAATGCAGCCATATACGAGAAAATGACGTTTGAGCATTTCTGAAAATGCCGAAATTTGAGCTACTTTTCACAGAAAACGGTAGTGTTTTCGAGTAACTTTACTTGACATTATTTAAAGCATATATACTCGTAAATATAATAATGTAAAAAATCGCCGATAATGTAAATATTAACGACGTGAGAGACAAGTAAAAAAATTTACATTTTTGTAATTTTTGAAAAAAACAACCGATAGACCAAAATGGCTTTTATGTCATTGATAGAGTACATTTACCACTATCCCTACCAAAAGTTTAAAGAAAAAATTTGGAGCAGTTTTTGAGAAAATTTTGTTTTTGTAATTTTTTAAAATTGCACATATTGCACGCAATATTGCACGAAAACTACCAAAATTGTGAAAAACATTTACATGACCCTTATTAAAGAACTCAATATGCAGAACAAATTTTATTTGGAGAAAAAATCTCTATCTTCAATTTTGTAGTTGGAGAAAGACGCCGAAAAAAATTCAAACTTTCACAATTTTCGAAAATTCAGAGCTGTACGTGAAAATCGGAACTATGCCATGTTAAAAAGTGTATTTTCCTCTATTCATACAAGAAATTTAAAGAAAAAATTTGGAGCCGTTTTTGAGAAAATGTTGAAAATCCCCGGGGGGCTTCATATAAAGTACCCCCAAATTTTAAAGAATTTTTTTCAAAATCACAAAGCTTCGACTAGAATCAGATCGACTGGGGAATATCAATTTTGAAGAAAATCGACTGAACGGTTTAGGCGCTAGCGTTGACCACAGACGGACAGACGGACGGATTGCCGATCGATTTTTTCAATCGAATTTCGAATGTCAATCGATTTTTAAGTATAAAGAAGCAACAAATCATAGATTTTGACCACACCACGAGATAGAGGATTTTTTTCTTAATTTAGCAACTGGTTTTATCCACTTATTCGTTTTCACGGCCCGGCAATTAATTTTTTCCGCCGAAAATTGGCCATTTTTTCGTGCAGCATTACATAACTTTCCCTATACTACGTATATCACTCCGTGTATACGTACGTAAACGGGAAAGTAATAATGAACGTACCTTGCACGAAAGTGTCTTTGGTGTACCTATTTCAAAATGAAATTGACTCTTTTCGTTGCATCATCAACATTTCATTTGTACATCCAAGACTCACTTTCTGCACTAGTTATGTAAATAACTATTTGTGGATTATGAGGTAAGTCCTCTGTATCATGTTTGTATTTGGTGTTAACCTTTACATTTAATTTCAATTATTTTCTTAAATGTTTCAGGTCATATTAAAAAATGTACGTCCATTCTTATTAGGAGTGTTTCATTATGTGGATAGCCACATACACATCGAGCGTAGAATAGTCATTGATGAACTATTGTACACGTGAACTTTATAAACTTTAGATTTGTATATCAGCCGATGAGATCCACAATGATAAATGTCGAAACATATTGAATGTGTAATTTTATCAAAGTGTAATTTTGTGAAAATAAATTAATATCTATAGTCTGCAAACACTGTAATAAACATACGTTAGATAACAAATATGGATATTTTTTCTTACATAACCAAATATTCATGTAAGCTTCTTGTTGTTATTATTTAATTAGAATTTGTTGAGTTAGTTTCTGAAAAACGTTAAATTATTTTATTTAATGAGTTAATTGAGTCTCTAAAATAATGAACGACAATAGTTTGAAAATGATTATTGTTATAGCATCTCAGAGCGACAAGTCCAGAATTTTTCCTTTGGTTTTTTGTAAAAGAAAATAATTCAAACGATGTAAACGAAGGCCACGAATACGTTCTATAACGTGTCTAAATATTTATGACATATCTTCTTCTTTGGCCCTGTTGTTCCATAGACAGAAGTTGGGAGACCCATCTAGATAGCTCCACAATATTATCATCATGATGGATTTTATTGGGAAGATATAATAAGCAGTGGAGTAGCGTCAGGGGACGCTAAGATGCTGAGCATCCCCACGTGAAATATTAATCAAAGAAGCTTAAATATTGTATTGATAATCTTCCAAGTGAGTGAAACACATTCAGCGAAACACGTTTTGTATTAATTTTAAAGTGATTTCCTATGATTGAATTCCGCGCGTTTATACAAGCTGGCCTCTGATTGCTTGGACGCTAAAATGCTTCTAGCGTCTGCCGCGAGATTGCGACGAGCAATGATGCATGCGTAGACGGCGAGGTTCTCCCCTCCCCTCTTCACCCCTGCCCCAGGATTCTCGAGTCCTGAAAAGCTAGCTTACGGGCAGCATACGGCTGATGGGAAGGGCTTATGAGAGCAAGTTGCTCGTTTGTGCACGAGAGCGCAGCACAATTGAGGTTGTCAAAGAAATATTTTTCTTTCCCACTTGTGATTCCGTGAGATCTCATTGTCAAACGCGCGTGAGAACTAAAGTGAAGCTATTTCATAATTTGCATTCAAGTTAGTCTCCTGACATAAATCTGTTGAAGTAGTGTAACATTTGTTTCAATAATCTAGATTCTAGAGAACATTAAGAATCATGATGTCTTCAGTTTGCCTTATTGTTGAGCATCCCCAAACGCACGACACACGCTACGCCACTAATAATAAGGTTAGTTTCCCTTCGCTTTCTCTGATGGTACTGAATGAAGTTATAGGGTGATGATGAGGGGCGAACGGAGTAGGATGATGGTGGGAGGTGATCGTGGCAATTTTGAACTATCCCAAAATTTGCTTTAAGACTAAGGGAAACCAAGAGAAAGAAAACACGGTGAGGATGGCCGGTCCGGGGATCCTACCCGGACTTCCCGACTGCGAAGTCAGCGCTCTACTCGCTGAGCCACTTTACTCGCTTTATGATAAATATCAGTCCAATAAATGAACCCACTGTGATGGCTCAGCGGTGTCTCTGTTGGCTCTGCAGCATTGTAGTCTGAGAGGCTCTGGGGGTTCGAACCCCGACAGGGGGACATTTTCGACCTTGCTACATAGCTGAGTCGAATTGAACCACTGCTTTGAAGAGGTTTCTCACAAGCCGTTGATCCGATTGGTATTTTTTCAGTTTCTCAATACCAAGCATATCCCGGAGCATGCCTAACGTACGGACCGATCTTTCTATCCTCTTGTTCCTTCCTTTTTCCTTAAAAACATATTTACTCTTCTCGTGCTACAACCGAGAGTGGTGGCTCAGAGCACCAACTTATGTCACTGTGGTGCCTCTGTTCGGGTTCGAGTCCCGACGGTGGCGGGATTTTTTTTTTCTATCTTTTCACCTAGATCGAATTCAGTCACTGTCTGGAAGAGAATTCTAGCGGTCGGCTGCTCTGATCGGTGCCCGTGGTTTGTCCGATGAATAGCAAGTGAATGTTGAAGCAGTGCCCTAACAAACGGACTACGGACCGATCTTTCCTTTCTCTTCCCTGTTCTATACTCATCCCTTAATTAGACACACATGCCGGAAGACCGGTCGCGAGCTTATAGCATGTCCCGATTGGGGCGCTATCACACTGGTGGGAGATACCTGATTGGGGAAAATCCCTCTAGTCGATGGGCAGGTCGGCGCCGTTCTCGCCATCCAGCGGGGGAAGTTCACCGGAAGAAAATATACACTACATTTTCGGGACTAGTGGTGTTAGCAATTGGCGTGCCCGGAATCACCAATCAATTAATTTATGACGTAAAATACCACACATATCAGAAGCTTAAAGCTTCTCCGTCTGTACTGATGCGCCGCAGGGGAAGAAAGGATTTATTTTTTTCGGACATGTCAACTACTTAGGTCATTTGTCTCGTAAGTCTAGTAAATCTTGGAACGCTGGAGATACATGTGTTGTCTGAGCTGGAATGTGAGATATGGCATCCACCTTCAAGGAGGGGAATATCTGGACGGGGAAACACATTGGTCTCCGTGAAGGTCGTCGCCAGATCTCACATTCCAGCCCAGAAACCACATATACTGCGATTTTTGTAAGAGCGACCCTCAAGGCCACTCAAATCCCATCTTCGTGATGGAATATGTCACGGCATTTCGCGTCTTTCTCAGTCGTTCCGCTAGATTTCGCACGATCGCAACCGTACGAAGCAGTGCTTGCGATCATGCGACTTCTACCGGCAAGACCGAGAAAAGACGCGAAATGCCGTGACATATTCCATCGCGAAGATGGGATTTGAGTGGCCTTGAGGGTCGCTCTTAGAAAAATCGCGGTATACACCTCCAGCGTTCCAACATTTACTACACTTACGAGAATAATGACCTAAGTAGTTGACACACCGGAACCAATAAATAGTTTCTTAGTCCAATCAATGGATAACTAAGTTTTGAATTACTGTGTATAAAGCGAAGAAAAGCGTTTTTTTCCTGAAGCGTCTGTTCAATATAGGAGTTCTTCGCTTTTAATTGCAGTTGAACGAGTATTTGCTAACTAGAATAGAAATATAAGCAGTTCGCGTTGGCACAGACTGCTCGGTTTCAAAAAGATAAAATTATTTTTTTTAAATCGATTCGAAAAAGTTCCACGTACTTCTAAAGCCTCGCACGTTTTCAACAGAAGAGTTATTGACGTCGTGAATTTTCTGAGTAAATCCCTGGTCTTTCGATATAGCCAAGCGAATGGTACCAATAGTTCGTGAAAAGAATTGCTTATAGAGTTTGAGACGTTCAGTGATTTTTATTGCATTTTCATTCCACTACCTGAAAAAAAAATTCCTAATCGGAAACAGTTTAATGTCTTATATTTAGTTTAGTTTAAATGAATTAATATTAATTAAGTAGTAAAGGTGCGGAAGAAGTTTATGAATTTCTATCCCCAATGTTCGAAATTTCCTTATTTGAATCTTGTCAGTAATTATCATTTTAGACATATGTAAAGGTTTCTGGAGTTCTTTAGGTGTTCATTACAAGGAAAGATTCCAGGATGAAGTGGTTGAAAGACTAATGAATATTGTCTGGATCCGTGAGAACATTTCAAGCCTTATATCAGTGTGGTCAAGGTCGCTGCCACGAGCGGGTGACCATGGCACGAGTGTCATGACGAAATCGCCCCTCCACGCAGTTCATTACCCCACCATCACAGACAAGCCATCCCTTGTAAAACGGCGGGGTTTCTAATAGTGTCCTTCCCCGACGCTAGTTGCGCAGAGAATCTCGTGACATGCTTCAGTGCCACGACGCATGTCACCGCCACCAGTAGAAAATCTTGACATCACTGCCTTTTACTTTGTTTTAAAAGAAAATGGAAGATCCTAACTTCGTTTTGCGTGCCCTGAACCGATTATTACAGCATTATAGGTGGGCTTTTCTTTTTAAAATCGCTTTTCAACATCTTCGAGATATAGTGACCACTGTGATGCTTAGGAGGAACTATAGGGAAAACCCGTAAAGACAGCACAAACAAACCCAATGTTTTTTATCACTAATGATTGTATTGTATGTCTTGATGAAGGTTTCCAAGAGTTGTTGACTTATATCTAATGAACTATGAACTTAAAATTCAAATAATAATTGTGTGTTAATCACGTATACTATATATTCACATAACAGTGCTATTTAGAATATTTTCTATAATAAAATTTTCTAAAATAAAAGCTGCCAATTTTACTTACTAATTTGTATCTGTAACTGATGATAGAGACACATTGAGCTCCGAATCGTAGTACGAATGAAATAAAACGTAAATACAAAACTGATTGTTTAAAATTTGAATTGGAAACTTTCATCAAGAAACTCACTCCCGAAACCATGTCCGAGGACTGATTCAAATCCGCAAACCTTCGAGCTGAGGCAGCCACGACTCTTCAACTTTAAAGACCTCGGCAATTCAGGCCGGCGGAGCGGTAGGTAGGCATTGTTTGCGAGTGAACCTTACTAGTATTCCTAAGCGTTGAAATTAAGTTGCAAAGAAAAGCAAATGGTCGAAGAGTATTATTTGTGTGTCTATTCCTTCAGCATAATTTTACATATACTTGGAGTTATCACTTATTCCCGCTTTGATCATTCTTACTACGCAGAAGAGCTTCAGAAGAGATAAATCTTCAAAAATGTAATAGAAGCTACAGAAGATTTGAATTTGAATTAGAGTACAGAGAAGAGCATGTAAATTTCCGAATTTTCCGAAGCAATAGGAAGAAAGTAGAGTGGGAGTCGCTAGAAATCAGGAGGGTTAAGGCATGACTCTGCTTTGTACAAAGCGTATTTTGGTTATCCAGCTTGGAAAGATATCCACATCCGGCTCAGTAGACCCACGTATTTTAGTAGAGGGGATCACAAGCACAAAATTCAGTTCCGACCACAGAGAACAGAAGTTGGAACATTTTCCTTTACAAGTAGAATTATAACGGATTGGAATAAGTTGCCTGCGACAGCCTTGGAACCCATTCCTCTAGGTGTTCAAAGATTTAAAAGTAAATTAACTAGTGATATTTGTAAATGTTATTAGTTAGTGAGTAAGGTTCATTAGAATTGTTTATTATTATTAATTATTGTTATCATTATTAGTATTGTGATAATTATTAGATGCATTGGTTTATAGTATTTGTATTGACGTGTGGTGACGTGTTGTGAAGTGTGGTGCTATATAGAAGTAGAAAGAGAAGTGAAGTGAAGTGAAGTGGAGTGCAGTGTATAAAAAGTCGTATATGTTAGTATAAAGTATCTGTACAGGACCACCATAAATGTAGAATTAATGCGGGTATTGTTATTAATGCATTTATTGTTAACAGTGTTATCTTATAATTATCTTATTATTATTATTATTATTATTATTATTATTATTATTGTCTTAAAATAATTTTAAGTTACATTGTATTTAATTCATTATTATAATATGTAGATATAAAATGTAAATTTCAGTGTTCCGCCACCAGGTTGTATAAACCTATCTGCGGAAATAATAAATATCTATATCTATCTAATAAAATTGTAATGAACGTTTTATTTTCAATAATACTTCGTAAGAAACATAACTCGGGCCCCAGCCATCCCCCATCTGTCCCCGGCTTGCACCCCTCATCATCCCCCCTCCAAAATAGCTCGTGTCACAATACAACACAATTCTCTTTACAAATCATTTATCCTTTTAACACGAGACGAAATAATGGCATGCATCTTCTCTGACCAACTTCAATAGTACATCGTCAATAAAAAAAAGTGACTTCAATAAAAAATACCTATTTCGAAATTTCAAAATATTTTTCTTCATTTTATGACGGAAGAAATAGTTCGCAAATATTATCTACAATCTAGTAAATAAAATAAAATAAACATCGATGTCTTTGTGAAATCGTTGATGAAAGGGTTCTAACAGTTAAGTCCGCCAGTGGCGGGTTTTCGACGCGGGTCCAATTGAACCAGAGTCGAGAAAAATCTGGCGGCCGGCTGCTCCAATCGATAGTTTTTCGTTGTTTCTTCGATCAACACCAGGTGAAGACCTGAATAGTATTTTAACAAACGGGCCACGCGTGATCTTTCCTTCCTCAACCTTGACCCTTTCTACACCATCGCACATGTCGGGAGCTTGGAGATTGCGTCAGCGGAGGCGGTAAGCCCCTAGAGTATATAGGATCCCACTGTGACGTACCACCCTCGGAGCTCACTGACTTCAACGTATTCCACAGTCACTTGGAAGTACTGTGGTTGACTTGAAGAGGTTCAGTGAGATGGGGCAAGGGAGGACAGTTTCCTCAGAAAAGAAGTCTTATTCAGATCGAAGAACCATTTAATACAATTTAACAAAGAGAGAGAGGGAGCGGGAACGATATATTTAATAAAGGAAATGCATAGGGAGTCGAGCTCAGACATGGCGGCCTCTTACTTCATCACTCCGTGGACCAAATGCGGCGGGGACCACAGCAGCGGCAGCGGTGGTGTTCTGCGACCGAGTCATCATTGTTGAGGGCTTCTGGTGAATTGATGCAGGTCACTCCTCGGTCCTCACGTGTGCCTCTGACTCACATCTCCTACATTACTGCCGCTACTTCTACTGCTACTGCTCTCCCCTACTGTTTCCGCGGGTCCCTGTATACATTGGACCCTCGCTTGCATGCTTGCACTTTTTGAAGGTTGCGCCGCCGAGATGTTATGGTTGCCGATGCAAGCCGCTTGCCTTCGGTGACGCCCCCGACACGGTGTGGAGTAATGGCGGCTCGCCACACCGCCTGGAGGGGGAAGTCGACGTGCAGGGCGTATATTTTCATTCTTTGTTGTGCATTGAGATATTTAATTTTCAATACTTAACACCGTTTGTTTCAATGTTCATTAGTTTTTGATTTCTTGGTACTTTTCTCTTAGTGGCCATGATCGCAAAAAAATGCCAGAAAAATTAAGATTATTTCGTGAGACATTTTTGAAATGCAATTTAAACTATTGTAAATCCTTTTGCAGCCACATCAAAAGAAGTACATCCTTTTGGAACGAATTCTTTCATGTACTTAGGGAACTAGTATTCACAGACGAACCCTTTAGAGCTAATGAATGTAAATCAGGCTTTTTCCTAAAGTTACTTTTTTCTCTTGTTTGGCCAGACTTGAAACATCATAACTCTTCTAATTTTAAAGGTATCTTTGTGAATATTTTTATTTAATTTTAGGAAGTCAATTCTTGTGACTAAACCTGAAATTGTTGTAGAAAATGCAAATTAGAAAAAAGCCTACTCTGTTAATTGTTATTGTTACCAGTGATTTTTAAGATTTATAATTCAAATCCTTGAAAATTACATACAAGTCTCTTATGAATCTTCAAATTTAGGTTCAGATACTTAAGTATAACCCAAGTAACAATCTTAAAAAGTAATCATTAAGAAATGTTTAACGGTTCGTGATTTATGATGTTTCAAATTATACTCTGTTTTTTGGAAGGCAAACAGGCGTATTGGATGAAATAATAAAAATAATTTAAAAAATATTTTCGACTTTCTTAATACCTAAACCAAAGAGTAATCATTATTAAGATATTCTGATATATGTCACAAATAACAATTTTAAAATTCCAGAAGACGACTACCTTAACATTCAGCGCGCAAGGGAAGGCAAAATAGTCACTGAATTCCGACTGAGTCCGTGTCCCTTTTGGGGAGATCCTTGAATAGAAAAAATCTGCCAGACGACGTAGAAGTTTGTGCCCGATCTCACATTCCAGGGGGGGAGGAGCATCGGCACCTCCTAAGATATAAAATGGAACTAATGACCTTAATACTTGTCTCATTCTGAACCAAGAAAAATACTTTCAGAACGCTTCGGTCGCTCGCAAGTTTTCAATTACGGTCCCGCCGCTCGCCGCGCCACTACCGGCTACGACTGCATCACGCCGTCGCTCTCGCTCTTCCATTTGCAGTTTGCGAACCGGCACAACGCGCGCCATTCCCGCCGCGCCCCGCCCTTCAGGCTCTTTTCCGCGACGCAAGCGCTGCTGGTGGAGACCGCAATAACCAGTGGGGCCGCGGGGAGGATTCCGCTCGAGTAGGGTGCAGCGCAGGCCAGGGGTGGCCACATCGGACGAATTCTAAACGAACCTTCAGCAAGAGAAGAAGTTCTACGAAAATATTGCAGGTGATATTTTCGTAGGATCCCCTGCTGGTGAACATTTTTTCGTGTTCTAATCTATTTAACTCAAATTAATAAATATGAAAAAAATGTTAATACTGTTTAAAGCGACGGAAACGCCACATTAAGGAAGTTAGTATCTAAGTGAGCAAAGTTTCTTCCAGTAGAATGTTTTTCTTCTTTATTTATTCAGTTTTGTACACAATTTGTATGAAAATGAAAGTGTTCATTACCAAATGATCCCACTGTAGAAGATATTCGCATAAAATATTTAAAAAATCAATTATTTACCCTTAATTCTCAAGTTGGATTTTATTTTCTCGTATGTATTGTGAAGTTGCAAAAAATAGATTTCGAGATTATGACGGAAATTTAGTTTTTTAGAGCCATTTAATCCAAAATGAGTTTTTAACTACATGGTGTGCATACTATTCTCTTTTTCCCTGGCACTGGTCGTAGTAAATAAAAAGTGGATAAATCCAATTGCTAAATTTAGGAACAAAAATCCTCTATCACGTGGTGTTCCTAGAAACGATGTTTTGTGTGTCCTTGATACCGACAAATCAAATGACGGCAAAACGTCTGTCCGTCCGTCTGTGAAAAACGCTAGTGGCTAAACCGTCCAGCTGATTTTCTCCAAAACTCATATTTCGCAGTTGATCTGACTGTTGTCACGGTCTCTTGAACTTGAAACCTAAATTTTAATTTTGAAAGGTACTTTACATGAAGCCTCTCGGACATTTTTCAAATTAAAAAAATGGTTCCATCATTTTTTATTAAGTTTTGTTGTTGGATAGTGTGGAGGACTTTTAAGAGAATGATCCAGATATCACTTTCGTTGAAAACCCTGAAAGTTGCAAAAGTTCAAAATTTTTGGGAGCCTTCCTTCAACTAAAATATTAAAGATAGAGTTTTTCCTCAATAAAATCTATTCCTTAAAGACATTTTGATATAAGGTCATGTACAATTTTTCGAAAATTTGAGTACATTTTTAGTGATTTCGAGTGAAAGTACGAGCGAGAAAGTACGTGCTGTTTTAGCACCACCAGTTCCTCCTTTCCTTGTGTTTGTGGGTGAGAGCGACCCAATAAAGCGATGCCATAAACTTGAGCTTTAATCGACGCACGGCGTGTAAAAGAGCCTGTAATCATCGCCGTTTTCGCGCTGTGTCTGGGGCTGTGGCGTCACTACATAGGTTGGATTGCACAAGAGCCTAGCTCACTTTAGGCACTTTTATAATTTCCTTTGGAGTGGGATAGTTTTCCCCATCCTCTGGCCAGCTGCAAAATATCGCCGCCCAAAGAACATTTTTATCAATTTTTCCTAATACTAGAACCGATATATTACTTTAATAATGTTAAAGGAGATTAAAACCTTTTCCTAAATGGAAATTTTCTTTGAAATAGCCGTTTTTAAGAAAATTGCGTTTAAGCGTTACTGTAAATGCGAAATTTGAAGCACTTTTTCACAGAAATCTTTTGAATTTTCGAAAATTTTTATTGGAAGTCACTTGAAGCAAAAAAGCAATAATGTACACAAACCGTTTAAAATGTAAATATTAACGGCGTGGGAGATACTTCAAAAATCGTCTTAGTTTCTGCAGCTGTGTGGCGAAGAAAAGCTCGGGGGAGGAGAAGTTGGCAAGGGGCGGTGAAGGGAATAAGTCATGTTCGATACATTTCTCTTACCAGATGGAAGATGGTGGACAAATTCAGTTGCTAAATTTAGAAAACAAATCGCCTAAACCATGGTGTAGCCAGAATCCATGTTTTATGCGTCCTTAATACCGAAAAATCGAATGATCGCAAAACGTCTGACACTCCGTCAGTCTGTGTGTATGTTTATCCGTCTGTGAACAACTAGCGGCTAAACCTTGCAGCCGATTTTCTCCAAAATTGATATTCCCGAATCGATCTGGCTGATATCGTTGCCTCTTGAATTTGAAATTGATATTTTAATTTTGGAAGGTACTTTGCATAAAGCACCTGGAACATTTTCCAAATTTTCAAAATAATGGCTCCTTCATTTTTTATTAAATTTTATTGATTTATATTGTGAAGGACGTTAACAGAATAGTGCATGTCTCATGTTTGTTGAAAACACTTATTTTTCGAAAATTGCAAAAGTTCAAAATTGTCGGAGTCATCTTGCAACTAAAATATTAAAAATTAAGATTTTTCTCTTAATGAAATCTGTTTCTTAAAGGTAGATTTGGAAATACACTGAAGAGCCAAAAAACTAGTACAGCCATGCGTATTGAAATAGAGATATCTGGAACCAAACAGAATACGGCTCTTCGGTCGGCAACCACAGTATAAGACAGAGTCTGGCACAGTTGACAGGTTGGTTACTACAGCTACAATGGAGGTTAACACGATTTAAGTGAGTTTGAACGTGGTGTTCTATTTGGCGCAAGAGAGATGGGTCATAGCATCTCCAAGGTCGCGATGAAATTTGGATTTTCCCGTACGACCATTTCACGAGTGTACCGTGAATATCCGGAATTCGGTAAAACATCCCTGCATCCCTACGGTCGCAAAAAGATCGTGCAAGAACGGGTCCGACGACAACTGAGGAGAATCATTACACATGACAGAAGTGCAAACCTTCCGCAAATTGCTGCATATTTCAATACTGGGCCTTCAACAAGTGTCAGCTTGCCAACCATTCAACAAGGCATTATCGATATGAAGATTCGGAGCCGAAGGCCCACTCGTGTACCGTTGATGACTGCCCGACACAAAGCTTTACGCCTGGCCTGGAACCGTCAACACCGACACTGGACTGTTGATGACTGGAAACACATTTCCTGGTGTGACGAGTCTCGTTTCACATTGTTTCGAGCGGATAGACATGTACGTGTATGGTGACAACCTCATGAATTCATGGACCCTGCATGACAAGAGGGGACTGTACAAACTGGGATGGCTCTGTGAACGGTATGAGGTGAGGGCAGTTGGAGTGATATGGAACCCCTGATACATCTAGATACGACTCTGACAGGTGACATGTGCCTAATCATCCTGTCTGATAACCTTCACCCATGTGCATTGTGCATCCCGACGGACAATTCCAGCAGGATAATGCGACAGCCCACACGTCCGGAACTGCTACACACTGGCTCCAGGAACACTCTTCTAAACAATTTATTGACAATTTGAGTATTTTTCGCGTAATTTTGCGTGAAAATACAGGCGTGAAAGTAAGTCCTGTTTTAGCAAGACTAGTTTTTTTTATCGCATGGTACCCCCACCAAGACTAGGCAACACCGTCCCGTTTCCTCGGGCGGGTATTAATCGTCTTCAACCGGTCGTCTCCTTTAAGTTCACGGCGCTACCGTTGGCGTATCGTGCCATCCTCCAATTACACGAAGTCGCGACGGCTCCAACGCGACCGCAACCCTGAAATATTCAGAGCCCCGTCTACCGAGCACCGTGCCAGGACACGCGCGCACGATCTGGGAAAGGTCACGTGTCCACACGGCTTGACATACGGCTCTTGTACACCCAAAGACTCGAAATAGATGAGAATTTTCGACATAGGTTATAACTAGGGCCCGGATAATTATGTACTAAAAATTGGGAAAATATGTACATATATATGTATTATAATATACAGAAATATGTACTCAAAAGTATGAAATGTGTAACATTAAGTGTCTTTATATCAATTATTTTTTATTAAAATACCTTTATCTTAGAATATATTGTTCTGGGTACTTAATATAAAGACCAGAATTCAACATTATAGTTCTCATAATCCTATTATTGACTACGATCTTCGTATCTATAAGAAACACATATCATTTCCGATATTATTTCAGTTTTATACCTTCCCTTTGTGGCTCTAACACGCAACCAATCTTTATACATGAGGTCTCAAAAGAAAGAGAATTTCAAGGAGACGTGACGAATTGCATTTTGACTTTAAAAATATGAAGGATTTGTTTAAAAACATATCTAAATATGAATGTCAAATACACTTCCTATTCTTCTCCGTGTTTTCTGGATCCAGTGTGATGGAATTGTCCCCTCACAGCACTGCACTAAATTGTTTCGAATCCTGGATTTTTCTCCAGAACGAAAGACCTCTTTTTCTTCATTAGATCCCCCTATTGACCCTCAAATGATAAATGAACAGTTTTTAAAGAAGCGACTGCTGATTGGGTAATTTCAAAGCTACCAGAAAGTTCCAGGGAAGATGTTTACAAAGATGTTTCAGGGAATTGTAGTGCTTATTGAAAATCGGGGCAATATAGTTGTTCGGCTTTTGAGTATCAAACACTTGCTTCGATATGCCTATAGCTGCTGTAGCGTTAGAATCAAATTGATGTATAACTTGTATTATAAAATCAAAATTTTGAGTATTGTAGCTCATAGCTTCAATCCACGCGCCCCATCTCGTTAATCCTTTTTTGTATTGGAAATCAATGCGTCAACTTTATCAAACTGAGATCTAATCAGCCCTGCAAACACAACGCACGCACAAGATAGGTTAGAAGTAGTAATTTTGCAACAATATCGGCAGGGCTTCTGGTACCTTGCACATGTACGGCGCTGCACTAGTACCGGAAGGAAGACATTATGTTTAACTTCATTAAGCCACAAAAATCCCGTTGTATCGTTAAAAAGTTTTGTAATAGTTTGATGGTTGCATTTGGGTAACACTTCACAAGTTAACAAAATAAGACTTACACTTTTAAATGTTCATTAAGCCTATCACAATCTTGCCAATATGATTTCCTTGCACATCAATTCCATGGCGAGATTTTTTCTTCAAATTTTCGGTCGAAAGACAATTTACGAACAACCGTAGAGGGACATGTAAAAATCAGGGAAAGAAAAATATCAACGGCCCTTCTTGAACTGGTGCGTGGGTTTCTGGTAAAGGGTATCAAGGTCAAAGGAGACCTCAAAAATATGCGAAGTGGGTGCGCGATATCGCCTGCTAAAAATATCAATTTCACAAATCAAACTTCCTTTCTGTTCTCCGCGATACTCGCGCTGAAAACTAACAGAACAGAAGCTATGGATTGCATCGTCGCTTTCTCCTTTTACTTCCAATACCGTTGGCATTCATGGATACACTCATTTCAGCTCGTAATAATAGCTTCATTTTAGAGAGGAGGCTACAGAAAAAATGTTTGACATTGCTAAATTGTTTGTTTGGATGATTCCTTGTCAAAAACACATAGGAAAAATAATTTTTTTTTAAATGAAGGATAATGGAAAAATTCAGTAATATGTAAAGATATGTTCATTAGAGTAAAATATGTAAATATATGTAATTTCGGGCAAAATATGTAAATATATGTACTAAAAACTAAACGTTTTTGGCCACTAACCGATGTGAAACGTGAATATATCGTTGATTCGACTTGCTAGAGTTATCTTAGGAAAATATGTAATTACATAATTATCCGGGCCCTAGTTATAACACATTTTTCTTTGTTCATTTGTTTGTTCGTTTTTTCGTGACATGATTATGTTGATGAAGAAGAATAAACCAACTGAGATGGTTCAAAGCAACAACTGTTTCTACTGCAGCGTCTCTGACCGAGAATTCGAAATGCTGATGTGTAGGAAGCGGATTTTGATGACCGAAAACATCGCAAAAAATGATCAATAAAAATGTTTTTAAAATGTCCTAAAAGCAAATAAAAATGACTTAAATAATTTCATCAAACCTAGTTCAGATGAACAACTCAAACTCTTGGATACATCACTGATGTAATCAAGGCTTCTTCCTTTGGTTCAATGAACTCAGCTTACAAACTTTTGGTTTGGACTGTTCTTTACCGGGAATCCTCTGTCTTCAGTTTTCCCGAAATCGGCCAAATTGGCAATTGCGGTGATAGGCGTCACAGGAACCTTAGCTTACATACAACGGCAGACAGCACAATTTCTATGTGAAGAAATCGAATAGGCTTCTCTGGAATTTTGTTAAGAATATTTGTGGCATCTTGTTAATTTTTGAAGTAACTATCATTAAAATGTTATTAAATTTGTTTAAATCAATGAAAATGCTTTAAAAATGATGGGGAAAAGTACAAAATAACTTATTATTCGATATAGACAAAATATGAAAAAAAGTCATAAAAATGGGTAATTTCGTTTTGTGATAATTTAAAATAACTGGCTGACTAAAAATAATTGTTCTAAAGTAAAAAGATGACTTAGAGATATACTCTGCCCCCTACTGAAGATACTTGTAACGAGATGGGTTCGAGACCTCACGGATGGGTGTATTTTTGACATTTGCTAGATGCGTTAGCTAGATCGGATTCAGCTGCTATCCGAAGGGGAATTCTAGCGGCCGACTGCTCTGATCGGGAAAATCTAAAATGTAAAAAAATCTAAAATGGTAAAATAATGATAATAATATAAAAACTGACTGATTCATTAAACATTAAATTACATTAAGAGAGTAAAGAAAAAAAAGAAAGAAAGGAAAAAATACTTCTATGCTCTAACTCCGCACTGAATGTTTATACAATCAGGATCACATTGCACTTCACTGCACTTCATTTCACTAAGACCTGAAAACATTTTCTTCTTTATTTCTCTGCTATACACTGCACGACACCTCACTTCACAATAGAACACTTATGCATCGCTATATAACCCACTATTCTCCCTCATTTACTTAATAATACCCTAAATTAATTTCCTAAACTGTTGAACGCTTTGAGGAAAGGGTTCAAAGGTTTCTGCAGGCAATCTATTCCATTCCGTAATTGTTCGATTTGTAAAAGAAAATTTCTCGACATCCCTTCTCTGCTGTCTTAAATTTATTTTGTGCCTGTGACCCACTCTACTGATGTATGTAGAAATACATAGCCGCCGATTAATTTCTTTCCAAGCTGGATGACCATTATAAGCTTTATACAAGGCTCAGAGTCTTGCTACTGATCGCCTGTTTTTGAGTGAATTCCACCCTGCCCTGTCCGTACGACGGTAGGTAGGTAGTACCGATGGTAGGTAGTACAGACAGTAGGTAGTACAGACGATAGGTCGGTTATTGTTCAAATTATTCAAATTATCGTTCTCCGCCATCAGCTCTCAGCCGGAGTAAGTTGATTCCTTTACTTAGGACACGATAAGAGTCAATAGCCTACATCTGTATTTGGTTTGTCTTTGCAATAAGTTCTGCTGCATGGAAACAAGTACTTTCTCATCAATTTTTTCCAAAACTCTTGTTATTATCTGTATTCATAGTTCAACTTAATATGAATATGAATTAGGACAGAGATCTTAAAGCGTAAGAAACCGTACACTTCTTCCCCTAGAACGTAACGAAACAGTTTTAACTGCTTTTTGACGTTATGTAAATATGTTTTTGTTATTCTGTTGATCTTGACTTCGTATTAAAAATATTACGTTGAGAATTGTGAGGGTAGGTCAATTAGAAGTCACTTTTTTACGTTGACACTAAACAAAAGACTTTTTATTAACCTACCTTCACAATTCTCTACATTATATAAATATGTTTTGACCCTAGTAAAAACTTCAATCATCCCTTTATACGAACAAATTTATTATTTACATTAATGCATTTGTCGAAATACAAAGCTTACAAACACACAAATCGTAGAGCATACAAAGCAATACAAAATCGAGAAAAACTTTTTCTTTGCATTCTATAGGGCATCTTTGTCTCCAACAACCCAATTCCAGTAACCTATTTGCAGGATTGACTTCTGACTAGGCGAGCAACGGTGTCGGGCGTGTAATCTGTCGCTTTTCTCTCATCAACGTGAAGGGACGCTATCAGCTCTGATAACGGTCGCTCAGATCCGTCATTTACGTATCAGACAGCAACACTCGCTATGCCATGTTTACCTACGCCGAGAAAATAAACGATACAATAATGCGTTGGCTTCAATTTTTCAACATATGGGCGTGAAGATTCTTTCAAAATTCCGTTAGCAAAGTCTTATGTCACTAAAACGTTTATAAAATGATATTTTACAATGCAAATTAAAATTCGCCCTCATTGTTGTACTGAGTATTAAGTCGTTCATGAATTTTTTTCACAGTTTAGGATGTGTACCCATCAATGGAATGATAATAAATAGGGAGAGGATTGTTATGCCCTAAAAATCTTGAGATATGCTTTTAAAAAAAATGCATTTATGACCTAAAAATTCTCAAATATACACTTAAATATGAAATTAAAATAACCAATATTTCATTTCCTGTATTTACCTTTCTTGATAAAATTCAGGAGAAGCATACTTGGGATGAAAAGATATATTTTTACATATAACATAACATAATATAGCTTACTTCTCGGGATAAATAATTGAAGTAAACATGTGATTCTTGATTTTTAGTGAAGTATATTGTATTTCCTCCTTCATTTTTTCTGACTGGTTTAAAAATATATCAAGAAATATCCTACATTTGTACAAGTATTTTATCATTTCTAGAAAAGAAAAAAATGCAAATTGTGACAAGCGCTTTCGAATCAATGAACGCTCACAAATAAATAGATTCAATGAGAAGATGAAACGTTTTGGTGATAAGTCTTTTTTTAAAGAAATATGCTCCTATAATTACACCTACAGGAAAAATCGGACAATTACGTACAAATGTGCACTAACATATTCATCTACTATATAGCAGCCAATCCTAACCAAATGTCAAGAAATTTCACTTAGCTATGCCCTGAAGCAACGGACAAAAATATGAAAAATCATACAAATCCCCTCCCTAATAATGAATAAGTAACAAACTTACCAGGTTAGCAGCAGCAAAATTACTATGGTCAACAGCAGCAAAAATGTTACTGAACAAAACTACACAAAATGGTTTTCCAAAATGCAGTAATGACATTGTCCAAGAGCTTCAAATAATATACTCTCGTATATCGCTGTAACTAGTTGAATGTGGCGTCGCCACCGTTGTAAAGTTTTAATTTTTTTTCATGCGATGAAAATTTCTAAATGTTATACATAACTTCAAATAAATGCTTACAATATCTGTCATTGGGCATACCAATGAATTGTATTAGATGATAATGGTATACTCCCTTTCAAAAATTCCTAACACGCAATGACCTTCCATGTTACATACGGAGTATTAACAGGTAATATCGCAATTTCAAAATTGTAATCGTCGTAAAAAAATCTTGCAGGGATAGATGATACGAATAGTTGGAATTACAGCTACATTTTTTACGTTTTTTTACTAATATGAACATAAATGATCACTTATAAGCTGTTCTGCGTTATTATCTAATGCTAATATAAGATCACTCTCAATTGGTTCCCAAAATTCGGGTCTAGGTAATAATTTCTGACATTTTGCGAAAGTAAAATTATTAACATTCGACATCCTTCTTGAAAGTAAGAAACATGGGCTCTCATGGGCATGTTAGTTTTAGAGTCCTAAAAATACCAACGAAAATATATTCATATTTTATGTTTCATTAGTTGTGTGCAGTACATTTCTATTACCTAATACGATCATTGCACTTTCGTAATTAACGTGAAATGTCAGCTACCATTGTTTCCACCCGAACTCCTCAATTGTACTTATTGTAAATGTAAATATTTTAGTGGTTAGGCGGAAGAGCAGGCCTTACGGCCTGAGCCTCGCCAGAAATAAAGACATTTTATTATTATTATTATTATTATTATTATTATTATTAAAATTCTGTCAGAAAACCTTCTACAATTACATTTGATTCTTCCCCTGTGCACTTAAGAAAGTAAACTTAAGTAAACGTAACTATTTGTGCACTTAAGAACGTAAAAGCGCGTAGATGCCTAATGCGCATGTACTTCTGTTCTCTAATATTACTCACAGTTCCTCTTTTCCTCGTATTCACTTGCCGCTCTGCAAATTTAATAAGTTCCAAGGTATGAGTACTGTAGTAGGTGTAGGCAAATTTAGTAATAAAAATACGATAATACGAACGAAACACTTCTCTTCTTACATTCAGAGCAGCATTACTATTGATTGTTTTGTCGTCACGTGCTCTGTTGTGTTCACATGTTCCAGAACAAACAAGTGTTGCCATCCTCGTAGAAGAAAATTATGGTGTCGTGGACCGTATATTACTGGGGTTTAATCAAGGCCACCGACATAGATCTATTTAGAAGGTGTTTTTGGTTTAATTCTCCGTCTACCCATCACGAATGAAACACCCCAAAACACGTTTTTGGAAATGTATTAGAATCTTCTGGCCAGATCCAAAAATAAACGATCAGTTCTCCACCAGGAAACCGAGACGCATCGAATGTCATCTCACATGTCTCAACTGATTTACGGAAAGTGGTCTACCGTGAGTGACGGATCCGCACATGCGCGGACGCGCAGACATATATATGCACACACACAGGCACACACTCACATTTACATTCTGTATAGGGATGAATCAAATAATTTCACAAAAAAAGCCTTCACGAATACTGCAATACTACAACATTTCGTCGCAGCTGAGTCGTAAGTAGTGATGCACTGAATATGAATATTAGATTAGTACGCGCAGTATGATAATTCGCAGAACAGCACAATCAAATATGCTGTTCTGTAACTGTTTCAGTGTTTGTGGTTTCCTCTAGTTCTTGGATATCTAATTAACCATACAAATAAACAAATCTCACATGGCCCGAGGCTGCATAGTTTTCCGTCAATTTACGTGCTTTTTTCGATATTAGAAATAATTATTATTGTCATGGAGTTGAACCTCCTGTTCTCTAGTCTCAATGGTACTTGCGCCTTAGTTATTTCTCTGTCGGCAGAGATGTGCACAAAAACACAGGCTGAGAATATTTTTAAGTCGCATATCAGTGGAGGGAAGAGTATCAACGACGCACCCAGCTTATTATTTTTTTTTTTGCTTTATCATTTTAATTTCTCGTCTTACTACGTACGCAGTAAAGGAAAATTATTGCAATCATGGACGGAAATCGGCGATTCATCGGCAAAAACTCTCATTATTTAGATCTGGTAACGAAAATGGGGATAAATCTTCTTCCTATTTGCAAATTACTTCCTCTAACCACGCTATGTAGTCAGAACCTACGTTTTGTAGGTCCTTGATACCGAAAAATCGACTGACGGCCGTTTATTTGACTAACCTAAACCGTTCACATGTTTTCCTCCACAACTGATATTATCCCGTCTATACAGACGAACTGAAGGCACTATGAGTTTGAAACAAATATTTTGATTTTGGAGGGTACGTTATAGGGAGTCTCTATATTTTCAAATATATCTAAAAAATAGTTTCAATTTTTTAAATTAAACATTGTTTTGGATGGCGCAGAAAACGCCTAAAAATAGAACAGGTGTGATTTTCGTTGCAACCTCTAATTTTCGAAAATTTCAAAAGTTTAAGATTTATTCGACGTCTTCCTATAACTGCAATATTGAAGAAAGATACTTTTTTCTAAATGAAATCTATTGTTCAAAGTCATATCTTTCAATAAGACCGCGTACAATTTTTCAAAAACGTGAGTTGTTTTCGCGTAATTTTCCGTGATATATAAGCAATTTTTAATTATTTTCTCAAAAAACGACTCCAAATTCTTTTTTTTACATTTTTTTCGTAAGTGGTAACGGATGGTAACACCATTTTCAGAGAACTGTCTGTATTTTCGAAAATTGAAAGAAATTAGCATAGAAAAAAACAGGATTGAAGATGCATTTTTATTCAATAAAATCTGTTCTAATCATTACATAAGTTCATGCACAATTAAAAAAAACTGTTTTCGCCTAATTTCTGCGTGAATTTAGTACAATTTATTAAAAAATTGTCAAAGAGTCATTTTTAAAAAAATTGTCAATTTTTTTCGTATTTTAAGCTAAAAGCAAAGAACGCTTAAAGAAATGACGCAGGTCTCATTTTCGTTGGACCCTGAAATTTTGAAATTTGCGAAAGTTAGAAACATCAGGAGAAAGTATGTACTGCTGCAGCATCACCAGTTTTAGGAAGAATTCACTGTTTTATCGCTTAGGATTTTTGTGATTACAACTTTTCGTTGCTCTTGGTGATAGTTTAGTCTTTTAATGCCTATCGAAATTTTACAACGAAAATAGAAATCGACGCCTTGTGCGAACGCTGCTTGAAAATTGTCGTTTCGTTCAACCATGCCTACCCAGAATTACCTTAGAACCTTACAATTGCATCTGTGGTTGTTGAGAACAGTTGTACATTGGAGCAATATGTTGAATGTTGAATAAATTCTTTAAAAAAGAACTTAGACATGTGGCCCCGGAAATTATAGCAAGCACATAAAATGTCAAAATATACGATTTTGATTCGGGGCGCCGGTAACCCGTTCCCCATTGGTGTTTTTCGGGACCCGGAATGTCATTGGTATTAAGTTGCGTCGTCAGAGGGCAGTGAAATCGTGTTCGTTGTATTGCGTGACAACAAATCGTTAGTCTCCAAAGTCGGTCTTTGTGCAAGCATTTCTCTTTGCCCTCCGCACTGCAGGAGCGCTGCCTAAAGAACACGATGGCCTCTCAGATTTAGTACCGACGCGAAATCTTGCGGCTATTTTTGAGAAGCACTCATGAAGTTTGCTCAGTTGTTACTTGCTCTCCGTAGGAGACCTTGTTTGAGTGTCCCATTTTGATGGGCCAACCCTGCTTGTTTAATTAGAGTTTTATCTCTCAATAATGCATTTTTCTTGTACTATGAATATTGTAATGATTTCTATATACTACGTATGTAACAGAGGTTAAAAATAACAAATATAATTTCTTGCGTTGTTGACATTTTGCAAATGCGTTGAGATGTTTGTGCTAAGGATTCGTTTCCATGTATTTTATTTAAGTTAAGAAAATCATCTGTTTCTTTTTATTTTAGCATATGCAAATTGGCTTGCTCATTTGCATTGATCAACACTTTCAATTATACTTCATATTCACAAAACAAATAATTTGAACAATATATCTGTGTATAAATAAAAGGGAATGTGTGAATGTCGCATGTCAATGAATTTCACTTAAATTACTCACATTTCATCTTATTTGTGTCGGGATATTTAAAAAGTGGTTTGAATTAAATCGGACATGTTTTTGTTAAATTAGCCGATGAAGTGGGCTCTACTCCTTTCCCAGAGAAACTTGATTGAAGTGCGATCTGTGGATATCTTTTTGAACTACGTGCCTCGTTTCGACACCTAATAACATCAAAGTTACGATCTATAAAGCAGGAAGTCTAAAGCATTTAATATGTAGTTTAATATGTAGATAGTTAATCTTCATTGAATAAATTTGTTTTGAACTTGAACGCGTATTTTCTGGTAGAAATAATTGTCTTCAACAATAATTTTGCCCGTTATTTTAACACATTGTTTTATGAAATTAATTTTGTCCAGTTACTGATACCTATACACACATTTTTCAATTAATAAATTATACAAATTAAGACAATGGATGAGTTTTAGCAACCCTCCTGAGAATGGAATGGTAATTTTAATACATGAACTGTATTATGATGTAACACAGTCCTGAAAAAACATAATTTTATCGTGGATCACACCCCTCAATGGCATCATTGACTGCACACCTACTCTCTAAGAAAAAATGACTATCCCTGTAACTGCTGCAGGTGCTCCTGAAATTTCAAACACATTCGAGGACTCTTGGAACCATATATTTAATCAAATGCGAAATATCTGGTTCGAAAGATGGAAATCGATGAAATCTAGTGAAACACGCAAAAAAGTCTCCAAATGTGTATCTTTTTCCGTAATAATTCAAAGAATTATTACGGAAAGATCAGGTTACCATTGTAAAGTTCTTCTAAATACATATTAATTTACTGCTTAAACACATATTAATTTACTGCTCTCTATACAAAAGTAGCTGGCAAATACACCAATTAGAAGGCAGGCATGATAACATACTTTACTCGAAAGATTATATCAAAAGAGAATGATTTATTCCGTTAAGGACATGCTATTTAATGTTATTTAATGCTAAATGCTATTTACAATAGCATTTAGAGGATCTACTTATTATACGTATATTGTTTGTATTGTATTGTCTAGAAGGTATAGTGTTAAAGGTATTAAATTGACGGTATTGTATGTATTGTATTTTTTTATTGTTTTTATAATGAATATGGTTCTAAATTTCATATTGTAATTGTAAAATGTATTCATGTTTTGTCGCTAATGATCTTGATGTCGATGCGACGATAAATAAATAAATAATAATAATGGAAGGGTTTTATAATGCCACAGATACACAATTTATGTTAAGAACAAACACTACACATCTTCGGGGGCATAACACGAAATTAGCAAATTCAAGATCTGGTCTAATTCAAAGAAAGACATTATTCACCAAGTTTTTTATTTTTATTATTATGAGTAATTTCATTGTAGAAACAGCTAGGAAATTCCCACAGGAAATTCTCTCTTTGCAAACAATACAAGAATTCAAAACTAAATGTTCGGACAAGCAAATTGCTTATTATAACTTTATTTATTTATAAACTTAATTATATTTTATGAGTGCATATCTCGCATAGCGCCACGATTCAGCACAATTTAAATTACTGTAATGTTCATGTGTCTGATGCCACTTGCCAACCGACCGGATGACGAGCTTAGATAACAGCCCCTTGCAGCTATAAGCATTATCTTCTTAGTAACTCGCCCAGGGCTCGCCAATTTAATGTTCTAAGAAATTCTTACACCATACAAGCATTCTTAATAAGTTTATTGTACAAACTCCACCGTAATTTATAAACTTCAAATCCCTTTACAACTATATAATTTACTTGATTAGTAAATTACAAATGCCTTAGTTTTAATCTTGCTATCATTTGATACCTGCACGCTGGTTGGCCCACTGAGTCACAGCGTGCTCAACGCTCATTCCCCCCTCCAGAACCGATGCCTCTGAACAGCAGTCGGGGGGTCGCAATTATGCAAAACAGACCTGTGTCTCTCCTGTTCGCACTCACGTATTTGTGTTGTGTTAATTGTGTTAATTTCACCCCGCAATGTGTTGACTACACGCGTGTGTAAGACTCTTTCAACCTGTGCAACAGTTGAGTGCAATGCGTGAGGAACCAGGCAGTGCTATTCAATAATTTGTAAATTACTTTTCTCACGGCCACGCCACGCATACTCGCACATCGCCATTTTAGTATACATGCCTACGATACTGTTGAAACATTACTTAACCAGTTCAGTGCAGTTAATTAGTGCTGTTCAAATGTCTAGCCTCAAACTAATTACAAACTGTGTGTGTAATAATCATTTTAATAAATAGTGTATGTAGTGAATGATTTCAATCATTGTGCAACTCACTAAGACTGAACGTACATTCTTTGCACATCGCTAACTCATTATCATGGCAACGACAGTGTGAATTCCTCAGTTCTCGTGCGACGCACGAAAGAGGACGACTCCACGTCCGCCAGATTTCAGGAGACGCAAGGGGTCAAACCCTGACATCGCCTGCTGCCACTTCAGCACCAGCTTCGCTTAGCAATGATTATGTCACACTTCGGCGTGCTCGTAATTTTTATGATTCTTGTAATTGCTTTAATGTTTTTTCCTCGTGCCATTTTACATGAACTGACAACCTCAAGATACCTTCAAACAATTTAACAATGGCACTGTGTGTTCAATTTTAATTATACCATCAGTATTTCTTTGCATTTTCTAAATAATTGATTATGATTTTACACAGCATACAATTGCGAATTTAAAATTCTTGTATTTAATTTATGGTTTAATTATGCATTTTAAAACGTAAATGTGTAACTGATTTCCTAAATAATGGTAACGATTCCTGATTATATTTTACATCAGGAAGACTGGGTCGCGTAGTCCATAAAATTAAGCACTGCTCCTCCAAAAGGGTAAATTTGAAACGTGAGTTCCAGAGCAATGTTGGAGAATGGTATGAAGATTGGGTTACACATAAAATATTACTCCGCTGCCAACATACCGGCTCCTACACCAAGTATAATAATTATAGACCCATTCCCTTGAACTTCAATACAAGGCACCTTTTTCCTTTTATAATATGCAAGAATAGGTAGGTAAACAGGTGGACCACCTACTTTGGCCACAGCAAATATCTTGAAAACGGTTTGAGGTATCGAGGTGCTACTTGCGCCATGTTGTTGCATATGATGGGGCAAATAACACATTTTGTTCCCTTGTTTGTACCGTAATTGTAGAGATATTGACACAACTTTGTTTTCTTAAATGGAAGTATATATTTTTTCTAAATCATTCTAAAATTCTTTAAAAATGAAATGCAATGATATAAATATTGTTAATATTTGAAAAGTATTTTTTACAATAACAGAGAAACTATGACTTGGTAAACGCCATGCTGCAGCGCGCAAGGAGAGCTGACTTAGCGCGCTGCTTACAAAAGTTCATTGCGATCGACGGGAAACACATTGAGCACATGACCTAAAAATAGTGAATTTCTTGCCATAATTCGAAACGCGTTTAATAAAAGTATGTTATTCTGAATATTATTCTCATTACTTTTCAATATCTCATCTATTTTTTATTTTGTTCGTTATGAATACCTTCATTACTGTTTTCTTCTGTTCTGAATTATTTCAACTTGCAACTTTGCACCACAATTGTTACAAAATGATTAAATAAAAGGAAATAAATGTACTGTGATTTTTCCTCAGTGTACGCGTGTTTTTTTTATTTTTCCGTGGAATACGATAGGCTCCCCAAATGTAAATTTAATAAAGGTATTTAGATACACATCTCTTCTGAAATCAATGTGATTTCGAACATCCCTTCTTCTTTGCGCATGTAGATCTTGTGAAAGTCCAAACCGAGGTCATGAGCATTACCAGTTAGAGCATAGGACAGTGTTGTCATGGTCGATGCGAAGAGCGGGAGTCCGCGGCGCGAGTGCCACGACGAAATCGCCCCTCCACGCAGTTCATTACCCCGCCACCAGAGACAACGCCATCGTTATTGTAAAACGGCAGGGTTACTAATTGTTCCCGCCCGATGCTAGTTGCGCACAGAAGCTCATGGCATGTTACGATGTCACGACGCCAGCAGTTGAAGACGTTGCCACCACTGACATAGGAAGTCCTGTAATCGGAGAACTTTCTCGTTTTCTGACAAGGTGCGTCGACTCACGTACTCTAAGATATCAGCAAGGTCAGCTGTCCTTGCGCGCAGCGGTATGGCGTTTACCAAGTCCTGTACTGCGATTTCTCCAACTTTGTCCCTCAAGGCAACTCAAATCCCATCTTCACGATGGAATATGTCACGACATTTCGCATCTTTCTCAGTCGTTCCACTAGATTTCGTACAATCGCGACCGCATAATGCAATGCTTGTGATCATGCGACTTCTACCGGCAAGACCGAGAAAGACGCGAAATGCCGTGACATATTCCATCGCGAAGATGGGATTTGAGTTGCCTTGAGGGACAAAGTTAGAGAAATCGCAGTATAATTTCACTATTTTCGTAAAAAGTACTTTTCGAATATTAACAATATTTATATCATTGCATTGCATTTTGAAAGATCTTTAGAATGATGGAGAAAAAATATATACTTCCATTTAAAAAATCAGTTGTGTCAATATCTCTAAAGTTAGATACGTTACAAATAAGAAAACGAAATATGCTATTTGCCCCATCATCTATAACAACATGGCGCAAATATCATCTCGATACCTCGAACAGTTTTCAAGATATTTGCTGTGGACAACTTAGGTAGTCCACTCTGTATAAGTAACAAGGAGCACTAGAGGGTTAATTTGCGTTCTGTCCAGAACTGCGCAACAGCGCGCACACTCGGCCCAATCCAGAACGCAATCTGCGCCATCCTCTGCTCAGCTGCGCGCGCACGCGTCGACTGCGCCTGCGCAGACGCTCGCCCGCTGGGCGGCCGCGCCACAGCTCCGCGCAGAAGGCCAGCGCAGACGCCGACAGACCCGCGCACAGCAGCTGCAGATGCGACACCATGTCTTTCACAGCCAGTTTCTTTGAGCCTTCGTTCCACTGCTGTAGCACTCGTACGTCCCATCCCAAGCCCAAGCGATGGGCCATGCCAATCGTTGTGTAGAAATCTTGCTTCCACTTACGAACGATACCTGTTTCTTCCAGTTGCAACATAAACACTTTTAGTACTTCAGACCACGGCCAATTCCTACGGAAAATTAGATTTTACATCAACTTTATTCAGTTTGAAATGTTCCCTTCGTGCAGTGTACCAAATCCATAAATATCTCTGTTGGTAAAAAATCAAAAATCCGGATTTGCTTATTCAAAGTTATTAATTACTAGATCTTTTTTCATTGTATACTCACTGTCTGCTGCATAAATGGGGTTGAAATGCGTGAATGCTTTCCCTCATTTCCCTGTAGAATATTAATTCCGGGAAAAAGGAAAGGCCATGTTTTTGCAACACCTCAGAAGAAAATAGTATTGCGTAACGTTCCTTAGTTTCATTTCTCATAATGGATGGAAATTGGAACTTTCTTCCCATACTACGAGTTGAAATCTTCGGTAGATCCCTTTGCACAAACCGCAACTCACTGTCAGGAAGTAACAATGTAATATTTTGTTCAGCAAGCTGATCGAAGGTGTCTATCTCTGCTTTATGTTGTGGATTTGTAATGAGGTCAAAAAGTCGGCCCTGAAAAAAAAAGAATAGAAGGTAGAGATTAGAGGGAGTGGCTTCAGATAACATGCTAGTCCACGCAGTGTGTGCTAGACGTTCACAGACCGTCTCTATCCATGAAATGACATTGGTAACGCTACTATAGTGAGAGATAAGAGGAAACGGGCAGGCAAGCGGGCAAGCAGGCAGGCAGGCAGGCAGGCAGGCGGGCGGGCGGGCAAGCGGGCAGACAGACAAGACAGTGAGTCCACGGAAATCAGATCTTTAAAAAAGGCCGTCTACATTTTCTTTTTTAAGTCGTTAAAATGAGGATGAGATTCCAACCTGGTAGGCGGCGACAACGACGACGGCGGAGGCGAGCAGCGCGGCAGCCAGCTGCAGGCGCTGCGGCGTGGCGCGCACCCTGTCCTGCGGGGCGCCCCCGCACGAGGAGAAGGCGCGCAGCGCGGCGGCGGCGCTGGCGGCCAGCGACTCGCCCGCCACCACGCGCCACGCCAGCGTGTACGCCACCGCCGTCCCCAGCAGCGCGAGCCAGATGCGTGGGGAGAACACGCGCAGAGGCAGCGACCACGCCGGCAGCGGCGCCGCACACGGCACAAGCACAATCTGGCGATCGAACTCTCCGGAGGACACTATGTCCATCAAATTTGTGGAACCTAAACGCTCCACTACGTACGACCGGTATTCTGGCACCAAATCAAGGGCTCCCATTAACAACAATTTCTCTATCTTGTCTTGTTTTCTTTGAATTGACTCCTAGTAAATAAAATTGGAGGATTAAAATTTAATTTTAACTGTGTAACAAAATTTGACAAAGTTTTTATCTTATTTCTGATTGTTTTTGCACATTTTTTAATGCTGATTATGAATACGAAAGTAGCTTTTCTATAATGTTAATGCTTTCATCGTAATTAACGAATCTTTGAATTTTCGAATCTTTGAACTACAGAAACTTGTTTACGGAATTTAACACGTAGAAAAGATTAACATGACACTCATTCAAATATGGTAATTCTACTCGTACTGAATCTACCTAGTATTTAAAACCTCAAAATGGCGTAACACATGTCGACTTTTCTCTCCGTGCACATACTTTCCCCCATAAGTAGTATCTCATCACAGCACAATTCGAACCACCCAGATACCTTTTTTCCATACAGTGAATGTATTGATGAAAGCGTTCACCATGATCTTTGCTTACACCTAAATTTAGCCAAAATAAATCTAATTGAGAAAACTAGTGAATTTTCACAGAGATTCTATATCCAAACAAAGGGTAGTGGTATGAGTGTAAGAATAGTGTTGTTTTCCAAGATTTATCAAGCAAGTTATATTCATTGAGAGGAATTCTGCTTTTGATTTTGTTAGTTGCAACTCTTCTAGAGGTCATCTAATCTTTATTGAATAAAGAGCGGCAGTTACGTAGAAATGTCTTCATCACTGCAACTTAAATCACAGGAATTAGTTGAATTTTCCATTTCTTTTTCTTTTACGATCTGTTTTGGTGGATAGGTATTTGTAGCTCTTCCCAATGTTGCAATAGATAATGGTATATTAGGAAAGAGAATATTTCTTCTGTTCTTCGAAAAGTGGAGTATAATGTCCACAATAGAAAACTAGCGATGATACAGAATGACACAGACTTTCTCGTATTAGGTTTCTATTTCCTATGGTCTCGGCTAGCTATTCGGACTTGACACAAACTCTTGTCAGCTGCCATCTATCTCCGCCCAAAATACATTTTTTGACATTTTGAATTTTTCGGTTTCCTAACGGTAGAACGGAAATATTATTTTAAGAATATTAAAGAACAGTAAAACCTCGTCCTAAATAGCAATTTTCTTTGAAAAATTTGGAGCCGTTTTTAAAAAAATGATATTTAAGCGCTACTAAAAATGCGAAATTTGAAGCTTTCACACAAAACATTTGAGCACTCACAATTTGAAGCACTCACACAAAACTTTTGAGTTTTCGAAAAACTCCATTTGAAGTCATTTGAATCTAACTCACAAATACAACAGTGTTTACAAATAGCTGGAAATGTGCCTATTAACGGTGTGAGAGATCTTTTAAAACAATTACATTTGTGTAATTTTTGGAAAAAAACAAATAAAAAATACCTTAAAATAAACTTTACATCATATTAAAGAAATCAATTAGCACTATCCGTTCGAAACATTTCAAGAAAACATTTGGAGCCATTTTTGAGAAAATGACGTTTGAGTATTTTTGAAAATGCGGAAATTTGAGATAGTTTTCGCAGAAAACGATTGAGTTTTCGAGAAACATTTTCTGACATTATTTAAAGTGCATATACTCATCAATAAAATAACGTAAACAAATCGCCGCTAATGTAAATATTAAGGAAGTGAGATACGAGTAAAAAATGTATTTTTGTAATTCTTGAAAACAAAAGAATAGAGCAATATGGCGTTTATGTCATTTCATATAGTGTATTTAGCACTATCCCTACCAAAAGTTTAAAGAAAAAATTTGGAGCCGTTTTTAAGAAAATCTTGTTTTTGCAATTTTTTTAAAATTGTACATATTGCAGGCACTATTGCAGAAAAACTACAAAAATTTTGAATAGGATGCTCATGACTGCGTCTTTTCATGCTACTCTACATGCCTGTACTTCACTAGTCTTTTCATTAATGAAAGAACTCACTATGGAGAACAAAATTTATTTGAAGGAAAAAATCTTCAATTTTGTAGTTGCTGGAAGGTGCCGAAAAAAGTTCAACCTTTTCCAAATTTCCGAAAATTCAGAGTAAATCATGAAAATCGGAATGCCATCTTAAGTGTATATTACAGTATTCTTACAAAAAATTTAAAGACAAAATTTGGAGCCGTTTTTGATAACATTTTGAAAATGTCCAGGGGGGTTCGTGTAAAGTGACCCGAAATTTTGAAGAAAATTTTTCAAAATCGCGGCGCCTTGAGTGGAACCAGATCGAGCCGAGAATATTCATTTTGGAAGAAATCGTACGTATGGTTAAGGTGCTAGTGTTGTTCACAGACACCGGACGACGGACGTGTTGCTTTCAATTGGTTTTTCGGTATCAAGGACCAACAAAAAAGGAATTCTGGATACACCACGTGTTAGGGGAATTTTTTCTTAATTTAGCAACTGGTTTTATCTACTTTTTTGTTATCAGGACCCAGCAATGAATTTTGTTTTGACGAAATTTCGCAGCTTTTTCGAGCAGCATTACATAACTTTCCCTATACTACGTATATATGCCGTATACGGGAAAGTAATAACAGTTGCCATCATTCGGTGAAGCGTTGAACTTCATAGCAAAAGCACCCTAACGTCATGTTTACAAACGTAGAGAAACGTTCGTGGCTCCAAATTGAAGAGGAAGAGGTCGGAGTAACCAAGAATGTGTTTCAGGGATTGCGTGAAGCATGTGGTGATGCTGCGATGCCGCGGGTTAAAGCGTTCGCACTAGGCAAAGATGCTGTGTACGCAAACCGCCGTTCAGGACGTCCCCGCGTGAAGGACGTCCCCTCGTGAAGAGCTGGCAATGGGAAATTCTGGAACGTCCACCTTACCCCGATATGCATCCCTGTGATTACATCTCTTCAGCAATATAAAAGAACCACTGCGAAGTACCCGGTACAGTACCAGAGAAGAGAATTGTCATGTTATACTGCGGTCAATATGCGACATCGACAGAAATGGGCGAGCAGTTGGTTTACGATGCCTTCCTTACATTTGCAAAAGATCATTAATAACGGAGGGGATTATATCGAAGATTGTAAATGCAAGTATCTGTCAATAAAGTCATTTCAGAAAAAAAATTCTCATTACTTTTTATCCAGCCCTTGTATATTTAAAATATCAAATTCTAGAAAGAGAATTGAGCCTTCTCCTCAGTCGAAATTCGTGATACTTGTTTTGAATGAAAAGTAGTGGGGTACAGATGTCTTTTTGTTTTCTGCTATAAACCGTTTTACGCTAAAAGCAATAAATGTTAATAAATTCCTAAAATATTTGAATAAACGCTTATCTGACTTTATTTTTATGATACTTGTGATACTTTACATCAGACCTGCACAACGCCTACTCCCGCGGGCATTCTGCACTTGCGAGCCGATCGTCTGCCCGTGGCAGCGCCGAAAGTGCAAGTAGTGGGGAGTAGGAAGCTTTGCGGGGAGAGGAGAAGTCTCATGTAGCACGACGCGGCGCGTAGATTGAATATCTGGGCGTCTAATCATGATCCATGCTTCAAAATTAAATGCCCATTTGCTTTAAATGGATTGTGTCGAGTATTTCAAGTTACCAGGGTCATAATTCACTGTTTACGTTCTGTGCACTACTTTATATCCACCTTTGTATCCATCGCTGTATGTATTTTCATTTTCTAATTTTTTTGAAGAAAATAAGATGCTCATTGTGACTCTTAAGCAATATTTAAAACAATAGCTTTAAAATATATGCTTATATATAAGAAAAAAATGTTATTTAATTCTATCTATTGTAACACAAAATTGCAATTTAATAATTGATTGTTCACCAGGAATGTTATAATCTCCAAATCATAGAAAAAAGAACAAAATCATGAGAGCAATCTCTCACCTCAAGATTGACAAGAAATAGAATATGTGGCAATTCCAAGAAGGGTAATGTTTAATAGCACACTTGTGACAATTTTCCCCCTTATGAAACTGAATAAAAGAGATCAACGAGCAAACTTCTGTTACGATATGTTACGGACAATCATAAGATAATAATGGGTATTGGGTAAATAGAATGCAAAGGACTTCATATTTTTATACGATCTCATAAACAACTCTACTCTCTTGTCAGAAATTAGAACAGAAAATAATCATGATATTTTTAAGAACAATGTTTTGCTTTGAGAGAACCGTCTTATTCAATTAAACATAGTTAATAAAAATAGTTTATTGCTGTCATCATCAAACAAAAACAATTCAGTATCAAAATTTAGTGTTTACCACAACACTAAATTTGTGATTACATCGTAGCAAAGCGAATTACATTATAAGCCCTAAAAGCAATTATAATACTTGGTGTCGAAATCTAAAATGTATAATTCGTTGTAGTTTCATATTTCGCCCTGTCTTATACCGAGAACAAACATTTGCAATATAATACAAAAGACAATATTACTTGAACTGTATATGACCGTCATGTTCTTGCCGATTGCTCTTTAAATTACGCGCTATCTTTCAAATTGTGCATTCTGATTGGTGGTTCCCACTCCTAGATTGAGTCTCGTCCCCACCCTTCATCGATTTTCTCATTTGCACCCGAGTTGCCCGCACGCGGCTCCTGAGGTCAGTGAAAGTGCAAAATGCTGTGCAGGTCTGCTTTACATGAAGCCATCCGGACACTTCCAAACGTTTCTCAAAAACCGTTCAAAATTTTTTATTTAAATTTCTTGTAAAAATAGAGTAAAATATACTTATTAAGGTGGCATAGGTACGATTTTAACGGTTAACTCTGATTTTTCGAAAATTGCAAAAGTTTGAATTTCATTGGGCGTATTCCTCCCGCTACTAAATTGCAGATAGAGATTGTTCCTTCAGATAAAATTTGTTCTTCATAGTTAGCTTTTTCACTATGGTCATGCACATCTTTTTGAAAATTTCAGTAGTTTTTGCGCAATATTGTATGCTATACGTGCAATATTAAAAAATTATAAAAACAAGATTTTCTCAAAAATGGGTCCAAATGTTTTCTTTAAACTTTTGGTAGGAATATTACAAAAACAACTCTATGAGATGACATATACGCCATATTGCTGTATTCTTTTGTTTTTTCAAAAATTACAATAATGTAATATTTTTTACTTGTCTTTCACGTCGACAATATTTACATTAGCGGCGACTTGTTCACATTATTATATTTTATGTGCATGTGCTTTAAATAATTTACATGTGCTTTAAATAATTTCAAGTAAATTTTCTCGATAACTCGGCAGTTTTCTGTGAAAACTAGCTCAAAATTCCGCATTTTCAGAAACGCTCAAACACCATTTTTTTTCAAAAATGGCTCCAAATTGTTTTCTTCAAACTTTTGGAACAGGTAACAGATAATTGATAAGTCATAATTGCACTCTTTAATACGACGTAAAGTTTATTTTGAGGCATTTTTTTGTTTATTCAAACATTACAAAAAATGTAATATTTTTCAAAGATCTCTTACATCTTTAATATGTACATTACCAGCAATTTATAAACATTACTATATATTTTTGAGTGTACTTCCTTCAAATGACTTCAAATGAAGATTTTTGAAAACTCTGTGAAAAATAACTTCAAATTTCGCATTTTTAGTAGCGCTTAAACGCCATTTTCTTAAAAACGGATACAAATTTTTAAAAGAAAATTGCCATTTAGGTCGAAGCTTTACTGTTCTTTAATATTCTAAAATTAATATTTCCGTTCTACACTTAGGAAACCGAAGAATTAAGAAAATACAAAAATAATGTAATTTGGGGGGCGATAAATTGCAGCTGGCAAGAGTAAGTGGCAATTCCGAATAGTTAGCCCAGACGCAAGGAAATAGAAAACTAATACGGGAAAATTTGTGCCATTCTGTAGCACCACTAGTATTTTTAAAGTTGCATTTAAACAAAGAAATATATAATTTCGACAAGAACTATTTTCAGAAACGAAACCTTACACGTACACCTCCACAAATCCAAGCGACCAATAATAGTATGTGATAAGCACGTGTATTTGCTTATATCAGGATCATTCTAAGGCTGAACAGACCTTAGATGTTTTCTTTATACTTACGAAATCCGGTCCATCCAAAAGATAAAGGGAGAATATAATATGAAGTCGTTCCCTCATTTCTTTCAGTAGTAGGATCAAGTAACCAAAAATCGGCACTTCGATTCCATCGATAGTTTGACTAACATTTAGGAAGTCTATCCCTTTAATCGCCACTGCTAGACCCGAGAAGCCTGCTGGACCTGGTGATCGCACCGCTAGGAGCGCTGCAGACGCCAGATATCCCTCCTCACCATCTCCATCACCATCACTGCTCCACGTGTTCAAATGCACCCTGCAAGGTATTGATGATTAGCACCATAATAATTATAACCTGCTTTCACTTTCTCGTTTACGAAGAATAGAAAATGATATGGTACATAATGCTATACAAAGTCGATGGTTCTATTCAAATCACTATTGAAACATTTTGAAAAAGTTCTAGGGTTTCATGAAATGTACCCTAAAAATAAAATACTCGTATATATTTGCATGGTCTTGGATGCAGAGAGATTATTGGTGAAATGCTCATTTTTAATATGATACTGTACGTGATTCATGTGCATGTGTTATTTAGATGGGAGGGCGGAGAGATAGAAAGGTAGATATATTGACAGATAATTGTGAGAAAAACACTTATTCAAAATCAGCAATCCTAAGACGAGTATTTCTCACAACCTCTCAACATTGTTTTTTGTAGCATGCCATTACTCTCCCTTTCTCTCTAGCTTTCTCTCTTTTCTTTTATCTTTTCTTCTTTGTCTCTCTTTTTCTTCTTCCATTTCTCCCGTTCTCTCTATCTCTCTCCTTTCTCTCCCTTCTTTCGCTTTCTCTTCTTTTTCTCTTTTTTCTCTCTTTCTCCTATTCTTTTTCTTTCATTATTTTCTCTCTTTGTCTCATTCTTGTTCTCTCTCTCTCTCTTTTACTTTCCCTTTCATTCCTTCACTGTCTCTTCCTATCTCTCTGTTTTACCTACTGTTCTAAAAAGTAAAATTGTCAATAATTTTGAAACACACTTGAATCAGTATTCAGAAAGAGAGACGTTCAATAAATATAGTTTCTTTGTGCGGGTGACTGAACTTAAATGAATTTCTGTAGGTTCTCATACTGGAATCTTCCAATACAACTTCAAATTTGCAGAGATTTTAACGTACTGAAATAGCTACATCTCAGAGACTCACCATTAAAAACACAAATACGGAGCTTAAGCCTCTTAACACTTGAAGTCGACAATACGAGGGACATCCAAAACTTTTTGCAATTGTCGACCAAGGAGTATTGTACTTAATACTTCTGGAACGATTGGATTTAATGAGATAATTGGACTGAACGAGCCTGTCGACTGTTTGTCCGTGCGTGTGTCCATGTGTCTGCCCGTCTATCCGTCCGTCCGTCCGTCCGGCCGGCCGGCCGGCCGGCTGTCCATCCGTCCGCCTGTCTGCCCATCTGTCTGTCCGTCAATTCGTCTGTCTGCCCGTTCATCTGTTCTTCTGCCTGTCCGCCTGTCTGGCATTCTGTCTGCCCGTCCGTCTGTCTGTCCGACTGTTTGTCTGTCGGTCTCTCCGTCTGTCTGTCCGTCTGTGGTCCGTTTGTCCGTCTGTCTGTCCGTCTGTCCCTGCGTTTATGTCTCCGTCTGTCAGTTTATCTGTCCGTCTCTCTGTCTGTTTCTCCGTCCTTCTGCCCATGTCTGTCTGTCCGTCTGCCTGTTCATCCGTCTGTCTGGCAGTCAGTCTGTCCGTCACCTTGTCCATCCGTCTGTCAGTCTGCCCGTCTGTCTGTATGTCTGTCCGTGTGTCAGTCAATCTTCCCGTCTGTTAGTCAGTCTGTCCGTCTGCCTGTATGTCTGTCCGCCCGTCTGTTCGTCTTCGTCCGCTCATCAGTCTGTCCGTCCGTTCGTCTGTCTGTCCGCCCTGCTGTACTCAACTCTAGCGTCTAAACTGTCCAGCCGATTTTCTGCAAGATTGATATTCCCCAATCGTTCTGAAAGAACTTGAGTCTAACGAGGGGCCTCTTCTCATGTGTAGTTGTGCATATAACTATGTATGATGTGTGTGTAAAGGGGAGCGGATGAAGATGAGGATGAAAACGAAATAATGCATGCGGTGTGTGTCCTGCATGTCACGGTACTGATGCGGATTTTCCTGATGTTAATAGGCGAAACCTTCGATTTTTCTTAAGTAACATATAACATCAACCGATAACATTAGATCATTGTTACACCTCCTGCCTTATAAAATGAATCTTTTTAATTAATTTGCGAACGCCCATCTCAACGTGACTCATGTGCTTTTAATACCACTGTTAAGGCAGGAGGTGTAACAATGCCATCGGTCACAGTAGAAAAATCGAAGTATATCAGTAAGAAGAGCCGGCCGTTCGTCATCAGTGTTTGAATTCCACCTATCTGTGAAGTCAGTGTCAAAAATGCTTTCGTCGGGTTACGAATCCTAGAATATCGATGCTGCAGAGGCAAGAGCATTGTCAAGATCTACCATTGAGCCACCGCAGTAATTTTGGATGTCGAAATGGGCATAACTCCGACCTTCAAATAACACTACAAATTCGCGTTTCTATTGGATTCCATTCAAACCATTCTCTTAACACTTCTTAAACTATTAAAAAATGAAATGTTCAACTTTCAATCGAATAGTTTCGATTCTGTAAGACCACATACACACAAACATTGCATTTTATTTTTATAGTTAAAAATATTTAACAATTGAATGTAATGAACACTTATTGGGTTATATCAATTTAATTAGATGTGTTGTGCTTTAAACCAGTGCAAGATAGAGCTCCAACTAGTAGTAGCTAAGAGAATACTTTAAATGATTTAACCTTATTTAAACAATGAAAAAAAAATTAAGGAGTTAGATACGAAAAATAAGTAGAATCAAAATACTTATTTTAATTTGGAAATAAGTTCAATTATTTTCTTAGGAAAACTCACATTAACTTCCAAATGACTATCTCTATTGACAGTTAATGTGTCTGAACAAACTACTGGGAATTGCTTTAAACTAGTGCATCAGATGAAGTCCAAATCATTGTAGCTGCAAGCCTAATATACTCTTAAGTCTAAGGCACAATACTTTCTCTTCTTTAACGACTTAGGTGGCTCAAGGCATCAATTGATGTCACTGCAGAACCTGATCGGGGGTCCTAGGATTCAAATCTCGACGGCGGCAGGATTTTCGACATTGGTTACATAGGTCGAATTCAGCCGCTGTCTGGAGGAGAATTCTAGCAGCCGGCAGCTATGATCGTAGTTTTCGTGGTATCTTCGATCAACACCAGGCAAATGCCGGAGAAATACCGTAACAAATGGGCCACGGACCACGCGTGTTCTTTCTTTCCGCTTCCTTGAGCTATCTTCACCCATTACACACAGACGCTTACATGCACAACACTATCACACACGCTGGCAGGCTAGTCGGGAGCCTAGCGATTGTCCTGGCTGGGGCGGTGCCCCGCTGGTGGGAGACAGGGAAAACCCCGCTAGTAGGCGAGTAGGTTGACGCCGGATCTCACCAGGAAGTTCACCACCATCTCCCTCGATAAAAACATGCATTATACTTACGACACTAATGACCTTAGCAGTTGACGAAATGCTGAATCACCAGTCAATCTATCTCTTACATTATTTTACAGGCAGTACATTTCATTTCTCACCTGCCAGTTGCCGCGTCCATTGCAAGAGCTCGCCATGAGTCCCCGGCGCTATCTTCCCGTAGCACCACTCCACGGAAGGACTGGTGGCACCACTCCAACAGTTTCAGCGTGGACCAGTCTTCCTTGAAGTCGATCTCGCCTCTGCTTCGTCGCGTTTGTCTGCGCCCCCTCCCCTGCCCCTCTGGCCTGAGCTTCAGCTGCTCAGCGCCCATCTCCTGCTCCCCAGCGCATTCCTGAGACTCCGTGTGTCTCAGCTCACCCTTAGGCCGCTGGCTCCCAGCCGTCGCTTCGGGGTTTATCGGTTCCTTCACACTGTGGATCAGTTGCATTTGTTCAGCGCCCACTCCCTCCTCTAAAACGCCTTCCTGGAACTGGTTTTCTGATGGGTTTTGATCAACAGCTGTTTTCTGCCCATTTTTAATCAAGCACAATTTTTCTGCCTTTTGAGTGTGTTGATGAAATGGTTGTAGCTTGTCGGTATTAATCATAAGAAGGTGACCTTCTGTGTGAGATGATACAGTCTCATTTCGCAATATTTGAAATTCAGAACGTATTGTCCTCCTCCCATGCGCCACGGTAATGTTCTGATCACACCAATATCCATGGAATGGTTTCTTGCCAATCGCCAAAACTATAGGTACAGCTGAACTAAGCTGCATATTTCGTTTGGAAACGTCAGTAATATCCTGAAACACATTATTTCAAATATAAAATTTAAAATAGCTACTGATTAGCAACTGTTCTACATAGCAACAAATAGCTACTGCTAGCTACTGATTAGCAAATGTACAAAATGCAGGACGAACAGACATCTTACCTCGTACACCATGTCATAAATGGCTTCCTTGGTGTCGTTCTGGAGGAAGGAGCGCAGGCGGGCGGTGTTGCTGGCTGCGAGCACGTAGCCCCGAGCGCCTTCCAGCCACGGCGGCGCGCAGCCCGCGCACGGCCGTCGCGACGCGCTCCACAACAGCAGCGGCGCCGCGGCGCGGGCGTGCAGGGCGGGCAGCCAGCGCGGGCCATCGCCCAGGTCCACCACGCCCACCGCCCCGCCCGCGCCCGCGCTCACGCCCGCCAGCGCCCAGCGCAGCCCGGCGGCGGGCGGCGCGCCCTCCCAGCACGCGCCCTGTGCCCTCGACCCTTGAGACCACAGGACCAACGCCAGGGACAGGGACAGGGCTCGCCGCACTCTTCCACCAGCCTTCGCTCTCCCCCTCCAAATTGATCTCCCAAAACCCAACTTTCTACTTTCCCTTCTTGCTCCCTCACAATCTCTCTTCTGCATCCTAATACTCTCTCACCACTAATTGCTGTTCTAAAGTCCACTTCCTTCCCACACCTAATTGCTCTCCCACCCTCAACTTCTCTCCCACTTCCCATTACTCTCCCATTGTCTAGAGACTTTCTATCACTCGCACTTCTCCATTTGTCCTTTATTCTCCCACCAATAATCGTTCTCCCGTATCCCTTCACTTTACTTCCGCCCTTCGCTCTCCCACCCCTGTTTTCCCAGAACCCTATTTTCTACTTTCCCTTCTTACTCCCTCACAACCATTTCCGTCGTGCATTCCAACGGTTTCTCATCCTTAATTGCTGTCCTAACGCCCACTTTCTTCCCACACCTAATTGCTCTCCCACAATCCTTCTCTCCTATCCTTAGTTTCTCTCCCACTTCCCATCACTCTCCATTGGCTACTGACTTCCCATCACGCACACTTCTACAATTGTCCTTTACTCTCTCTCATGAATCGTTCTCTAACATCCTATCATTGAATTGTCCATTGCCCTCCCAACTCTAATTGGTGTCCCACAGCCCGTCTCTCTCCCATTGTCCCCCGCTTTCGCATTGATCAGTGTTCTCTTGCTGCCCATATGTCTCTCGCTCCCAACCGTTGCCCCATTCCCCTTACAAGCCTCCCACAGTCATCAACCCACTCCCAAATGCCTTGCTTCGTCTTCCACTGCTCGCGATGGCTCTCCACCGATGTTGCTTTTCCTCTTTCCCACACGAAACGGCCTCTGCGAGAGATCGAACTGTTGCTACACACCACTATCAAAAGACCTAAACTGGTCTCGACATTCCAGTTAAGGTATCTTGCGCAAGCACATCAATTGAAATGTCGTTTGTATAGGGCCCGCAATTTGTCTTCATCTATACGATGCGCCTAGCTGTCAGAGCTCCGCTATCAAAGAGTATTATAAACTTGAAATATCCACCTGCGTGTTCACCTGCGTATATACGGCATCCACAAAATCCCCTTCATTGAGTGAATTCAAAATATGCAGTAATGTGGAAAGTAAGCTTTATTCCTACTGCTGACGGACGCTTCCGTTTCGTTATCATGGCATCACGGCCTAAAAGAGCATTCACATACTTCAGGCGTTAAATTCCACTGATCAAACTGTCTGGCTCTTGTGGTAAATTTTTAAAACTTAAAAAAAAATATTTAACTAAAAATTTAAAACTTTAAGTGCACCTAGAGAACATATTACAATAATATACAATTGTACTTTAAATAGTATATTTTTTCGAAACTAATAATAAAGTTAAAAACTGAACTCCTGGATCTTCGAACGTATCAAAAGAACACTGCAGATACGAATAGATGTTTATAGAAAGATATGAGTGGCGCGGTGTATTACTGAATTTTCCATTAGTTAGATAGCAAAAGTCCTGTCTGATAAACGAAAAATTACATGCAAATGGCTATTTTAGTTATTTCGGTATTATTCAAATTAATCTTCACATACGGGCATACAAAGAATTTTCTTTGGATTTTAAGAATAAGCGATTATTTGAATATTTGAGTAATATTTATTAATTCTTTAATAACATTATTTCCCAGACCTTCCAAAATTATTAATAAACATGACAATGACATACTTCTAAATAGTACTTAATCTACCAAAATAAAATATTGTGTAACATTACTTTTTATTTTAGAAATATTATTTCAAAAATGTTAATAATACAAAACTAATGTTATACAAAATAACAATAAAAATACAATCAAAATAAGTATGTGTTAAATTAACATAGTAAATATTTTGCCATTCTTCAAAACAACTGTGGAAGGGAAATACATCGGTTCGGCGTAACAAGGCGCGACGCGTACTTAGCTTCGCAGTCGCACCGGACACAAGATAACCTACAGGATGAAAATCGAAAGCACATCGATGAAAATCGAAAGATGAGCGTCGCTTCACAAAGCGTGGGCTGGTAACTTAGGAAAGGATGTGCAAAGTTTCCGATTCTCACTATTATGTCAATAACCAATTCACATTTATATAGCCTTTCTGCAAATCGGGAGCCACGTAGTTTCCTTCCTCGAACTCGGTTCAAATTTTCGTTGGTTTGAAAAACAGGTGCTTCGGCAGCGCGAGGAACGTTATAATCGTGCAAGGTCTATCAACCGGTGACAGGTTTCTAGAGCGGTCGTTCTTTCACGACTGGTGGCAAAGGCTATATTCGTTGGTCTCTCTTTAGTTTGAAGTGCAATGAGAAGCGTTCTATATAATTCTGCCGACGCCAGTTGTAAGGGTATCATAAACCAATGCCATTATTAAGGAAATTGAGAAATAAACTTTCATACGGTGCACCTATGTTTAAACATTTATTACAAGACCCCATTAACATTTTAAGACCCCATTTTAAAATTTATTACAAGACCCCATTATTGGGAACATTTTGTTTCCAAAATGCAACGTATGTATTTATTTATCGTAAATTGAGGCTACATTTTAAGGGACCCACATCTTTGCAAATATTGTATTTGGATTATTCAGGCATGTGTTCGACCTCCTCGTCTGTCCGCACCTACGTAACCATACGTTTTTGCCCCCGTGCCTGCCCTCCGAGGCAATCGACAATACCTACAGATGAGCCTATAGCGGCCGCGGCTCACGAGTAACGGCTGCAGTGAAATGATAAAAGGTCTCAACATGAATGGTCGCCAAAACACTACATGCAAGTTATGTCACTCGGAGCGAAACTAAACCTTTTTTTGTGACGTCACGAATTGAAAATAACGAAACTGAATCTTGAATAAAATTTCTGTACAGAAATTAAACTCCCATGATAATAAAGTTTCGTTCCTGTCACGAAACTATATTTCCTGCCGCAGTTAAGTTTCGTTGCAGAGGCACTTTCGTTACTAGTCAACGAATTTCTTCCCCGCGCTTTGGAGTTTAGTTTCGTTACGTACTTTAGTTTCTGTGCACAAGAAACAGTAACGAAATGCCTAATTTCGCTTAGTTTAGTTTCTGTTGCCATACTTGGTGTTAACACTTTATGTAACAAAAATATCTTTTGGCAAATATAAATTGACAAAAAATTGCATTAAACAAAATTAAAAACAGATAATTACGTAAATTTTATACATTAAAATTAAAATACATTTCAAGGAATATTCATTTCTCATCCACACTTTATGAAAGCGAGTGAATATTTGAAAACGTGAGGAAGAATCTTGGACTCACATTTTTGGAAATGAGTACAGTAAAAATAAGTTTTATTGCTCAATTGTTAACATACATCCTTATTATTTGAATACATATTTAACTGAATTTGCACTGAATACATATTTAACTGAAACTAAACATTTCTTGATTTTTCTAAATTGAGTAAAAAGGAAGCCATATTCCTGCAATAAAGGACTGTAGGATCAAGGAAGTTAACTCCTGTGTTACACTATTAATGCCGTTATTACAACATATTACGAGGAATTTTTGTGTTAAAATACGATTAATCTAGCACGTCACTTTTGATTTGGTGTCACCACACAATGGTTTAATTGGGCAAAAAACCTGGCCATAATGACAAAATTCAATGTGCGATTATCAAATCTCGTCCGGAAGACATTGGATCATAATACTTCAGCTCCAGAAAGTCATTTCAATCATTTTTGTCGTCCACAGGATCTTAAGTTACCGTTGTCCGAACGACTCGAATTCATTGATTCTTGACAACAATATTCGTGAAATTAAAAAGTGTTTAAAAATGTTTTTGTGGATTAATTTTGTATTTCCGAATAGAAGACACTTTTGGCTATAAGTATATTTTTAAGAAAAGGTGTGTAGTATTTTTATATATGATGATATGATGCGGCTGAATTCTAACCTATGGAGCGTAACAAAGTAGTCATGTAAATTGTAATTATATTTTTTGTCTGGAGTCAGTCCTGCCTCATTTTTTAAAAATTTGTCAAGCAGAATGGCCTTAAAGAGAAAAAAAACACATTGACCTGCACATATCTGCGTCTTTTTGGTTTATAGCGACCTTATTGCAATGGTACATAGTAAGATTAAACGCTAATCTCCCAGAACCGTCTTCGACGCCTTTTCCGAAACCAGAAAGCAGTATCTTGAAGATCTGGATGTCCCAATTTGGCATGAAGGTCGTTGTTTATTACCGTGACATTACATCCCGTATCCAGTAGAGCCTGAGTCTTCAACCCTTTCATGATTATTTATTTCTTCTTTTCCTTCTTCTTCGAATTCTTCTGAACTGGAGCACCAACGAGAGCAATAAATTTCCGACCTTCTCTATTATCCTTCATACGTCCAAATTCGTTGCAGCGGAAACACTGCTAGTATAACTTCCTCAAATAATTTTTTCTTAATTGTTCGCCACGTGACGCAAGGAAATGTGTCAGCCTTGACCTTGAAAGACCTTTTGACCTTGAATGACGGCATGTTATTTTAAGCACTTCCTTTCTCGAGCATCTGATTTGCAGTGACGCATCAGAAGTTATCTTTGTTTTCCAGCGTCATGATCTTCATGCTCAGTATTGCATCTCCAGAGAGTCTCCAGTCGATAATAAATCCACTTCCTGCGTTGTGTCTCTTCTCACCGGCTCATTCCCTTTGTAACAAAGGTTAAAAAGGTGTACAAATGCCTAACGATAGGATCTGCACAGATATTATGAAATCGTCTCGATTTGGGTAAAATATTCTGTCATTGTCAGCGTATATAGGATAAGACATGAGATCATAAATTAGCATAATATTGTGTGCAAAATTATAGTTAAGTTATAGTATACATGACAAATTGTATACGATTTCCTTTAAAACTAGTGGTGGTACAACAGCACTTACTTTCCCGTATTAGAGGAAACAGCTAAGTAGTACTGTAATATTGCACTTTATGCGCTACTAACATCTTCGCTTGGAACTCACTATTTCCATTGCAGTGTTGTCAGAACTATGTGAATTCTACAACTTCACTAAAATAGAATGCAAAAGTTTTGTAACCCTGTATTGGAAAAAGAAGCCTGATACCCTGGAAATATAGAAATGCCTTCCATTGGGCCATGATTAGGGAAGAGTATTTTAAAACCATGCAACAAATTCTCTACTCACTACAAATGGTACAGCATTTGGTGCAAAACTAAATATTTGCCTGCAAATATCAACATACATTAGACAAGTATAACTCCTTTTCATACAGCTCCATTAGGTCACAACAACGACACTAATTCACAGATATTCGCGAGCGCAAGTGAATTCCATTGTTGCAGACCCTGCATTGTCGCTATTCTGAGAGCTATTAATTCTTTTTACTTATTTCAAATATTTCAAAATAAACAATTTCTAAAATATTAATGTGTAAGTCTATAACAAAGTTCGAATGTAGAAACGAAGAAAGAAATAATATACAAAATTGCACATTCTAATTTACGACGCATCCAGCTGTCCGAAGCGCAGTAAATTTACAGCGGCCTATTACGTTTGTCACAAAATTAAAGAAAAACTACTCGTATTTTCAAAAAATTAAGCATGACCGTATTTATTTTATTTATTTATTTGTCAATATTCGGAATTGCCACATACTCTTTCTTGCCAGCTACCATCTATCATCGCCAAAAGTACATTTTTTTTGTCATTTTCTTAATTTTTCGGTTTCCTATTGGTAGATCAGAAACATTAATTTTAGAATATTAAAGAACACAAAAACCTAGCCGTAAATGGCAATTTTCTTTTAAAAATTATGTGCCGTTTAAGAGAAAATGGCGTTTTAGCGCTACTAAAAATGCGAAATTTGAAGCTCATTTTCACAGAAAATTTTTGAGTTTTCAAAATACTTTATTTGAAGTTATTTGAAGCACTTACACTCACAAATGTAATCATCTTTACAAATTGCGGATAATGTGCATATTAAAGATGTGAGAGATCTTTCAAAAAATTTACATTTATATAATTTTTGAAAAAAACAAAAAAAACTCAAAATAAACTTCACGCTATACTAATGAGTGTAATTAGCACTATCCGTTACAAAAGTTTCAAGAAAAAAATTGCAGCCATATACGAGAAAATGACGTTTGAGCATTTCTGAAAATGCCGAAACTTGAGCTACTTTTCACAGAAAACGGTAGTGTTTTCGAGAAACTTTACTTGACATTATTTAAAGCATATATATACTCGTAAATATAATAATGTAAAAAAATCACCGATAATGTAAATATTAACGACGTGAGAGACAAGTAAAAAATTTACATTTTTGTAATTTTTGAAAAAGCCAACCGATAGACCAAAATGGCTTTTATGTCATTGATAGAGTACATTTACCGCTATCCCCACCAAATGTTTAAAGAAAAAATTTGGAGCCGTTTTTGAGAAAATTTTGTTTTTGTAATTTTTTAAAATTGCACTTATTGCACGCAATATTGCACGAAAACTACCAAAATTGTGAAAAACATTTACATGACCTTTATTAAAGAACTCAATATGCAGAACAAATTTTATTTGAAGAAAAAATCTCTATCTTCAATTTTGTAGTTGGAGAAAGACGCCGAAAAAAATTCAAACTTTCACAATTTTCGAAAATTCAGAGCTGTACGTGAAAATCGGACCTATGCCATGTTAAAAAGTGTATTTTCCTCTATTCATACAAGAAATTTAAAGAAAAAATTTGGAGCAGTTTTTGAGAAAATGTTGAAAATCCCCGGGGGGCTTCACATAAAGTACCCCCAAATTTTAAAGAATCTTTTTCAAAATCACAAAGCTTCGACTAGAATCAGATCGACTGGGGAATATCAATTTTGAAGAAAATCGACCGTACGGTTTAGGCGCTAGCGTTGACCACAGACGGACAGACGGGCAGACGGACGGAATGCCGTCAATCGATTTTTAAGTATAAAGAAGCAACAAATCATGGATTTTGACCACACCACGTGTTAGGGGATTTTTTTTCTTAATTTAGCAACTGGTTTTATCCACTTATTCGTTTTCACGGCCCGGCAATTAATTTTTTTCCGCCGAAAATTGGCCATTTTTTCGCGCAGCATTACATAACTTTCCCTATACTACGTATATCACTCCGTGTATACGTACGTATACGGGAAAGTAAAAAGATGTAATTAGTAGAAGTATTGTGAACAGTTAATACATAAAGTGCTACCAAACTCCCTTTTTCGTAATTGAATTTAAAAAATTAGATAGGAAAGGGAAGAGAGTAGAGATTCCAGAGCTCAAGAAAACGTGCGCATATTCTACTTTTCGACCAATACGATTGTTCGCTTTTTATACGTGAAATAAATCAATGAATCAAGGAACTCAACAACTCTCTTAAATCACATTTACCTCTCATAAATGTCTTTGTCCTTATATCTGATATATCTTTTAAAGCAGCAGTTTTGAATTTCGTTGCATTATTTGTATTCACTGTAGTGAACTTCAGAAGCCCGCCACTACAAAATCGATATACGCCTCGCCGCCCCAGCGGAACGACCGAGGCGTTGGGAGATGCCCCCCTCCTCTCCCTGCAGGAGAGGGGCACGAAGCCGCCACCCCTCCCCGGCGAAGGGGTGGGAAGACCGCGCGGGAGCCGTGGAACGACGGCCCCGCTCTCCGATACCTGCAGCCTTACGTTGAACATTGACCTGGACTTAGTGATTGTACCTGGCACGCATACTTGTAATTCTCTGGATCACGGATATTTCTATTTTGTGTAACGACCCGGCTAATATAACATCTCCCGGATATTGTGACTCCTGGCTACGTTTTCGGATTATTCTGTGGAATTGTGGTTATTAATAAATTGTTGTTGCAGACCTCCTAACATTGTTTCATTTGGTATACAACTGGCGACGAGGGACATTTGGTATACAACTGACAATTTAACTGGCGACGAGGAGAAAGAAGATGGCAGCAGGCGACCAGACGGCACAACTTGTAGGGTTGATACAGCAGCAATTACAACAAGAAGAATGGCACGAAAGACGGAGGAGCGCCAGCTACAGCAGCACGCGGCCTTACTACAAGCGATGACGGCCATGGCCACGCCAGCGGCTCAGCAACAGGTAGTACCGTTCTTTCCCAGCTTCGACGAGCGCAAGGAGAAATGGTGTTCGTACGCGGCGATGTTGCAGCAACACCTCGCCTTCCATAAGATAACGGACGAAGACAGCAAGCGCTCATTTTTCCTAAGCATTTCTAGCAGTGAGCCTTACGAGTTATTACAGAAGCGCAGCCCGCACGAACCAGTAGAAAGTTTAAAATTGAGGGAGAATCAATGTGTACAGGAGCTGGCCTTACACAAGGAGCACATGGAGCAGCGAACGATCACGCAGAAAGAACGGCAACGTGAGTTCCAGAGTAGAATGCAGTTTAATCAAGCATTTTTGAAGGATGCGCCGCAGCCGGCGCCATCACGGAGCGTGGAGGACGAGGCCACGAGACAAAGTAGCGGTTAGGGTGTTTTTGTGGAAACTAGTCAGACAACAATTAAGAAACATGATAGGATTGTTCTCAAGAAGCACATTTTTGGTTGTATTTTCAGTGTTGAAATTGCTTAGAGGTAACACCCGCAGGAGCATCAGTTGCAGCAACGGCAGCAGCCAAACGAAAGCAACGCCGAGACCCAGGAGATGGCCGCCGGAGCAGAGGGGCAGAATCTGTACCCGGAGCCGCCGCCGCAGCAGCGGCAAACGCACAGCACCGATGCCGAGAGACAGGACGCAGCCTCCGGGACGCAGCCGCCACAGCGGCAACCTGAGCGGTGCATCATCAGCAGCAGCGGCAGCAGCCCCTGCGTGGGCGGCCGGAGAAGTAGCGGAAGGCGGCGCCCGGGCGCCGCAGAGCGCGCCTACGGAAGTTAGGTGGGGAGGCACGAAGCAACATCCGGGACGGAAGCGCAACAGCGACAACCGGAGCTGTTGCTTCATCAGCATCGACCAGCAGCAGCTACAGCAGCCCCCGCCAGGGAGGCATCAGGAACATGTTAGGCACCGGATGTATTACATACCCGAAATTGATAAACCGCAACCGGTACGACAAAGTGAACAGGACGAAAACTCAGACAGGCTGTTTAGTTTTCAGAATGGCGGACTCGAAGTTGAACTGCCGCCGCAGAACGAGCAGCCCGACGAGCAGTCAGCACCAGTAGCAGCAGCAGCACCAGTCTCAACAGCAGCACCAGTCGCAACAGCAGCACCGGGTGCCCACCCAGCAGTTGAGCAGCGGCAAACGGAGCCGCGGCTGATCGGGCGTGCCCGCCTGCATGCAGCGACGCCGAAATGCAAGACGCAACCTCCGAGAACGAGGCGTGACCGGAGCAGTTGCCTGGTCGGCAGCAGCAGCGGCAGCAGCAGAAGGCTGCGCCCAGGCGCCGCAGCGCGCGCCTACAGAAGCGCATCACCCCCTACTCCCACAATTAGGTGGGGAGGGTGTAGTGTCCGCCTGTGCGGGCACTTCAGAAGCCCGCCACTACAAAATCGATATACGCCTCGCCGCCCCAGCGGAACTACCGAGGCGTTGGGAGAAGACGCCCCCTCCTCCTCCTGCAGGAGAGGGGCACTGAGCCGCCACCCCTCCCCGGCGAAGGGATAGGAAGACCGCGCGGGAGCCGTGAAGGGACGGCCCCGCACTCCGTTACCTGCAGCCTTACGTTGAACATTGACCTGGACTTAGTGATTGTACCTGGCACGCATACTTGTAATTCTCTGGATCACGGCTATTTCTATTTTGTATAACGACCCGGTTAATATATTTTATTTATTTAATAGGTAATTATGACACATTGATACATAATTTCAATTCTTTTAACTATGTGGCTAGGCTGAAGGCCTTTAAGCCATTACAATACCTACATCCTACCGCATTCTAACCTTTCGAATTCTGGCATTCACCCCTAATGGTCTCTTCATCGCATCAAAGCCGCGGAAAGGAGACCATAAGGTACGGCTGAGGAAAAAAACCCCTGAAAGGGGAAAAACCTGCCGTCAGAAGACGAGTACATGCTAAACTACTAGTTGTTTTTTTTTCTAAACTATTTATTTATTTCCTGGCGTGGGCATCTTCTCCATCCCGTCTTTGGCCTCCTCAGCCCCTGAAATCAAACACCGCCACAGAAGATCGCCCGCACCACCGCCTCTCCGAACAATTTGCTACTGATTAACTTAATTATCGCCTACTGATTAATTTAATTAATACAATCGCCTACTGATTAATTTAATTAATACAGACTAATATACTAATTAATATTAATGATTAGCATTATTGATTACCTTACTAGTTAATTTAATTATCTCTTGCTTATTGAATTAATTATTTTATCTCCAGTCTAGGCTCCGCTCGTACTACTAACCAATACTGTTTTCCCACTCCCTGATTACCGTTTCCCTGATAGTTCGAACCTTTCCTAAAAATATTCCTAATTCTTTCATGAAGTGAGATCTATTATCAGCTAATATATTTTGAGCGAGCGTTATGTTTCTAAATTGGAAGCCATAGTTCCCCATTCCCATCCATTTTCCTCTCCAAGTTTCTGTAGCGCAGCAATTTAACAGAATGTGGATCCAATCTTCTCTATCACCGCACAGTACACAGATTCCATTGTCATTCGAATCCTTCATTCTACGTTGCATCCACCCCCCTAACCTAAACCACGCGTATCCCCCTCTTGCATCCCTTTTAAGTGTGTGTACGTAACTTTCGCATCCCCATACAGGACTCGTGTGAATTTGTACCACTAACGAACATTTTTCTGCCGATGCTGCCAGAATATCTTGCCTTTTAATATCCGAAAGTCGATCTGAGATTAATCGTTCTATTTCCCGTCTTCCCCTATTCTCAACCATTTCAGGAGAAACGTCTCCAGACCTGCGCGTTCTAGTACCCGTTTCACTTTATACGACCAATATCGCTGATCGTTTTCCTGTAATTGCGCTCTAAAGCACCTGCGAATAAGCGTGTCGGACTCTTCACTTGCTAATCTAATCCAAAGCTTAATGGCTTTCATTTGTAAATCTTTCCAAATTCTTACACTACCTACCTCTCTTAAGACGCCGACATTTGCTGCGAATCTAGAGACTCCAAGAATTAATTTATAATAATCTGTTTCGATGCTTTCTAATCTGTCTATTCTATCCACTCTCCAGATTTCCGCCCCGTAATTCATTGCTGGGAGCACTAGTGATTTAAACATTGTGTCGCACACCTTTAAGGACAATTCCGGTACTCTACGCATTACGCAACCGATTTTTTTGAGAGCAATTCTTCCTTTACTATGAGCCGCAACTATGTGTTTATTCCATCCCCCGTTCATAGAGAATTTTGCACCAAGATAAGTAAAAGTTTTAACACGGTCGAGTTCCTCCTGTGCGTAATACCATTTCTCTTTGTTATCCCAAATAAATCCATTCTTGAAGACCACAGTTTTTGTTTTTTGAATATTTACTTTTAGTCCCCATGCTACACTATATCTTTCTAGGATGTTTAAACTCGTCTGTAATCCCTCAATCGTTTCCGAGCATAGAACTAAATCGTCCGCATAAAGTAATCCGGGAATTTTCAGGCCATCAATTGCCGGTGCAGATGTGTCGGTTTCCTGTACCCATGTCAATAAATCATTTATGTACAAGATAAACAACAGCGGTGAAAGAGGACAACCCTGTCTTACCCCTCCTGTCGATTTTATTTTTGCGTTGTACTTTCGTCACCGCACTTGACGCAGAAATTTACTTCTCTGTACATACTCTGCAACACCGTTAAAACTTTACGTGATACGCCTAGTTCATTTAGTTTTCGCCATAACGATTCTCTGTTGATTGAATCAAACGCCTTTTCGAAATCCACAAAACTGCAATATAAATGGCCTCGTTTACGCGAAAACGCCTGTTTTACTAATGTATCTAACACAAAGATATTGTCGGTGGTCGCGAACCCTTGCCTAAAACCTGCTTGCATTTTTGAAATTTTACTATATTTTTCCGCCCAGTCGCTCAGTCGAACGTTAAGAATTTTACAGAACAATTTGCTTAGCGCTGGTAAAATACTAATGCCACGATAATTTTCTGGGCAGTTCGTATCGCCCTTATTTTTATAAATAGGTTGGAGGATAGCTGTACTCCACGTTTCTGGATACGACCCGGTATCAAGAATACTATTAAACAGATTCAGAATACTCTCTGGATCTAAGTTCCACAACTCCGAAATAAATTTTGTCGGAATGCCATCCGCGCCGCAAGCTTTTCTAGTGTTCGTGGCTAAAATTCCTTTATTCACTTCATTCCACGTTAACGGTTCATCTAATTCAGGTACAACCCGTTCGGTAATAATATTTGCCCCTCTTTCAATGTCAGCTAATGCGAGCGTTCGTGAAAAATACTGCACCCACGCGTCTGCTGAAATTGCATTACGTGCATTTATATTACTGCGCAGAGATCTGATAACGTCCCAGATTGATTACTCAGATCGTTCTTTATAATAGCGTCTATTCTTGCTGCCTCACTTTCCTGCCAAGATTTCTTCGATTTCTTAATTGTGGCCTGGTACTGCCTGCGTAATAACAAGTATGCATTTCTCGCTTCAGCTGTTCCCACGCTTCTATACTTCCTTAAGGATAGTATTGCTTCACGCCTGCTTTCGCGACACTCCTCGCTAAACCACCCTTGGGTCAGTACCTTTCCTCCTGCCCCCCACTTTCGCATGCCTCTTCCTGCGCTGAAGAGCCGACATTCTAAATCCTTTGTTTGCTGCTCAGGCGACCGCAGCTCTCGCGCCCACCCCACCGAGTTAAGAATATAATATCTCTAATCTAATATCTCTAATATAATATCTCTCGCTAATATAACATCTCCCGGATATTGTGACTCCTGGCTACGTTTCCGGATTATTCTGTGGAATTGTGGTTATTAATAAATTGTTGTTGCAGACCTCCTAGCATAGTTTCATTTGGTATACAACATTCAGCAACGTATAACCATATTTTTACTCATATTCCCATAATTTTCAAGCTTCAATTTCGAATTTTGATATTTCATTTCGATATTCGAAATTAGTGACCGTGAGAACTATTTTTAAATATTTCTACACATATCAAGTTTATTTTTGAGTCAGCCATTTCGAACCCGCCATTTTGAAAGTTCATTATGATATTCGAAATCAGTGATCTCCAGAACCACATATGCGTATTTTTAAACATTTTTGTTTATTAAACGAGTCGATCCGCTATTTTGAAGCCGCCGTTTTGAATTTTGAAATTTCATTATGACATTCAAATTCAGCGACCTCAAAAACCCATTGATACCATTTTTAGCCAAGTCCACTCGCATTTGCAATTATGACCAGGTTTTAGCCCCGATTGAACCAGCGTGCACCGATAGGTATTTGTCAACTGAGAAAATGCATTATACAATTGAAATTCCTTCTGTTTTCAGGTATGTGGAAGATACATCAGTAGAAGACACGTCTTTTCCATTTGTGAAATGTTTAGAAGTGCCGTTGTCTCAAAAGCGAAAATATTTTTCTTGGCCCCGTTCGCTGCTGGGTCTCGAGCGAGAAATCTCCAAGGTTGCCATTTCTTGCAAATTCCTGAACAGTGGAACCCGAGTAAGATCGTATGCTAACGTCCGCGCCGCCCTCCATCAGCGCGATGACGCTCTCTCTCTTCCCGTAACGTGCGGCTACAAGCACAGGAGTTTGGCCCCATTGGTCCTTAACATTCACTTCCGCACCGGCCTTCAACAGCGGGATAATGCAATCCCTTTGCCCGTTCTGTGCTGCTAAATGTAAAGGAGTTTGGTCTCGTTTGTCCTTAACATTCACTTGCGCTCTGGCCTCCAGCAGCGTGCGCACGCACGAGGTGTGTCCTGCAGAAGCTGCCTCGTGCAATGCGGTTCCTCCATCCGCGTCAGTAGCGTGGACGTTGACGCCCAATTGCAGAAGCGCGTGAAGAGCTTCCTGGCGACCGTCGGCCGCTGAAGCTAATAACGCCTTCCTCCCTGCTTCCCCCAGCACCATGTCACGAGCCACGTCCGCGAAGATCCACACCAACCCCGCGCTAGCAGCCACTAGCAAGGAGTGTTCTGTTTTGTCCTTCTCGGACTCTGGGACAGTTTTTAGCAAATATTCAAACATTTCTTCGTGACCTTCTCTAGAAGCAAAAGACAAGGGAGACTCGCCTTTCTTATTTTTCTGTGTTTGAGAAGCTCCTTTCCCCAACAGCAAATGTATAAAATCTCTTTTCTGATTTATTACGGCCACCATTAAGGGAGAGTAACCATTAAAATTAGGTTGGTTTACGTTGGCCCCTTTCTCCAAGAGACATGTCATGATCCGGGATCTTTCATGTTGGGTGGCGATCATCAAAGGGGTGTTACCCATTTTGTCGGCTGCATTAATATTTGCCCCTCTCTCCAGAAGACATGTTACTAGTTCTAGGTTTTCTTGCTTGGTGGCGCACAGAAGAGGAGTCTCCCCATCTTTGCCAACCGCGTTCACGTCAGCCCCTTTCTCCAAGAGGCACGTTACTATCTCGAGGCTTCCGTGCTTTAAAGTGTGCATGAGAGGGCTGTCCTCACCCTTTGCAATCGTGTTCACGTTGGCTCCTTTATCCGCCAGCAGGGCGACGACAGCGGAGAAGTTCCCCCTGACGGCGTGCGAGAGGGGCGTCCTTCCGTCGTTGTCCGCGGAATCCACCGCCGCGTCCTCCTCCAAGAGCGACTGCACCACGGCCGCGTGGCCTCCTCGGGCGGCGAGGGCGACGGCGGTGGCGCCCTGGGCGTCCCGCGCCTCCACCGCCGCCCCGACGGCCACCAGCCGCACCACCATCACCGAGTGCCCGTTGGCGGCCGCGCAGTGCAGCGGCGTGCGCCGCTGGTTACCCCAGTTGTCCACTCCCGCTCCGTTCGCAATCAGCACGTCCGCGACCTCCGTGCGGCCGTTGCTCGCAGCCAGGTGCAGCGCGGTGTTGCCGCGCTCGTCCCGGGCATTTACTCTTCCTCCGTCGGCGATAAATCGTCGCAGTGCTGCCACATCTCCGTTCTCCGCGGCCTCTAGAAGCGTCGTTGAGGAGACCGGGGCGATGGAGGCCGGATCGCCCTGGGTGGAGGGAGCTGGATGGTCGACTGCGACTTGCGCTAAGTTTCCTTCAGTGAGCATTGCATCGGCGGTGGTAGATACAGGTAGTTGCATGTTGAGTGATGGACTGGGAGGGGGCGAAGAGGTAGTGGCTGGAGACGACGGCTGTGCTGGAGGGAGTTGGCTCTGGGAATCGGGAGTGGAGGACGCTTCCTGATGGGATGTGAGAAGCTCCTCCACTTTAGGCAGTAAAATGCTCAGTTTCCGCTGCAGCGATTCCTCCACTTCGGTGACATTTTTCGCCACCACCCGCTGGAGCACCTCCTCCATTTTGGTGAATCGTAGATTCATGTTGGCAAATCGTTCTTCCATTCTGGTACATCGCTTCTCCATTTTGGTGAATCGCTCCTCCAGCTGACAAAATTGGGAAATGTTCGTCTCCATGGCCACCTGCAAACAGCATAACCCACATTTTAGTGCTGGTGGTTCACACTAATGTAATATTGTTTTAATGTGTTTCGTTTACTCTCATAATTATTTTTTATAGGGTTGTAGCTCGATTTATAATTTTATGTAGATCACGGAACAGTCTCATTCTGACTAACCATAGAAGTTGGCAAATCAAGCATTGAGACTAATTAATCATTGTGTCCTTGAAAGGTTACGGTCAATTGTGTGCATTACAATTCAATGAGATGATCCATAGGGTGGGGACGAAAAACCGCGGATGCCCTCGCGTTTGCAAAATCTTATTATTACACGGAAATCCTCGATGGGGAAGTGTAAGGTATTGTTCACTATTTTGTTGATGAAGCGGCGTGCATGTAACATTTTCCGCGATGGGTGAGCATCAGCCCAGTTGGACAGTTACTAAAATGAAACACGCTTTCCTTCCGCCACAATGAATGATAATAGAAGGAGGGGAATACAAGTAGGGTTTCACATTGGATGACTGTTTAGGAGGGCGTTCTGTTGACCTGCCTTCCCACATGGGGCTGGTTTGAAAGTAGTACTCCCTCAACATCCGCTAATTCGCGAGTTCCGAACATTCGCGATTTGGGAAATGCTACATTCGCGACTTCAACATTAGCGAGTCGTCTTTTGGTAGTACTACATTTTTTTTAAGAGAACATATTTCGTTTCCTTTATCAGCGTAATCTGGGAAACAAACTCATATGACACCGGAGCTCAAAGTATCACATTCTGCAAAAATATCAAAGCTTGAATGTCAGTTCACTTTAATAAAATAACAAACTTGTAAATCAGTTGCGTCAAATTGGAGGTAAGGGTTTTGACCAAATGAACAGAAAAAACATTCACGATCTGTGCAACTCTCATTATAATGACCTTACTGAAGAGAAACTTTTACGAAATCATCAGCGAAGAAAATCTCGAACGCAATGATGAAGTTAGGTAGGTGCATTAATGCAAGGGGGATACTATTAAGTTGGAAGTGGGAGGGTAGAGTGTTAGAAGTGGTATCTTTTTCTTTGGGTGAGACCGTTGCTAATTATTAGGGAACGGAATCTATGTAATACAAATTCAAAACATGTACTTATTTTTTTCCAAAACGTAAGAAAACTAGTGGTGCTACCAAAGCACATGCTTTCCCGCATTGTTCCTAAATGCTCGGCAATATTACACTACATAAACCAGCAAACGTATTTTCAACCAGAAATTTGTTTTCCACTCAAATATTCAGAGTTAACTTGCCGTATGCTACATAAGCGCGCGTGGACTGAGCTCGGGCCGAAGCAAAAAATGTAAATGGCCGATTCATGTACAAACTGGTGGTGCTACAGAATAGCACAGACTTTCTCGTATTAGTTTTCTGTTTCCTTGGGTCTGAGCTAGCTATTCGGTCTCGCCACATACTCTCGTTAGCAGCCATCTGTCGCCTCGGAAAGTATATTCTTTTGACATTTTCTTCATTTTTCGGTTTCATATTGGTAGAACGGAAATATTATTTTAAGAATATTAAAGAACAGTAGAACATCGTCCTAAATGGAAATTTTCGTTGGAAAATTAGCAGCAGTTTTTAAATACATGGCGTTTAAGCGTTACCTGTAAATTCGAAATTTGAAGTTCTTTTTCACAGAAATTTTAAGCACTTTTATTCACAGATATAATAGTGTTCACAAATTGCTGGAAATGTGTATATTAAGGGCGTGACAAATCTTTTGTCGCGATGCGTCGCCCCGGCCATCGCAACACGCTGCCACCGGTAAGTGACCCACTTGTCACTTGCCGACGTCAGCGTTCCAAAACTATTAAAAGGCGAGGGCTTCGCACCTCACCCCGCTTTTGCTATGACTAGACTTCGGATTTTTAGGTCCTAAAAAATGTGGTTTTAGGCGCATAAAAAGGTCCTGAAAAGTAGGGAAATGGGTCTTTAATAGGCATGATTAATACACTAATTTTAAGCATCACACCATGCAAAACACGGTGATTCATTAAACACAATATTTTATTTCAAAACACACTTAAGTACGTATGATAGATAAGACAATATTGTAATTGGAAAATCACTATGAAGGGGATATATTTGCTTTTGTTCTATTTAAAAAGGGAAACCATATGCGAATTAAATCCTATAGAGGGAACTGCCTCACGTCCTCTTAAAATGCCTGATACTATTTTCAGAACCGTGTATCCACGATTTTGGGCGAGCACCATTTGTAATTTTTTACAAAAAATTTTCCCAACCTCACCAACAGCTTTCTTTAACTGACTTTCTGCTCTTGTAAATAATGTGATTGATTCAGTGAGACTGAGCTTTGATAATTGTAATTGCTCTATAATATCTGCTAAAAAGTGAAATTAGCGCGAATTTATGATAGATCCTGCCTCAAACCTTTCTCTCGTAGGACATTCTGGCCAACCTTAATAGACTGCGATTGTTCTTCCGAAAATTATTTACAACCTCTTCAACACTGTCAATGTTCTCACTGTAATTCTTCACAGCCTGCGACCACGTACCCCATCTTGTCAAAATAGGCGCTGGTGCTAAATGCAGATTGGGACATCTTTCTTGTAAGCTGCAATTGTAGAACTTGACTTTAAAAATACCTTCTTTGTGGAAGATATTCAATCATTGATTTTAGGGAACTAGTTTCGAACCTCCTCTGCTACTCGGTTAAGTGCATGAATCAGATAAGTAACGTGAGTTAAATTCTGGAAAATATTTTTAACCAGATGTGGGCCAATTGATGTTTGCTTTTGTATTTTCTTGAAATTGTATTCCTTTGCCGACGTTCCGATTTCACATGCGGCGCCTTAATATTTCACTAATTGCTTTACTTATTTTTGCACTAAGCCTAAACGACACCAAGCTGCATTTTATCAAACAGAAATTAAATAAATATCTAGTCAATGAAAGGTTTGTTGTTGAATAAATAATTATTCACTGAATACAACAGTGCGGTGATTACATTGATTGGATATTTTAAAAAATAGGCATTTATAGGCACCAAAAGGCAGAAATAGGCATTTATGTCGAAATAGGCACTATCAAAGTTGCTTAATATCTTTGTAGGTCAATTGTATGGGTAATTATCTATGTTAGGCTCAATAGACTGTAAAGAAACACAATAGGTAAAAACCTAAAGATCCAAAGTCAAGCTATGACAACGAGCTATAATGCCGGAGGCGCGTGCCGCGCCACCACCCTCCACTGGAAGTAAGTTAAAACATTTGCACGAGTTGTAGGGTCCTCCCTCTCTCCTGCAACACACGACATTGGTGTCAGGTAGGGTTTTAACGAACCCCAAATAATTTTTTTCTCCTGTTCATATTTTTATAATTTTTCTTCTTTTCATACTTTTTGTTTTATTTATGTATTTATTTATTTTCGAAATGGAACGTGATTCGCCGGTGGTGATTGATGTGGATTGTGGACGCGGCATTTTGTTTTTAAATTGCGCCACCACGGCAAGCACAGGCGCTCCACCCGAGGGCTTTTATATTAAATATTAAAAAGTTGAAAACTGGAATATTACATCCAGAAACTTCCAGTTCATTTATCATAATCATCAATATTTGTGATTCAAATGACTTCACATGGTTTTCAATAAAGTTTCTAGAATTCTCAATTATTTGCTGTGATAACAGAGAATTTTGACAAATAATATCCCACGACCAGAACTCGAACCAGCGAAGCTTCCCTCGGAAGAGCTGGGCCAGTGTTCGCAATTTCACGACTGCGACTACCTTCGCAATGCTTGGCTTTTACACTTAATAGTAATAAGTGTATGGTGGTTTCATTTCTAGCATTAGGAAGCAGAAAAATCCAGAGAATGTCCTTTGGGCGCCCAAAGAAGTTATCTGGGGATATCATTCATAACAGAAAAACTAGTTCAAACTATCGAGATTAGTAAACTATGTTCTGCGAGAAAGTCTGTGCAATTCTATAGCACCACTAGTTTATATTTATTTGTCGTCTCTTATTACATATGTGGAGAAAATTTAAAGAAAAAATTTGGAGCTTTTTTTTAGAATTTTTTTTCGCCAATTTCAAGCGTCAATTGCGCAAAAACTACGCGTTTTTTTTTCTTCAGAAAACAGTACATGACATTTTTTAAAGAACTAATTTTGTAGAACAGATTTTGTCTCAGGCAAAAATCTCCATCTACAATTTTGTGGGTTTAAAAATATTTTTTTGAAATTTTCCAAAAACCAAGCATCGCTGGAAATAGGATTAGCGCCATATTTTTACCATCCCTTATTACGTTAATGAAGAAAATTTAAAGGAAACATTTGGAGCGGTATTTAAAAAACAAAATTTTGGTAAATTTCAAACGAAATTACGAAAACTACTCGTTTCTTCAAAAACGTGTACATGGTCTTATTTAAAGTGCTTATTTTATACAACCGATTTTGATTGGGGCAAAAATTTCTATCTTCATTTTTGCAGATTTGAATTTTTTTTTTTAAATTTTCGAAAAATTGGAGACATCAACGAAAATGATACCTGCATCATTCTCTTAAACGTTCTTTGCACTATTCAACAACAAAATTTAATCAAAAACTTTGGAACTATTTTTTCGAAAACTTTGAAAATGTCCAACGGCTTCATGTAAAGTACGCCCCAAAGTTAAAATATCGGTTTCAAATTCCAAGATCCTCGACATCAGCCAAATCGATGGGGGAATGTCAATTTTAAAGCAAATCGGCTGAACGGTTTAGGCGCGAGGGTTGACCACAGACGGACGGACAGACGGACGTTTTTCCGTCAATTGATTTTTCAGCATTAAGAAGCAACAGAACATGTATTTTGGTTACACCACGAGTTGGAGTATTTTTTTTCTAAATTTAGCAATAGAATTTTTCAACTTTTCGTTACCAAACACCAACTATAAGAGTTTTCGGGCGAAAATTCGATGTTTTCCGGCGTACGATTACATAACTTTCTCTTCTTACGAAGTATTCGTAAAGCGAAAAAGTAAAAAATCGCTTAACACGTGGTGTGGCGAGAATCCCTGTTTTGTGGGTCCTTGATACCAAAAAACCAATTGAAAGCAAAACGTCCCTCCGTCCGTCTGTGAACACCACTAGCACCTAATTAACCGCATATAAACCGCACGTAGGATCTTTTTCAAATTGAAGAATCCCCTGTCGATCTGGCTCGTGTCGAAGCTTTGCTATTTTGAAAAACATTCTTCAAAATTTGGGGGTACTTTGCACGAAACCCCCAAGACACTCAAAATTTTTTTAAAAACAGCCAATTTTTTTCTTTAAATTTCTTGTAAGAATATACTAAAATACACTTATAAAAGTGGCATAGGTCCCAATTTCACGTTTAACTCTGAATTTTCGAAAATTGCAAAACTTTGAATTTCTTTCGGTGTCTTTGCACAACTACAAAATTGAAGATTGAGACTTTTCCTCCAAATCAATTTTGTTCTCCAAAGTTCATTAAGATCATGCACATTTTTTTGAAATTTTAGTAGTTTTCGCGCAATATTACGTGCAATATATGCAATTTTAGAAAATTACAAAAGCAAGATTTTCTCAAAAACGGCTCCAGATTTTTTCTTTAAACTTTTAGTAGGGATAGAGCTAAATGTACTCGAGGAGATCACGTAAACGCCATATAGCTCTATTCTTTTGTTGTTTCAAAAATTACAACCATGTACTTTTTTTGGCTTGTCTCTCACGTCGTTAATATTTACATTAGCGTCGATCTGTCCACATTATTACATTTATGAGTACATGTGCTTTAAATAATATCCTGTAAAGTTTCTAGAGAATTCAACCGTTTTCTGTGAAAACTAGCTCAAAATTCCGCATTTTCAGAAACGCTCAAACGCCACTTTCTCATAAATGGCTCCAAACTTTTCGAACTTTTCGACAGACAGGACTAATTGCACTCTTTATTATGAATATCTATACTTATATATAAAGTCAGATGTGAGTTTGCTTACAGGACGATAATCTCTGAATTTACTGAACAAATACCGATGAAACGTTTATGATAGTTTCCTTTTACGGTCTGGAGTACTATAGGCTATGTTTTGTAACCATAAACCTTAATATATTTACCAAATAATGACATTTCTGGACATTATTAGCCTAGCGTTACATCACAGATTCGAGAGTGCATCAATGTCAGTAGTTTTGCTGCGCGCCACCAGAAGATGATGGCTGAGATCTATTACCGATTTCATCAATGTACAGAACTGCGTATTTCGAGGACTGTTTGTTATTTTTCACTGTCAGTTGTCTACACCTAAATATTTTTTTAGTATAATAGTAATAAATAGTTTTTTTCCGATTTATTTATAAAATTAATTTGAATATTGATTTTAATTGCGTGTAGACGTGAGTGCATTAAGTGAACAAGAGTCTAAATGCTTGGAAGACATCATTTTCTGATGGATGTGGTAAAGATTGCCTAAAAAGGTATGAATGTACACATGTTTAATTGTAGTAAATTTAGCATAATTATTAGGTATTTGCAGGCTGGACGAGCGACAGTGCGATTTATTTGTTATTCTGAAACTGACGGAGGAATGCATGTTTTAGAGAAGAGTTTTAATATATTAGAGAGTGGGAAAGTAGAGAGTATCTATGGGTGTTGAAGGAATGATTAAATTGATGAAAGTTAGGCAATAATACAATTTTTAGTAAAACGGCAGAACAATTGAAGTAAAACAGTATTGGTTAATTGGAATTCGGAGGAATTTAATGTGTGACAACGCTGGATTTGAAGATTATTTTAAATAATAGAAAAAGTGTTGTCAAGCCTGGATCCACAGTGATCTCAGATTTTTGGAGATATTATAATCGCGTAAGTGGTTAATGGCTACTTTCAGTCATCCACAATTTATCAAGGATCCTAAAACATGGACTAGAATTCAATTAAAATTACTTCAATTATTTCTGAACGTCGATTGCTGCAGCAAGATCAATTTCAAACTTTTCTTTATAAATACACGAGAAGAATAAAATATGAAAAAAGAATAAAGATTTATAATGCGGCAATTGATTGAAAGTATTGGTATAATAATAAAATTTCACAAAAATAATATACGTAAGTACATGCATTTTATTTTTGTAGCTTAGATTTGTTTATTATATTTATTTCAGTTATAAAGAAAGAGGAGGTTAGGGGCGGGAACCCCAATAGGACTTTTTTTTGTGAGAAGTGTTTTTAGTGTGTAAGGAAGACCATGTTTTTCCAAATTGGAGCAAGGCAGAGAGAAGCAGGATAGCGAGGAGGGAATATACAGTAGAATAGATAGAAGTAGGCTCTGCCTTAGGGCGGCAACATATGGAATTTCTCTTTCTGTTTAATAATATGATTATGATAAATATCCCGGCAACGCGAGGTTCTTCAGCTAGTTTAATATAATGTTCAATTTGGGGTATTTTTTTTGTTTTTGCAAAAATTACACAAATTTACTTTTTTGAATTACTTCTCACACCGTTGATAAGCACATTGCCAGCAATTTGTAAACACTGTTGTATTTGTGCGTAAAGGTACTTCAAATGACTTCATAGGAAGTTTTTCGAAAACTCAAAAATTGTCTGTGAAAAAGAGCTTCAAATTTCACATGTTTAGTAGCGCTTAAACTCCATTTTCTGAAAAACGGATCCAAATTTTTGAATGAAAATTGCTATTTAGGACTAGGTTTTACTGTTCTTTAATCGTCTCCTGTATTATTTCAGTAGTATACCTTCGCGTTCCGGCTCTCACACGCAACCAATCTTTATAAATGAGGACTCTAAAGAAAGAGAATTTCACTGAGACTTGACGAATTCCACTTTGACTTTAAAAATATGGATGATTTCTTTAAAAAACGCATCGAAATATTCATGTAAAATGTAACCCGCATCACATGTCAATCTATATCGGCAAATAACTCATAAACAAAGCGTTTTAGAGCCTTAAAAAGTAAATTTTTGAAGCCAAAGACCTCAAAGAAACGTTTTTCACACCATAATCTACAAGATGAGACATTCTCCGATCCATTCAATTAACTTTTCGCTTCCACGCATCAATACCATCAAGGCCACCTCAATATTTCAGCCCTTCCTGCTGGTAGCAATTTTTGTGGCGACACGCTCAGAAGGCTTTGATTCGACAATCTTTATTTACGCTTTCTGTTAACACCGTAGTTTGTGAAGTCTGACGAGGTTTATTTGCATAATCATTAATTCAAGATTTGCTCTCCAGCAACAACTGGAAGTACTATTATATATACTTACTATTATGAAGATTGTTTCTTTGCGTGTAGTGAAACCAATCAATTAAACTTTTACCGGGGTCTGTAAGTGCTGTGTATCTAGTTGAGGAAGGATGTGGGTGCACAGAGAAGAGTGAAGACTGTGTTTTACCTGTACCAGTATTTTCGTTATCATTCGATGAAATTTTAAAGTCAGCGGGTTCAGACACATAGCTTTCTCAAAAGTAAAAAGCTTCTCTAATATTTTTGTGACTCACGAGAAGCTAAAAGCAAACTGTCAAAGAATATTGAATAATTACTACAAATGTCTTTAACCCATTAGTGCATGTGATCCGATAAATCGGATGCTAAGAAAAGCGTCAACCATACCTCTCACTGGAGACTTATCTGTTTGAGATACACACGAATCAACGCTCGCATTGTTGGAAAGTCATAAATTAAATCTATACGCTGTAACTTTCCGAAGTTCTAGATTTAGAGCGATTAGAGTGCAAGATGGCGCATTACAGTCTTATTGTTTCACGTAGCTGGTAAGTTTTCATTTAATTATAATATCTAACATTGATTGTTATGAACAAATTTTACATGAAATGAAATAATGAAGGTTCATGTTTTCATTTGAATTGGTATTCTAAGAAAATAATTATAAATAACTAAACTATATCAAATTAATTTTCGTGATCCGAAATATCGGATCACATGCACAGGGGACACTTTTCACTGCAATATATTTCGTATTAGATTGGCTACGTTTTCTCTCTCTACGTTTCCAGCAACTGCTTCTAAATGAAAAAGTATTGTCAGCCTATCTGTTGCTGAAATTTTGAACATGTTAGGAGAAGAACACACAAAAGGCGTTAACAATTGCGAGCAATGATTTTCGCTCGTCTGCAGAAATTATGCTTGTTAGATGGAAAGGCAAAGATGTTGCCTTTTGCCACAAATCATGAAGGAAACGAAATGGAAAGTTATGCGCGGTGGTCGAAAGAGAAAAAAATGTAAAATTAATTTTCGACAGCTTGTAGTTTTTAGTTCGTATAATAAAAGAAAGCGTGGGATGGATATGATGGACCAAATGATGGCGAACTACAGAACTAGAATGCAACAACGAAAATAGTATTGGCTTATTTTTGCTTATTTTTTGATACTTCAGTTGTAAAAACCTGGCTCCTGATGAAAAAAATATTTCCAAATGATGAGAAGTCCCACTGTTTTTCAAAATTCCGAAGAGATATTTGCCTGAGCTTGTTGAACATTCATGAAACATCACCAAGAAAAGAAAAACAGCCAAATGATCCAAATACTGACATTCGTTTTGACGGGAAAAAACACTGGATAATTCCTGTTTCTACAGAAAAGAAACTTCGCTACTGTCATGGTAAAGGAAAATTCATGTGCCAAAACTATGATATGGGATTGCATTTCAAATGCTTCAAAGACTTTCATGCATATTACAATATGAAAGGAAAGAATTTCCTTGTATCTCCTACGAATAAACATCAATTTTCATTTGTTTTGCCCAGTAACATAAATACGAAGGTCGGCTGAAAAGTAATGCACACTTGCTTATAACTCGAGAATGAAATGAGATATTCACAAAATTAAAGAAAAGCATTAAAGTAGAATTCTTTACCTTTCAAATGACATATTTATTTTTCCACATAGTCGCCATCTCGCTCCACACAGCGCTCCCACCGCTGAACCCATTTTTCAAATCCGTTCCTAAAGAATTCTTCCGGTTGTTTTCGTATCCAACTGCTTACAGCGGCCTTCACTTCTTCATTATTGGCATATCTGTTTCCCTTAAGGTCCCTTTTTAATAGAGGAAATAAGTAAAAATCACACGGAGCCAAATCCGGGGAGTATGGAGGATGAATAACAACATCAAATATCAGGCGCTCCAACGCTTCTTGAGTGGCGTGTGACGTGTGCGGTCTTGCATTGTCATGGTGCATCGTACTCGTCGAACACGCTTCCGTAATGTCTGAATGTAGCGTTCCGAATTTACAGTACACCCTTTTTCGAGGTATTCCATCATCACAGCTCCTCGAGCGTCCCAGAAAGCAGTGAGCATAACCTTGTTCGCTGAAGGCGCCGTTTTGAATTTTTTAGGCTTCGGTGAATCGTAATGTCGATACTCCATACTCTGCCTCTTTTCTGTTGGGTCGTAATGATGAATCCAACTTTCGTCTCCAGTCACAATTTTGAAAAGAAAATCGTCTCCTTCGCGTCGATAACGTTCCAAAAGTTGTTCACAAGCTTCTTTTCGTTGGCGTTTGTTTTCATCCGTAAGCATACGCGGTACCCAGCGTGAACAAATTTTTCGATAGCTCAACTTTTGAATAATGAAGCCTACTCTTTCTTTTGATATTCCTAAAGCATCCGCAATTCGTTGTTGAGTGATTCTGCGATCACTTTGAATGAGATTGTCCACGCGAGAACGATGCTCATCATCGGTAGCAGAAATTGGTCGTCCACTGCGTTGTTCGTCAGAGATATTCATCTTACCCGGCTCGGAATTCCTGCTTTTTATGGCCCACCTATTCACAGTGCTTCTGTCAACCGTCTCAGTTCCATAAACAGCCTGTAAACGCTGATAAATTTCCGTAGGCGTAATGTTTTCCGCCGTCAAAAATTCAATCACTGCGCGTTGTTTCAACCGCGTGCACATAGTGGCTGTTTGGCTTGCCATTTTAACACGTATGAACGCGCAACCGTTTAACCGATTGTTACGAAACTTGGAACATATGGAGGGGAAGATTGTGGCTATCAAATGAGCATGCGCGCGCATCTGTATGATATTTTGTTCGCCCGTTACGAGCAAGTGTGCATTACTTTTCAGCCGGCCCTCGTATAACGTAAACATTAGTCTAGACATCAAAATGGACCAAAAGATTAAAATATAATTTAGTTTTAGAGTAATAAATGATTTAGTATACGGGAATTTCACCAGTGTCCTTTTTACTGAAAGCATAACCGGGCAGCCCTACAGCTGCACTTAAGAGTACTGTATGCATGTGATCCGATTTATCGGATCACGTTTTTCTTGGAAACGGTGGAGAATAAAATTTTGATAATTCACATAGAATGTCTTTTAGATGTGTAATACATGGATATACAATCCTTTCCCAAAAATAAGTCAGGAAACTTCATGTACTAATGGGTTAAGGACGTGCTGTGAATTGTTCCAAGAAAACTTTCCATGATACTGAATAAATATTTATTGAAAATTTATTTTAAACATCAATTGCATTGTTTTTATTTTATTTGATATTGTGTTAGTACATTGCAACTTACCTTTATATATTTTTAAACAAATAAACGTGTCGTTAACTACTTCCCCTCTTAAAATGGAAATATAAGGATAGGGATCTAACGTAGGGTCTAATATTTGAGAGTTCTCGCACGGGTACGCGGAGGTAGAAGGGGAAAACTTGTGTAAGACACAACACAAAGAACAAACGTTTTAAATTAGCTAAAGTAAAATAGCTTGAAATAAATGAAAAACAAAAATCAAATCGCGCTGGCCTACAATACTACGTGAATTAATTTTAAAAAAAGCAAGTAAATTAAAAATTATAGAAAGAATAGGACAAGTCACAACTGCCAACATTCGCAGTCCAAAGGCACGATTTAAATGTTGGTGGTGTCTGGAAGTATGTACATCAACGCCCAGCTGCAAACTCATATTGTAAATAATACACTGTTTGATATTAAAATCAAGGTGTCGGTTCGTTAAGATAATCAATATGCAAACATCGTTTGAGTAACATTCCCATGTACCGAAGTGAAGTCTAAGCCTACTAAATTGTTTCCAATGGTAACAAATTGTATTTAGAACTCAAAGGTGAAATTATTAGTTTATTTTTTGGCTCGGAATTGCATTTCTTGAGGTACGTAAGAACGCTGAAAATAATCCAATACTTTTTAGTACACAAGTAATTTTTCAATTTTCGCACCCCAGCAAAGCTGGCACCCTGAACTCTCCAAAACTCCCTCTGTGCCTCATAACAAATCAAGGAAATTCAAATAATATTGCAAAAAGCAGGGTTGTACTTGCTCGATCGGTATTTACGCACTACTTTACTTTGCTTTGCTTTCTGAAGAGTAAAAACCTTTTCTATTATGTTTGTGACTATCAAGGACTCTCAAAGGGCTCTCATCAAAGTTAACTCTCAAGGAGGAGTGAATAATTTGTTTAAAGTTGTTTTTAATGAATTGCTCCGAGAACTCTCTCTATAATACTGAATAAACTTTTATTGAAAATTTGTTTCCAACATCAATTGTATTGTTATTTTTGTTTGATATTCTGCAAGTACATTAGAAGTCACATTTATACATTAAAAAATAAACATGTTTCATTAACAACTTTCCTTGTTAATTGAAATGATAGACAAATGGATAGGGAAAGGGTGGGTTTTAACATGCGAGAGTTCTCGCACGGGTACGCTAGTATTCTAAAATTTGCATTTCCATTCTACCATTAGGAATCCGAAAAATTAACAAAATGTCAAAAAATGTACTTTGAGCGGCAATAGCCGCTGCCACGATTGTGTGACGACTTGGAATATCTAGCCAAGCCCAAAGGAAATAGAAAAATAATACGGGAAAATCTGGTCTATTCTGTAGCATCACTAGCTTTATTTACTTTCACTGCGGCGCATAGTTCTTGATATGTCAAATGCATTAGACTTGTTCTGATGCTGCAGTGACAATATTTCTTACAAAATCAATGAATATTTATATATGGGAGATAGGGAGCACTTGTAACAATGCTAAGGAAATACGCAGAATTGTCCTCTTTGTTTGAAACAAAAGATAAACCAAAGATAAACAATGTAGCATATAGGTTACTCTGGGATCCGAGGAAGATAAAACTAGTGGTGCAACAGAATGGCACAGACTTCCCGGTATTAGTTTTCTATTTCTTTGGTCTCGGCTAGCAATTCGGACTTGACACACTCTTGCCAGCTGCCATCTATCGCCGCCCAAATTACATATTTTAAATATTTTCTTAAATTTTCGGTTTCTTTATAGTAGAACGGAAATATTATTTTAAGAATATTAAAGAACAGTGAAACTTCGTCCTAAATGGCAATTTTCTTTGAAACATTTAGAGCTACTTTAATGAGAATGACGTTTCATCACTACTATAAATACGAAATTTGAAGCTCTTTTTCACAGGAAACCTTGTTTTCGAAAAACTTTATTTGAAGTAATTTAAAGCACTTTAACTCACAAATACAATAGTATTTGCAAATTGTAGAAAACGTGCATTTTAAAGGCGTGAGAAATCTTTCAAAATATTACACTAGTGTAATTTCTGAAATAACAAAAAAATTCCTCAAAATGAACATTACATCATATTAAAGAGTGCAAGTGGCTCTATTTGTTCGAAAAGTTTGAATAAAAAATTTGGAACTGTTTATGAGAAAATGGCGTTTGAACGTTTCTGAAAATGCGGAAAATTGAGCTAGTTTTCACAGAAAACGGTTGAGTTCTCGAGAAACTTTACTTGACATTATTTAAAGCACATATACTCATAAATACAATCATGTGAAAGAATTGCCGCTAATGTAAATATTAACAAGGTGAGATACACGTCGAAAAAATTATATTCTTGTAGTTTTTGGAAAAACAAAAGAATGGAGCAATATGGCGTTTACGTAACCTTCTAGAGTACATTTAGAACTATCCCTTCTCATAATTTAAAGAAAAATTTGAAGCTGTTATTGAGACAATCTTGTTTTGTATTTTTTTTTAATTGCACATATTGCACGCAATTTATTGCCCGAAAACTACTAAAATTTTAAAAAAAGTACCTCACTTTAGAGAACAAATTTTATTTGGACGAAAAATACCTATTTTCAATTTTGTAGTTGCAGGAAGACACCGAAAAAATTGAAACAGTTTTCAAAAATTCAGAATTAATCGTGAAAATTGGACCAATGCCACCTTAGTAAGTGTATTTTCATCTATTCTCACAAGAAATTTAATGGAAGAAAGATTTTGGAGCCGTTTTTCAGAAATGTTTGAAAATGTCAGGGGGGATTTATGTGTAAAACACCTCAAAAAAGTAATGAATGTTTTTCAAAACAGGGGTTTCTTCAAATTTTCCAGACAGGGGTTTCTTCAATTTGGAAAAAAATCGTAGGCATAGTTTAGGGGCTAGTTTTGTTCACCTACACCGGACGGACAGACGAACAGACGGACGTTTTGCTTTCAATTGTTTTTTCGGTATCAAGGACCCACAAAACGGATTCTGGCTACACCACGTGTTAAGGGATTATTTCCCTTAATTTAGCAACTTGTTTTATCCAATTTTTCGTTATTGGGGCCTGGCAGTGAATTTTTTTTTTCGAAAATTAGCTGTTTTTTTCGCGCAGTATTACATACTTTTCCCTATCCTACGTATATTACTTTGTATATACTTACGTATACAGTAAAGTAAAAATTGGAGCGGTTTTTGAGAAATTTTTATCCGTAAATTTCAAGCGCAATATAAACAAAAACTACTCTTTCGTTCAGAAAATTGACATGACATTTTTTAAAGAGCAAATTATGTACACTCGTGGAAACAAAATTTCGCTTCGAAAATGCCTTGGCCCGCGGGCTTGAGGACGATGGACATCCCTGACCGCCGACAGCGATATCTATCGTCAGGGTTTGAAAACTACGTTCTCTAGGCCGAACTACGAAGATTAAATTTATTGGATTAGAGATGTTATGAAATATTTTTAATGCCCATTGAGAGCTCACGGTAGTAGTACAGAGGTAAAAGACTTCCGCGATTCCTACCCATGAAACTAAATTGACATTAATTTTTGTATACGTAATCTTACATTTAAGTTTCATTAATTTAAAATACGTTGTTATAAGAAAGGGACGAGAGTAGCGAATGCATAGCTCAGTGCCAAAGTGTTATTCCAGAATTGGAGAAGTGGCAGGTTCGATTCCCAGTCTAGGGAGATATTTTTATTCACTCTACATTACCACAAGATCGTCTAAATTACAACATTCTACAGTTGTCTTGCCAATGTTCTGAACAAAAGACCCAAAATTTGCATTCGCAAACAAGGCAAATATTTTAATTGTCACGAAATTACATATTTTACGATTATGTAAATTCGATTCAGAAAAACGATTTGTATAAAAAATTAACGTAAAATACGACTGCTTCTATTATTATAATGCAACTATGCTAGGGATGTCTTTCTGCTTGCAATTTTGTAGTTCAGAAGAGAGTACAATAAACTCGTCTCTTTTGTTGAGAGACATTATCAATTTTCTTCCTTTCTAAGTATCAGGCCTCAGAATTTCAACTGTCCTTGGTAGTTACGACTGCAGGTCAAAATGAGATAAGCATGCAGCGTTGCCTTTCGGTAATGAAAGAAAAATCAATATTTTCACTCACAGTCAAGCAAACGGTACTTTCAACCCCTATTCATTTTTCGACTACGCTCACCATGCAAACGAGAGCGAGTTATCGCATTAGTGGGAGGGTCAATCCATTTTAAGTGGTCCAGCACTGGTCGCTCGACCATCTCGAAAAAAATTCATATTTTGTACATACATTTCCTTATATTTTGGCTGTTCAAAACCATCTTTAACTTTTTTTATTGTATCTGGTTTACAAATGGCGGCCATTTTTCGCGCCGTGCGCCATTTTTCGCGTTTGCAGTAATTTACTCTTTCCTACATTACTCAGCTCTCTGTTATTCTAGCATTCTAGAATAAAAAGCATTCGATTCAGCATACTCTGACCTGCAAATCGAAATATTATTTACCTATTTTCTATGTTTTTATTTGGGAAGTATTTGAAACCAAATCTATGGAACGCGAATGAACGAAATTCGATTTTCAGAGAGTAATTTTTCAAAGGAGGAATAGAATCTAAGTCTTATTTTTTTCTATGCTTTTACACACAACAGTATAGTTCCTTTTTGCAACATATCATTGGTATATAAAGTACCCCTTAAAAATTATATCCTTTTGAAAATTGGAATTTTGGATTTTTTCCCAATTTTGAACTGTAATATCTCTGTTGGGGGACCAGATAAAAATCTGAAAATTGCACCCACGGTTCAAGGTCAACTTCACTCCTTGCGAGAAAATGGAGAGCGAAGTCAACACGTTGTTATGCGCCCGGTGGTACAAGCGCCAGTGCGATATGGATCTTGTACGGATACCATTTGAGAATGGTTCGAAGCACCTTCCACACAGTGGCCCACGGGATGATCAACTGTCGGGACACAGCACGCGCACTGCTTGACGCTCGGGAATTGCGCGCAGCGTTGTCGGCCAGAGCAACAACGATTTCATCAACCCCCTGTGGTTCCACCGTTCGTCGGTCTCTTCCCGGAGTGACAACCAGTTCCCCAGGTGTTTCGAACTTCGTGTTCCGCAAAGCAGGTGGAGCAAGAGGGTCCTTCCGTAATCCTTTCAGACGGCGTTATTCTCGAAATGCAGCTGCAATGTTACTGTTTTGATAAAAGAGTTTCACCAATTATACCCTGCTTCGTTTGTCGTCAACAAGTGCATGGCAACTGGACCCGTGTGTGCGACTGCGTGCACAATGCGTGATATTGTCACCTGGTGGCCATATTCGCAACTGGCCGGTGGTACTGTGACGCATACAAATCATGCAACCCATACCCTGGACAGTGATACTAGAAAGATTGTACTATAATTCATATTCTTGTTATAACGTGTTCTGTAGGGAAAGTTTAATTGTAACCACCTGTAAATAACCATCTGTACGATGGATATTTGTGACAGTTTAAAACCAGTATAACTATGAAATATGCCTGTTCGCCGAGCCAGGTGATCGAACAAAATAAGGAATATTTGCACTGTCTAAAGGGAATATCGATCGGTTCCACGAAAACATGATAGATGGTGAAAATAATTAAGATGACCCTTAAATCAAGGTGTCGATTCAGCACGTTTCACTTTAAATGTTTCTGCGGTGCAGATAACATTCCATGGAAGTGCTAAGGTTGACTGATTGACTGGTGTTCCCGGGCACGTAATCTGGTGTCATTATTTCCGTTAGAATAGTGAATGTTTTATCCCAGAAGATGGCGATGTTCCTGCCTTCTGGTGAGTTCCGTCCGGAATCCTGCAAATCGTCGCCTTATGGAAGACTTCCCTCTCAATGTATATACCCCCAGCGGGTCACCACCCAAATCGGGACAAAATCTAAGCTCCAGAAATGTACGTTGGTGTTGTGCACGTATGTGTGTGTGTGTGTGTGAAGGGGATAGGGCAAGAATGATGAAGGAAATGTCGTACGCTATATGGCCTGTTTGTTATGGTAATAAAACGGTAGTTCCCTGGTGTTGATCGAAGGCACTACGCAAAACTACCGAACAGTGCAGACGACCGCTAGAATTATTTTCGAGACAGCAGTTGAATTCCATCTAGCTAAATAGCTAGTGTAGAAAATCCTCCATCCTCCTCCTCCATCGAATCCTATGACCTTCCCGTCAGTCTCCACAGACAACGGTTAACTCCGGGCTCAGAGTATCAACTGATGTCACTACAGTGCCTCTGAAGTCCTGCGGTTCGAATCCCGACGGTGGTAGAATTTTCAAAACTAGGCAGATAGCAAAACTAGGCTGTTGCTGCCTAGAGGGGAATTCTGGCTGCCGGTTGCTCTGATCGGTAGCTTTACGTGGTTTCTCCGATCAATATCAGGCGAGTGCCGGAGCAGATTCCTAACAAACGGGCCATGGATCAAGCGCGATCTTTCCTTCGTCTTCCTTGCCCTATCTTCAACCCTTACTTACACACACACACATGCAATAGTCCCACATCTGCCGGAAGACGGGACGGTATCTTAAAGCTTAAACCAGCTGGTGCGGTGCCCCGTTGGTGGGAGATACCTGGTTAGGGGAAACCCCGCTAGACAACGGCAAGTCGGCGCCGGTTATCACCATCCAGCGGTACAAGATCACCGCCACCTCCCGAGCAAAAACATGCAATACACTTACGAGAATAACGACTTTACCAGTTGACGCGTCCGGAATCACTAGTGATCAATCAATCAAGCAAGCAAACAAGCATCTGACTAAAACCGCTAGAAGAATTAGTGACCCCGAGGGTTCTTGCCAATACTTACAACTCTCTCTTCCAGCTCTCGGTTCCTAGTTTCCAACCGCTCCACCAAGTTGCTGGTCGCGTTTTGCACAGCAGCGTCAATCATGCCTTGCACCGCCGTCTGGACAACTGCGTTCCTAGCTACAGACTCCAAGTCGACGTCACCCGAAGAAGGCACAGCACTTTCGGATTGACCCATGGTGATGTTACAATACTACCTGAAACACCATTAATATGACTCAATTAACTAGTGGTGCTACAACAGCATTTACTTTCTCGGGATATTGTTAATGGCTATATAATATATGACAATTTCTGGCATGCACTTCAATCACTACTTGAAGAATTCTCAAACAAACGTAGCGTGAAAAATACATTTTTTAAATTCAAACAAAACTAGTGGTGTCACAGAATGGTATAGACTTTCTCGTAGTAAAGTTTTCTAATTTCCTTGATGTGGACTGGCTTTACGGTTTTGCTCCATCCTTTTGCCAGCTGTCATGTATCACCGCTCAATTTTTTTTACATTTTCTCAAGTTTTTGGTTTCCTGATAGCAGAACCGAAATAATACTTTAAGAATATAAAATAAGAGTAAAACCTCGTCATAATAGGCATTTATCATTCAAAAATTTGGAGCCGTTTTAATAAAATGGCGCTTACCCGTTGAAGTAAAAGCGAAATTTAAATATCTTTTTCACAGAAAATATTTGTTTTCGAAAAATTTTATTTGAAGTCATTTGAGGTATATTCACTCGCAAGTGCAATAGTGTTCACAAATCGCTGGAAATGTGCATATTAACGGCCTGAGAAATATTTTTAAAAAATAGTTTGGTGATTTTTGAAAAAAAAACAAAAGAATACAGAAAAATGAACTTTGTGTCATTTTACTTTCCCGTATACATACGTATATACTGAGTATATACGTGGTATAGGGAAAGTTTTGTATTGCTGCACGAAAAAACGGCAGATTTTAGGCAGAAAAAAATTCATTGCCGGGCCCTGATAACGAAAAGTGGATAAATCCAATTGCTAAATTGAGAAACAAAATCCCCTGACACGTGGTGCAATAACAGTTTTGTGGGTCATTAAAACGGAAAAACCAATTGAGAGCAAAACGTCAGTACGTCCGTCTCTAAACAACGCTAGCGATTAAACCGTTCAGCCGATTTTCTCCAAAATTGATATTCTCTGATCGATCTGACTGATCACGTGGCCCCTTGAATTTCAAACCGATATTTTAATTGAGGGGTACTTTACATCAAGCCCCTGGGACATTTTCAAAACTTTCAAAAAAATGGCGCCAACAATTTTGACTAAATTGCGTAGTTAGTCTGAAGATGGTTTAAGAGAATGACGTTTTCATGTTGGTTGAAAACTCTGATTTTTCGAAAATTGAAAAAAAATCGAATTTTTTCGGCGTCTCCCTACAACTACAATTATGAAGATATAATTTTTTTAAAATAAAATGCATACATAAAAATCATCTAGGCAATGTATTCTAGAAAACAATAAGGTCCTGTTCAATTTCTAAAATACATGAGTATTTTTTGCAAAATTTTGCCTCAAACATAGGTATTTTTTTTATTTTCTTTAAACGATTTTACCTTAAAAAACGCACGTTTTTTTGTTTAAATTGGGACCTTAGACAGCATTAAGGAAACTTAAGAGAATGGTGCAGGTTTCATATTCGTTGAAATGCCGGATTTTGCAAAAGTATAGAAAAAATGTTCCGCCTCTTCCTGTAACTACAATTGTGAAGATACAATTGTTTTTCTTTATGAAATATGCTCATCAAAAACAGATCTTCAAATTAGGTTATGTTGAATTTTTCCAAAATAAGCGTATTTGTGGAATAATTGAGCGTCGAATTTAGTCGTCCCCTCCCCTAAGAGAACTTAAACCTAAGAGAATTTTAAAACTGCTACAAAATTGTTTGGTAACCTAATTTAGGCTCTTCAAATATAGAGAATAAGTAACGAAAATGCATTGTTTGAAATACATACAATTTTATAAAATGTAAAATACCAGGCAGTCTTATCTCAATATAAAGAATGTTATTCTTTATATTTGGGTCGATTATTAAGCAAACAGAACTCGACGAGATTAATATATCGAACAAAAATAGTATTTATAATATATATAATTATAAATAAATAATTATTTCTTTGAAGCAATCTTCATTGCGAATTATTAAAGCGAAGCTTTATTGAAATTTGCGCTACATTGTGCAATGGATATTTAACTAGTGGTGTTACAGAATGGCACAGACTTTCCCGTATTAGTTTTTCTGTTTCGTTTGCTCTAGGCTAGCTTTTCGGACTTGCCAATACTCTTGACAGCTGCCATCTATCGCCGCCCAAACTACATTTTTTGGACATTTTAATTTTTCGGTTTTCCAATAGTAGAACAAAAATATTATATTAAGAATATAAAAAAACAATTAAACCTTGCCGTAAATGACAATTTTCGTGGAAAAATTTTTAGCCGTCTCAAGAAAATCGCGTTTAAGCGCTACTGTAAATGCGAAATTTGAAGCTCTTTTTACGGAAAAGTTTTGAGTTTTCAAAACACTTTATTTGAAGTCATTTGAAACACTTACATTCACAAATTCAATAGTGATTACAAATTGCTGGAAATGTGCATTTTAACCGCACAAGAGAACTTTAAAAAATACATTATTGTAATTTTTGAAAAATAAAAAAATTCCCCAAAATAAACTTTACGCCATATTAAAGAGTGCAATCAGCACTATCCGTTCGAAAAGTTTGAACAAAAAATTTGAAAACGTTTTTGAGAAAATGGCGTTTGAGCGTTTCTGAAAATGCGCAATTTTGAGCTACTTTTCATAGAAAACTAATCAATTTTCGAGAAACTTTATTTGACATTATTTAAAGCAAATGTACTCATACACATAATAATGTAAACAACTCGTCGCTAATGTAAATATTAACGTGAGAGATGAGTCAAAAAAACAAATTTTTGAAAAACAAAGGAATAGAGGAATATGGCGTTAATGTCGTCTCATAGAGCACATTTAGCACTATATTTACCAAAAGTTAAAAGAAAAAATTTGGAGCAGTTTTTGAGAAAATCTTGTTTTTGTAATTTTTAAATTTCAAATATAGCGTGCAATATTGCGCAAAAACTAGCACAATTTTCAAAAAATGTACATGACCTTAATGAAAGAACTCACTTTGGACAACAAATTTTATTTGAAGGAAAAATCTCTATCTTCAATTTTGTAGTTCTAGGAAGACGCCGAAAAAATTTAAACTTTGGCAATTTTCGAAAATTAAGAGTTAACCGTGAAAATGGGACCTACGCCACCTTAATAAGTGCATTTTACTCTATTCTTACAATAAATTTAAAGAAAAAATTTGGAGCCCTTTTTGAGAAAATTTTGAAAATGTCCGGGGGGCTTCATGTAAAGTATCCTCAAATTTTGAAGAAAGTTTTTCAAAATCGAGGCGCCACGAATGGACGCAGATCGATCGGGGAATATGCATTTTGGAAGAAATGTATGGTTTACGCGCTAGTGTTGTTCACAGACGATCAGAGAGACGGACGGACGTTTTGAAAAGACCCACTTTTTCGGTATTAGGGAACCCCAAAACGTGTATGTCCGTTGAAATCTGAAATCGAATTTCCGCATCATCACATACGCTTCCCTACACTACGTATTACTCCGCATATACATACGTATACGGGAAAGTAACTAGTGGTGCTACAGAATGGCACAGACTTTTCCGTATTAGTTTTCAATTTCCTTGGATCTTCGCTAGCTATTCGGAATTGCCACATTCTCTTTCTTGCCAGCTGCCATCACCGCACCTTATCACCGCACCGCCTCATCACCGCACAAACTACTTTTTTTCCTAATTTTCTTAATTTTTCGTTTTCCTGTAGGTAGAACGTAAATATTAATTTTAGAATATTAAAGAACACAAAAACCTAGCACTAAGGTCCGATTAAATTAAGAAGGTGATTGACATTTGTGAGTGGAGGGGACCGACGTTGCCAGGTCGCAAACCACTGAGCACGTGTTACCGGGACACGAAAACAAACACTTCAAAAAATACGTGTAAAAGTGTAAAAAATACGACAAAAGCCTAACCTCAACGCAACTCATCACAACACAGTACACATTGCGCGCGCAGCACAGGCAGAAACGCGGGCGGCGTGGCGGCAGGGAAGTCGCTGTGCGATGCTCAAACGTTCCCCGTGTTCGGCAGTGGCAACTGAGCGACCTCACACGTCACGTTTTGTCTCTCTGGTTGGCAGCTGCCATGGAAACGGGAGAGGCGTCCTGACGTCACACAGAACTGTCAATCACCTTCTTAATTTAATCGGACCTTAAATGGCAATTTTCTTTGAAAAATTATGTGCCGTTTTAAAGAAAATTGCGTTTTTGCGCTACTAAAAATGCGAAATTTGAAGCTCATTTTCACAGAAAATTTTTGAGTTTTCAAAATACTTTATTTAAACTTATTTGAAGCACTTACACTCACAAATGTAATAATCTTCACAAATTGATGGTAATGTGAATATTAAAGATGTGAGAGATCTTTCAAAAAAAGTACATTTATATAATTTTTGAAAAAACTCAAAATAAACTTTACGTCATATTAAAGAGTGTAAATTGCACTATCTGGTACAAACGTTTCAAGAAAAAATTTGCAGCCATATATGAGAAAATGGCGTTTGAGCGTTTCTGAAAATGCGGAAATTTTAGCTAGTTTTTACAGAAAATGGTTGTGTTTTCGAGAAATTTTACTTGACATTATTTAAAGCTCATGTACTCCTTAATATAATAATGTCAACAAATCAAGGCTAACGTAAGTACTAACGACGTCAGAGACAAGTCAAAAAAATTATATTTTTGCAATTTTTGAAAAACAAAAGAATTGAGCAATACGGCGTTTTTGTCATCTCAAAATACATTAAGCACTATACCTACCAAAAGTTTAAAGAAAAAATTTGGAGCCGTTTTTGAGAAAATCTTGTTTTGTAATTATTTAAAATTGCACATATTGTACACAATATTGCGCGAAAACTACTTAACTTTTCAAAAAATGTATATGGCCTTAATGATAGAACTCACTTTGGACAACAAATATTATTTAAAAGAAAAATCTTTATCTTAAATTTTGTAGTTCCCGAATGACGCCGAAAAAAAATTAATTTTTGACAATTTTCGAAAATTCAGAGTTATCCGTGAAAATCGGACCTATGCTATTAAATCAGTAAAATCTAGAGTAAGTAAATATTGTGCATTTTAAGTAAAATTACCATATGAACCCATTGCAGTCCCACGTTTAAACTTGCAGCATCTGTTTGGAAACATACAAGAATTATTTTAGAATTTTTTTCAATTTTTTTGATGAGCATTTTGAAAAAAACTCAAAATCAAAATTTACATTCAAATTTGAAAACCTTTTTGAACTCAATCCCTACTGATAATCAATCCCTAATTGTATATCATATAAAAGACCATAAAGAAAGCTGCAAAACTTGCAAACTTGTTCCAGCTGCAAACTTGTTCCAGCTCTCTATCTTAATTTGGAGAGGTTCTACATCAATTTAAAAATTTTCGGAAACCCAATTTTGTAAAATTTCACATGTCTATATTTCACAAACGGGTGGAAATATTTTACTCAAACTTGTAGTTTTCTTATTCTTCATTCATACTACCTATGAGTCAAATTTCATCTGAATCTGAGATGGTGCTGTAAAATGACTGTGTTGACTTAATATGGAATGACCCAAGTAACAAGAGTATTTAAAGCATTTTGTAAGTTATCTCAACCAGTTATAATGTCTGCATGAGAAGTGAATAGGAATGTGTAATCGGCAAAAAAAGTTACTTGTGAATTAATTAAATGTGGATGTCCGAAATGTAAATATTAACTAACTATTGATATTTTTTAGGTATAGGGATAGGAGTTATGATTGCTTTTTTTCCCAATTGAGGGATAGTAATTTAGTGTAAAAGAAGCGATATCTATTGCTGTCAATGAATTAATGGTAGAATTTGGGAAATGTTTAAATACTATATTAGGAAGTTTATTAAATCATGGCATCGTAAATTTAATATCTGCCCGAGACGCAAATTTGATACGCTCAGGAACCGTGTAGTATGGATTTTAAAGATTTTGTAATGCATTTAGATGAAATGAATAATTGTTAATCGGATTATTAGTAAATGCCCTATAAAAATTGCTGCGCAAAAAGTTCCTCTTTTTCAGAAACTGAAACGGCAGTTTAATTTGAGAGTCTTAAAATGGTTATTTGGTGTTTCTCTTTTGTTATAGTTCGAATAGCAGACCAGAGCGATGAAGAATTAGCAATCTAAAGCTAGCAGCGCCCAGAGACCAATCTCATCCACACCATATCCAAAATTTTAGGCTAATTAAAAGCTCTATTCCCGAATATTAGGCTCCTCAGGATTTCCCAAAATGGTGCTAGCTTTAGACAAAAGCTAGCAGCGCCCAACCAGAACCAATCTCAAATTCAATTCAAAAATCAGAAACCCTTCCAAAATTTATGAATAATTTTAGGTTCTTAGAAAAAAATTATCCCCGCGTTCATATTCCAAAATTAAGTCCTGTGCAAACAGAAACAATTAATACTGATTCTTATGGGCGAATTAATATCAACATCAAAAAATCTTAGGAAAAATCTGAAACCCTTCCCAAAAGTTAAGAATAATTTTAGGCCCTTAGAAATAAATTATCCCCGCGGTCATATCCCAACAATCGGGGCCGTACAATGCAAAACAATTAACATTTGTTCTTACGGGCGAATAAACACCAAAATCAAAAAGTGGATTAATCCAGTTGCAATATTTAAAAAAAAAATCCCCTAACACGTCGTGTAGCCGGTGATACCGAAAAACCAATTGAAAGGAAAACGCCCGTCCGTCCGTCCGTCCGTCTGTGAACACTGCTAGCGCCTAAACCAAACGTACGATTTCTTCCAAAATGGATATTCCTCGGTCAATCTGGTTCTAGTCGAAGTTTGAGATTATGAAAAAGATTCTGCCAAATTTGGGGGTACTTTACATGAAGCCCCACCCCCGACATTTTCAAAGTTTTCTCAAACACGGCTTCAAATTGTTTCTTTAAATTTCTTGTAAGAATAAACTAAAATACACTTATGAAGGTGGCAGAGGTCCGATTTTCACAGATAACTCTGACTTTTCGAAAATTGCAAAAGTTTAAATTTTTTTCGGCGTCATTCTGGAAGATAGATTTTTCTTTCAAATAAAAATTGTTGTCCAAAGTGCGTTCTTTCATTAAGGTCATGTACATGTTTTTGAAAACAGTAATTTTCGCGCAATATTGCGTGCAATGTGTGCAATTTTAAAAAATTACAAAATCAAGATTTTCTCAAAAACGACTCCAAATTTTTTCTTTAAATTTTTGGTAGGTATAGTGCTAAATCTACTCTAAAAGCCATATTGCTCTATAGGTTGGTTTTTTCAAAAATTACAAAATTGTAAATTTTTTCACATTCTCACATCGATAATATTTACATTAGCGGCGATTTTTTCACATTATTATATTTACGAGTACGTTTTTTAAATAATGTCAAGTAAAGTTTCTCGAAAACACAACCGTTTTCTGTGAAAAGTTTTCAAATTTCTCGGCATTTTCAGAAACGCACAATCTCCATTTTCTCATATATGGCTGCACATTGTTTCTTCAAACTTTTGTAATGGATAGTGCGAATTACACTCTTTACTACGACCTAAAATTTATTTTGAATTATTTTTTTGTTTTTTCAAAAATTATAATTTTTTTAAACCTCTCTCGCATCTTTAATATGTACATTACCAGCAATTTGTCAAAATTTTTACATAAGTGCTTCAAATAACTTCAACTAAAGTATTTTGAAAACTCAATCATTTTCTGTGAAAATGAGCTTCAAATTTCGCTTTTTAGTAGCGCTAAAACGCAATTTTCTTTAAAACGGCTCATAATTTCTAAAAGAAAATTGCCATTTAGGACTAAGTTTTGTGTTCTTTAATATTCTAAAATTAATATTTCCGTTCTACCTACAGGAAACTGAAAAATTAAGAAAATGACCAAAAAATGTACTTTTGGCGGTGATAGATTGAGGCTGGCAAGAAAGAGTTTGTGGCAATTCCGAATAGCTAGCGAAGAGCCCAGGAAATAGAAAACTAATACGGGAAAGTCTGTGCCATTCTGTAGCACCACTGGTTTGATTTTGGTGTTTATTCGCCCATAAGAATCAATGTTAATTGCTTCTGTTTGTACAGCCATGATTTTTGGAATATGAACGCCGGGATAATTTTTTTCTAAGAGCCTAAAATTATTCTTAACTTTTGGGAGGGGTTTCAGATTTTTCTTAAGGTTTTTTCATTTGGGTGTTCATTCGCCCATAAGAATCAATGTTAATTGTTTCTCTTTATACAGCCCTGATTTTTGGAATATGAACGCGGGGATAATTTTTTTAAGAGCCTAAAACTATTCTTAAATTTTTGGAAGGGTTTCAGATTTTTGAATTGATTTTGAGATTGATTCTGGGCGCTGCTAGCTTTAATCTAAAGCTAGCAGCGCTCACGATTTGGGGAAATCCAGAGGATCGGGAATAGAACATTTCATTAGCCTAAAACTTTGGATATGGTTTGGTTGAAATTGGTTTCTGGGCGCTCTAGCTTTAGATGGCTTGAAGAATTTGGTTGGATTTGAGATAAGTAGTTATTAAACTTAGCATATCGATGTTCTTGTAACTTTTTCTGAACGGTTTGGGTTAATAAATTTAGTGTTCTCTTAATTGTGGGATCATGTGTTACCTACCATTTGCGACGTGTAACGTGTTTGAGTTATTAAATTTAGAACTTCTTTGGGTAAATTATTAAAAGACTGTTGTTTGGTAGTGAAAGAATGAATCGTTGATAATTCTAGTGATTTTGTGACATGGTATATAATAACTGAAATTTCGTCGTTTGTCAGAAGACGTAAGTAAAGAGGAAGGAATTTTGTGAAGTGTTGCATATAAGAATTAAATATAGTGAAATTAATCCTCCCTTTTATGTAAAGTTAAGATTTCATGAAAAGTACTGGTTTGTGGTCTGAATTTAATTCTGGAATACAATATTGCAAAATTGGAAAATTTATATTTTGAGAATGTACAATATCAAGAATATCCGGAAGAATCTTAGTATTATATGAATACTAAGTTGGCTGACAAAGACCATAAATTGACCAATTATTTAAAGTAGTTAGATTATATAAGAATTGACCACAAAGAAGTAGTATTACATCCTCAACCTTTGTTCGGCATTTAAATCACCGAGTAGACGTGTTCTTGCATTGTTGTTTAGTAGTAATTCTAGAGTCAATTTAGATAATTTTTGTTAGGTGGTTTGTACAGTTATTATATTTACAAGGCCTACAGAAAAGATAACAGTGAGAGCTACTAATTCTAGATTAGTAGAGTTGGGAACATATATTTGTAAATGTAAGATTTTTTGACATGTAAAAATTACTACACCTTCTCCAGTAGCGGTAGTCATCCTATCTTCTCTGTATGTTTTATAATTTGGATTATTGCATTTTTTGGAATGAGTTATATGTATTTCAGTAACACAAGCAATATCAATGTTATGACTGTATACGAAATGTTAAAATTCAGCTAGTTGGCGTAGAAGACCATTAACATTCTAATTTAAAAATTTTACTTTAGTGTGATCCATTAAGCATTTGTGAAATAACGTGGAGATTAGGAGATTAGGCTGAACAGCGACAAGCTGTAGAATACTCGCTTTACTGCTACTATTACTACTATTGAAATAACGTCTTGAATTAATTGATGCATTTGTGGAAGTAAAGATTTTAGTATTCAATTTGTTATAATGGGAAGTATGTTTTAAAGCCTGAACTATTAATGGGAGAAAAAGTAAAAGTGTTGTTAAGATGGTGTTGAGAGTTTGTAGATATTGAAGGTAGATAAGGAAAATTATTCATAGTCATAAAAGGGGGAGTTATTGAAGAAGGCAGAAAGGACTTTATGGTGGAATGAGTTTTATTTTTTGCATAATTTTGGTTTTGCAAAGGTGTAGATGAAGGTTTTGCAAAGGTGTAACTTTCAATTAGAATTTGAAATTATATTTGTATTTGAAATTAAGAATTGTTTCTTACAGATACATCCTCAATAGTTAGCAGTGTGATCCTCATGACAATTACAACATTGCGGGATATAATTAATTGGATTTTGCACTTTGAATAATGATGTTTCTCAGTATATCTCACACATTGAGGTTTTAATGTGCAGTTGGCTTGTGTATGATTGAAGTTTTGGCAATTTTTACACTGTATAGGAATATTTGATTTGGAGCAACATGTAATTTTCACAATAAGCTGTTAAATAGTTTATCTAGTTTTATGATAACCCTATTAAGGTCGTTGTCTGTGAGTTCAAGTGCACATATTTCTAATGGTTGTTGATTTTTATTAAATAATCTGTATACAGATGTAATAGTATATGTTTTAAATAATTCAGCTTTAATTTCCCAATTAGTGTAGGAAATAGGAATATCATCTAACATTGCTGAGGTTTGTCGCATCGGATCATGATAGGAAAAATATGGAATTTTATGTGTATTACAAAAAAGTCTATACTTTCAAAAATCATCAATGAAATAAAAGAAAATGGAAATATAGTCACTTTTAACTTTTGGTAGTGAAATCTGATTGTGCAATTTGTTTTATCTCTGAAATAAATGAACCAAAATTAATTAAAATCTTGTAAGTTTTTGATATATTAATTAGTGGAATATAAGTTTTATTTTGTTTTGATTGATTCGTAACTTGAGGTGTAGGAATACTACGTCCTCTGGAAGATCTTGATATGGATTGGAAGTAAGGGCACAGTAAGATGTAGAAGGATCATCCATAGTCAGTTAACGTTTGCGTTTAGAATTATTGTAGTCCATAAATGTTACATTTTCAGGTGGTAATGAAACACTGGAAGAAGAAGATTTAGAAAACTCACTTGTATTCACTATCACTGCTTGATTTAAATTCACAAGTTCCTGTTGAGAATGAAGTTTTTGTGGTAAATCTTGTGCGAGTTGATGTACATAATTTCTTGTTCTAATGCACTGATTCTTACATATTTCAGACCATAATTAATTCACCGTTATTTGGAATGTCAGCAATACTACGTAAGTTAGGAGTTTCCATTTAGTTTGGATTGTTTACCATGTTGAGTGAGTCAGCTATAAGCTGCCCCATAGGGCAACTTGAAATGTCCATTAAATACTGCTCAAATCACTTCAGTTTTTGCTATCAAAAGAAACAGCAAATGATTCAGTTTATAGTATTAGTACTTGTTGCTTGTCACTACTATCACAATATTCACTATTTAACAAAATGTATAAGAAGCTGTTACAATTGATACTTTTAAGTCAAGGCCTCCCACACAGTCTTGAAAAGCACTTTGTGAACTAAGCGATGGTGGCAGTGATGAGGTAAAGATATTTTATTTACTACAGCTTATGTTTACAAATTAGACTTAATCAAAATTATTCAAAAAATATTTGACAATCACTATTTTGTCTGTGTTGCGAGGTATAGAACATACATATATTCACTAATAATAATAATAATAATATATTTATTTGTCACATAAATACGCATAAGCCATGTATGACAAGTCAGCATATGTACATAATAATAAAATGTACAATATAGATATTTCAAAGTATTAAATATAGAAAAGAAGAAAAAAAGAAATGAATATTAAAATTGAAAAACTATACTAATAAAAAAATCCCCATCGGTTTGTTCCTAGATTTATCTAAAGCATTTGACATTATTGACCATCACCTAGTTATCCAAACTTGAAATTTTGGAAATTTGAGGCATTGCACATCAATGGGTTAAATCTTACCTTTCAAATCATTGTCAAGTAGTCACAATCAAGCATGTTAGAGATAAAAAGATTTCAACCCATTTTTCCCAACCTAGAATGATAAATTATGAAGTACCACACGGATCAATCCTAGGCCCTATATTATTTCCCTTATACATCAATGACATGCCCCTGACTCTACAAAAGATCAAAATAGTCCTATTTGCAGATGACACAAACATTATTATTAAAGTAAGTACTCAACAAACTCTACAAAAAGGAGCACAAACAGTTCTAGAAGCACTAGTAAAATGGTTCCAGGAAAATGAACTCATAAACACTAGTAAAACTGTTTCTAAACTTTCAAAATCCACCCTCTAAAGAAAAGCCTCAACACAATTGATGATAAAAAATATGCCTGTAAAAATTGCCCAAAAAACAACTTTCCTTGGATTGACTATTCAAGATGATCTAAAATGGAACTCTCACATCACAGATCTAAACAACAACCTAACCAAGTCATGTTATGCTACGTTCTTAAGTCAAATTCTAACTTGGATACGCTGCGAAGAGTATACTTTGCAAATGTGCACTCGCATCTAAAATACGGAGTCATATTCTGGGGAAATTCTCCAGAAAGTATTAACACTTTCATCATCCAAAAACGAATATTGAGAATAATAACAAACACAAATAGAGTCTTGCAAACCAATTTTCAAAAAATTACTAATTCTACCACTACCATGCAAGTACATTTTTAAAATATTAATCTTCACAAAGAAGGCACTTTTGGAAAACTAGGATTCTGTTACTCTGAATGCAGAAGTTCATAACTACGATACTAGACAAAAAAGAAATCTGCATGTCGCACACAGAGAAACTTCACTCTTTCAAAAAAGTACCCTTATCGAAGGCATTACACTATATACCAAACTCCCTAGTGAATTTAAAATCTCAAACTCAGTACACACATTCAAAAATAAACTGAAAGCTTTCCTGTTAAACCATACATTCTAAAGCACAAAAGAATATATACATCATAAACACATATCTACATAAATATAAACTAGTACTAATAATTTTTACATACTCTGTTGCATGTTTGAAACCCCCGAACTGATTGTTGGATGTAAGGAATGAACCCAGCCTAGGCAGCAACTCATAAGACGACGACATTTTTTTCTTTCTTCTCTCTTTCTTTTTTTCCTTTTTTTATTAGTATTGTTTTTCAATTTCACTCTTCTTACAATACAATTTATAAAATTAAATAACATTGTATTGTAGTGTATTTAATACAAAAATTGAATTTAAATTCTGTATTATATTTAATACTTAGAAATATCTACATTGTACATTTTATTATTATGTACATGTTCTGACTTGTTGTACATAGCTTATGCTGTATTTATGTGACAAATAAACATATTATTATTATTATTATTATTATTATTATTATTATTATTATTGTTGTTGTTGTTGTTATTATTATTATATTATAACCATTGAAAAGTAGACAATAACTGGTAAAAAAAAACTCACACTTAAGCTACATGTGCACTGGGTCTGATGAACGGGACCAGATGGACGGCAATTTTTCAGGTATAACTATACATAATATATTAGACTCCCCCCCTCAAAAAGTCATCATTTATGTTCTGTTAAACTTGTAAATTACAAGATAATAACTATCCCTCTGTGTTCATTGCAAAAATTATAAAACACATTGTCAAATACTGATACATTCTTTGAAATATCATGAAAGAGAGAGAATAGTAGTAAAACATTCTCATGAACTATTGAGAATCCTCCACCAACATTAGTACAGTCCAACATATTTTAAAATGAGTTGAATATAAATAATGTAGCCTAAATGTTGAGAATGTCCATAAAATGAACAACCAAATAATTTTGGTAACACATCACGAAGAACAATATAATGGGTCACAAAAATGTGATGTATCAGATAAAATGCCATGTTTGTCCCTTATTTTTATTGGTCAGACAAAATGAAAATTAATACATGTAAATGAAAACTAACATTATTTGTAACTATCCTCACTGACAATGAAACATGGAATAGAGAATACACATAATATAGATATTAGCAATGTTTGTGTAATATCATGAATATGGAATTTACCAAGGTTAGTATCTGAAACATGAAATATCAAATTGAGACCTACAGTAATAATGATCAGACATTTTTTAACATATACAATACTTTAATTTACATATATTTACATATAATATAAGAAATATAGTAAAACATGATTATCAGAACTCTCCACCTCTTCATGTTGGCTTATTTCCCCTAATTTTTTTTTTATTTTAAAAGACTTGTTCATGTGATTGGAAACTACAGTTGGTTTCTGTTTTTTACTTTCCCGCCTTATAAATACTTCGTAAGAAGAGAAAGTTACGTAATCCTGCGCCGGAAAACGGTGAATTTTCGCCAGAAAAGCTCAAAGCTGGGGTAACGAAAAAGTGGATAAAACCTGTGGCTAAATTTAGAAAAAAAAATCCTCTATCTCGTGGTGTATTCAAAATCCATGTTTTGTAGCTTCTTGATACTACAAAATCGATTGACGGCAAAACGTCCGTCTGTCCGTCGTCAACGCTAGCGCCTAAACCGTAGCGCCTAAACCGTTCAGTTGATTTTCTTCAAAATTGATATTCCTAACTCGTTTTTACTGATGTCAAGGCTCCTTGGAATTTTAATTTTAATTTTTGCGGGTACTTTGCATGAAGCCCATCGGAGATTTTCAAAGTTAAAAGAAAATGGCTCCAAATTTTTTGATTAAATTTTGTTGTTGAATAGTGCGAAGGACGTTTAAGGGAATGATGTAGGTATCATTTTCGTTGATATCCCCAATTTTTCGAAAATTGTAAATAACTATTTAAGAACTGCAAAATTGAAGATACAGATTTTTGCCTCAGACAAAGTCGGATGTACAAAATTAGCACTTTAAATAAGAAGAGAAACTTCTCCTAAGCAGATTACGACCTTGCTTGACAGCAAATGGCCTAATCCCAGATCACCAATTTGGCTTCAGGCAACAACATTTGACTACTGAACAAGTTAATAGAATTACTAACTTGATAGAGAAAACATTCCAAGAAAAATAGTACTGTTCAGCAGCGTTTTTAGACATCACTCAAGCTTTCGATTAAGTTTGGCACGATGGCCTTCTCTACAAAATCAAACGCTCCCGAACGTATCCATACTTCAATATCTTCAGATCTTACCTCTCCCACCGAACATTCCAAATTAAGTACCAAAACGAATTATCCAACCTCCCTCCAATCCAATCCGGAGTACCCCAAGGTAGTGTGCTCGGCCTATTCTTGTACCAGTTATACACGTCAGATATACTGGAAACTGAAAACACTACAATAGCTACATTTGCAGATGATACTGCCATATTAGCCAAGGACGATGACCCAATTGAGTGACCCAATTGAGTGATTGATGACCCAACCCCATCTAGTGTTGATCGATGAATGGGCAAACAAGTGGAAAATAAAAATTAACGAAAGCTAGTCAGCTCATATTACTTTCACTTTGAGAAGACAAACATGCCTCATCGTAAACATTAATAATAAACTGATTTTGCAAGTTGAAAGTGTGAAGTATTTAGGTATACATCTGGACAAAAGGCTTACCTGGAAATTCCACATACAAGCCAAGAAGAAGCAACTTCAACTACAAGTGAAAAGACTGTACTGGCTACTAGGATACCATTCGAAGCTATCCATAGACAATAAATTATTGATTTATAAAACAATAATTATTCCTATTTGGACCTAATCATCCAAAGCAATCACTTAAGCATCCAAATCTGGGGCACGGCAAGCAGATCAAATCTCTCCATTTTACAGAGAGTTCCATAAAAACTCTTAGGATGATTGCTGCAGCACCGTGGTATTTCTCAAACACAACACTACACAGAGACTTAAAAGTACCGACAGTCTTCGAAAGAATCGAAACAAGCGGCTCAAGCTATATTCATCGTCTGGAAACGCACCCAAATTTTCTAGCCATCAACCTCTTAGGTAAAATAATACTGAAGAAACCTACCGATTATCCAGAATTACGTCCTTGCAACTTCATTATAGATTTTCAAATTAGTCTCCATTTGTACAATCAAATATATTCCTCAACTTTGACTCTTGAACACTAAATTGACTCTTTCTGTTCTAGACGCAAGAAGACGGTGAAATGTGCCATTGGGATACTTTCACCCACAAACTGTCATTGTCATTAGTTATTTATCACTGTCTTTAATTACCAATGTTAGCATTTTTACTAATTATTTGAATGTAAAATAGACTGTAAATTTACTTTGTTCAGAATATATAAAAAAATTTAAAAAAAGGTCATGTACCATTTTTTGAAAAGACGAGTAGATTTTGCGTAAATGGCGCTTCAAATTTACAAACAAACAAAAAATGTTTCTCAAAAACTGCTCCAAATTTTTTCTTTAAATTTTCTTCACTTGTGTAATGAGGGACGATAAAAAATATGATTTTAGTCCTACATCCGGGAATTACTTAGTTTTTGGATAATTAAAAAAAATATTTTTTAAAAAATACAAAATTGTAGATAAAGATTTTTACCTCAGACAAAGTCTGTTGTACAAAACTTTTGTTGTCTTTAAAACAAGTTATGTAGAATTTTCTGAAAAACGAATAATTTTCACTTCAAGTTGACAAAAAAATTTTCTTAAAAACCACTACTTACATATCACTAATGGTTCCGAAATTATTATTACTTATAATACACTCTTAGTACTTAAAATTATTAATACAGTATAACTTGCTCAATGCAGAATGTATATAAGGTGGAAATCTGTCTAATGTGAACATAAATCATAGTCCTGTCAACCATAAATTCTACAGTATTACATTGCATAATATGGAATCTTTGTCTAATATAGAAAAAAATACAGGTCCCTTGAGATTCAGTATAGAGCAAGTTTTACTGTTCTACCTAAATAGTGTAGCAGAATAAGATAGGCAAAAGTTCCCCTGGGGATACATTTTATTTACATTGAAAATAATATTTGAAGAGTGCAAATTTTTTACCCATATTATGCCTATGAACCTTCACTTTAATAATTCTTGCAATTTTCAATAAATAATAGAGGTTTTTCGAGAATTTTTTCAGGAGGTTTATTTCTAATTTTGACTATTATAATCAAAAAAAAAGGTGGGGGAAATACATTTTTCCCCTTAATTTTTATCTCATGTTTTGGTGCATATAATAAAATGGGCTAAATATAAATTTGTAGCCCTGTAAATTCTCGTTTCCAAAAAATTTCAACCTTTTATCTTACAATTTACACCTAACATCTCAATATAAAAAAACAGTAATTTACTCGTTTCTTATCTTTTTTTTTAATTAGGTTTTGTTTTATTAGAATTCATAGTTTGTCCATTTCATTTTTATTTTATGTTAATTAGAAAAGATAAATAATGAAAAACAAAATTGTAAGAATAATATTATAATTCAATACTATAATAATATTTTAGGGCTAATATTCAATATTCCATAATTGGAATATTGAATAAATTAAGATTTTAACTAAAAATAATGAGTTTATAAACACAATAGAACAACATTACAAATAATATTAAATATTATGTTACAAATAATATTAAATATTATTTGTAACATGTTAAAACAATATTGTTAATATTATCCCAAACAATTGTACCATATGTGAAAACACAAAAACACAATTGATATGTGATGTTTGTGATTATTTTATATGTTGGCCTACAGTAATATTAATATCTATTTCCACTCACTGATCCCATGAATCTCAAGATTAACATATGGTTACCTCAATGTTGCAAATTTATTACTCTTTATTTAACTCTCCAGCTCAAGAAAAACAAACATACTAGAATCTGTCCCATTTTTCACATAAACATTATGTATTATATATGTTAACATTATTTTGTTATAATTTAATTAATTAATCAGATGAAATAATTTTTGACATGTATGTATGTATTGTGCTAATGTAATGTTAACAAATACTCGATAGCAGAGTTCTATGCCTCTTTAGACTGAAACAGAGTTGTGATGAACACATTGAGCATTGCCATTCTCTTTATTTTTTTAAGAAGTAACTGGAGTCACAATCCTTTGCCAACCAACATGCATTTTGCAAAAATATTGAATATCATTAACATATAGAATCTAGATTACTACAATAATTAACAGTTCTGTGGAAGAAATTGTCCTATGAACAGAAACTGCAATGACAATAACTATTATACCAAATATAAAAATTATCTAAAATCTCAATCATTCAATACACAAAAGAATAATTTGTACAGACAGTCCTACACATGTTAGAAAATCTAAAAGCAACTTTCATAATAAAAGCTACAGAAATATCCAAGTATGTGCAGTCAAGACTGGTGTGTGTAATGGTAAAAGAAACCTTCCTACTGGAAGATGTAAGATTTCAACTGCAGCCAGTAGTGTAGCTTCATTTGGTGTCACCTGGGACAAAACTAATAATATCACCTCCTTCATAAACAAAATATAAAAATATTTATAACTGAATAGTACAGATGTTATCTAATAAAAAATATAAAAGTATATTTGGACATGACATTTATAGCATATTAAAAACTGTACGTGATTCAGAATAATTGAAATATAATTTTTGAATAAATAATTATATAATTCCAACTATAAAATTTTTCAATTGGTGGCACCTCTCAAACAGTGAAACCTGGAGTGGACCCCCCCCCCTGCCCCCATCTAACTATGCCGCTGACTGCAGCTGCCCCACCCAACGTGCACTAAGAGTAGTACAGAACAAACTAAAAAAAGAGACAGCAAGAAATATGGGAAGTTCTCTACTGTACTGATGTGATGACAAATAAAGAATGGACACAGGCAGAGTACACAGGCATGTGATTACACGCCTGGAAGTGCATGGATCTCACCCCCGGTTATGCGAGACAAAGTTTCCACAAACCAAATAACAAATGTATATGCAGTGAATGAGAAAGACACTTGTGAGCATTATCACATAATAAATTGTGCCAAATAGATCATATCTATTACTATGTATGCTGCCAAAAAACTAATTGCATGTGCGAATTTCCATCATTATTATAGTCCTACACAAATGAAAACTGTCAGAAATGAATCTGCAGCTTACTGTGATAACCTTTTTATGTTGTTCTGAATAGATTGTAGACAGGAGAGATGTCAGGTTATTAAAATTGCCTACATTCTCCTGAATATTAATTCTGAAATTTTACACTTCTCCGAACATTAATCAATAACAATGAAATAGTACGGCATTTTTATTTCATTTCCTGCTACCTATGTATTTCCAAAACCACATTTCTTGAATTATATTACCCAACAAATGAGACAAATATAACAGTGGTTTCGCTTTTTTTCTTTACTTGAATGTTTTATGTGGGAAAAATTAACTCTCAATTCACAATCATCATCATTCCTCACATTCCTCATTCACATTACCAATTAACCTTCATTTAAAAATTTACAGAATAATATTCCATATTTTATGGGGTTAGGGACACCAGAACATAAAATGTTCCTGTTTTTATGAATAATGTCATTACACATTTTTTATGAATAATGTCATTCAATTTTAAAAATAATGTCATTACACAGCAATTTTTTGTTTGTTTGAACACTTCACTTGTAAACTCACTAGTAACTTATTGGTCTGATATTTAGTGGTTAGGCGGAAGAGCAGGCCCTATGGCCTGAGCCTCGCCATTAATAAAGGCATTTTTATTATTATTATTATTATTATATTCAAATACCTTACCTTGGAAATTTAAGAAATGTGCCTTTTTGATTGTTGCTTTATCCAAGAGATGTGATCCAGGTCTGGCGGAATGTTGTCTGGTCAGGGAATGATAGTTTTACCATAAGATGTTTAGAGTTTATTTTCTTGTCAGATTTAAAGATAGTGGTTAGGAACTCTAGAACTAAAATATTCCTAGTAATATTAATTTAAAGGAAATTTTAAAAAATAATGCCATCACATAGCACACTTTTATTGCTGTAACAACACTTCTCTTGTAAACTAGCTAGTCACTCATTGTTCAGCTCAGAGTCAAACAACTTACCTTGGAAAACTAGAAAAGTGCCTTTTTGATGGTAGCTGGCCGCCGCTTTATCCAAGAGATTTGTTCACGGTGAGCCCAACTGTGTGCTGTTCCAGTCAGGGCCTGGTCAGGGCAGAGCCAGGGAATATAATTGAATTAATTGTCAGTTGCGTAGTGCATATTGTGAGATTTAAATGTAGTGATTTCCCAACGTCAAGAGCTGAAAGGATAGGAGGAAACTTTCGTCTAATCGAGAGCTTCAATACAAAAAAATGTAAGTTGTAAAGAAGCTTTCAATTGGGTAAACGCGTCCCAACTGTTATCCGTCAAAAATTACTGTATTTTAATTGGACAGTAATAGTTCTTGGTTGGCTCCTTCTCCCACGAAAATCATACGGGGAATTTCCGCAATGATACCAATCCACAAATACTTAAACATTGACGCGTAAAATAATCATTATAAGGTCAGTTTCTCCTAATCAAATTAGCCTTTGTTTAATTGGAACTAGTATAAATTTCCTGCAAAGTTTAAACTTTACTTCATTTTCTCCATGAATGACCGGGCGTTTACGTTAAACGAGTTTCGTCTTAAGTCACAACTTTTAGGTTAGAATAGTTTTAAGAACTTTCTGTGACAAATGGAAGAAAAAAATTGTGACGACACAAAAATCAAAAGAAGTAAAAGCTTCGAACAAGACGAAATTAATCTCTTGGTAGCGTTAGTTAGAGAAAACAAAAATACATTTCAATGTAAGAAAACTGACAATGTTACAGTAAAAGAGCGAAAAAGCATGGAAAATTTAATGAGATTAGTGGTTGGACATTGGGAAGTACTTAGAGGGAAGTATGAAAATTTAAAGATGGTGAACAAACAAAAATATGCAGCAGAAAAGAAATATGTTTCAGGAACTGGTGGAGGCCAGGGCCATTACATTTGATAACTCTCACAGATTCTAAAGTTAAAGAAATATTAGATGTCCAAGTAGGGTTGCCAGATAGTCACTATTTTTATATCTGATTCACAAATCAAAAAATGGAAAATAGTAAACATGACAAAATATCTTATCCCATAAAGAAAAAAAATTATTATGTGAGTGATCAAGTATTAGTAGAGGTTTCAGTGTTTGTTATGGCAAGTTTTTAATCTCAGTTAGAGCTGACTTTACTTTGATGGCATTCCTATCTATTGCGCATGTCCGTGGAGTTGTCTTAGTTTGGGTTCTATTCTTAATATGTAGTGTTACATATTGCGAAGCACAGTGCACAGTACAGCATTGCAAATGTTTGCTATAAATCTGTTTTATTAATGCTTGTTAGCCCTACTGCAGACAGAGAATTTTATTTGAAGATTTGAACTAAGGTATAAAAGATTTATTCCATTGTATGCAAAAGCAAAGCTCAATTTCACACTTGGCCATGTTTTAAAAAATAAAAATAATTTTTTAGATATTTTTACATTATATAGCCTACATTTAAGTAAAACTTAATGTGGAAAAAAAACTTAAACTGCTACTGATGTAGTCAATTACTTAAAAATTGCTTTTGATATATACAACAAAGATAATTGAAAAATGTATCTAGTATTTTATTGTTGAAGAGGGTCTGTGTACCAAAATCTTAGATTTCTAAGAGGATGCATTTTAGGATTCTGTGTCAGTCCAGAATCAGTTATGTCACATACTGATTGAAAATAGCCTTGAAGTAAAAAATGTCTTAGCATATGGCGCTAATAATGCATCTGTTAATTTCAGAGTAAATGACTCGGTGCAGGAGAAGTTATTGTTGGAAAATGATTGCATATTTGCAGCTCAATCCAATAACTGCATTATTCATAACTGTGCAAAGAATGTTCTGAAACCATTGTCCTTTGATGTTGAAAATATCATGTTAAAAGTGTATGCAGTTTTTTTCAAATTCAGTGAGAAAGTTTGAAGAATTAAAATAATTTTTATATTTTTGTGAATCTGAATTCCAGATAATTATTAAGCATGTTACATTAAGCATAATGCAATGGTTATCTTTATTCAAAGCTGGAGAGAGATATTTGCACCATTGGAGACTATTGAAGGCACACTTTATTTCACTCAAACTAAAAGAATTCAATCTGGAAAACAGTGATGGCTTCCAGAGTAGTAGCAATGTGTCATGGCACCACCTACAAAAAGGAAGGAAAATAATTTTTTCATCCCAAATGTGTGTATAAAATATGGTTTTTTCAAAATATTTTTCTTTATAGTAATTCATGTGAATGACCACTTGGTCATTCAATGATCTATCAATGCTCTTTTCAAATGCTCAGGGCACACTGTTTTCCATTGGCCTCCTCCTAAACCTCTGAGCCACCTATGGATTGGTATGTATCATTATTATTCAAAAGTTACCCCCCACCCTGGTACATCATTTTCTGAAAACATTTCTGGAAACCTTATGTCCAAGTAATTGGTATGACATTCTAATATGATTCAGATGCAGTACTGGTATGTCAACTTTTTCTATTGAACATGACAGAAATGAGCAAGATAACAAACACATGGAACACAGTGTATATTGATCATGTAGCCTTTGAAGTAATTCACTTGCCTGAACATTGTGGCAAAACAAACATTTCAGAAAATAATGGTGAAAATATTATGCTTCCATCATCATCTGAGTTGAGTATGGAGAAGAAACAGTGCACCCTGAAAAAATCTCACCAAGGCCCATTCAAGGAAAATTGTATATACCAGACCTCCGGAAATCTTCGTCAGCTTCACTGAGGGTAAAAAGGGAACAGAAATGACAGAAAATATCAGTAGAATAATGCATTTACTGGAATGAAATTACTAAATTTATCAACAGAAAAGCAGTTACAGTTACAGTACTACAGTTACAGTTAAAAAATATATGAAGAACAAATGTCATGCTAAAAAATTGAATAATAATAATAATAATAATAATAATAATAATAATAATAATAATAATAATAATAATAATAATAGTAATAATAATAGTAATAGTAATAATAGTAGTAAAGATAACACATAAAATAGTACATAATATTAATTATGGTAACAGCTACATATAATGTAATAATATTAGTATATTCAATTGTCCAATCTTGAAATGGTGAGGAGAAGTAGGCAGGTTTTGGCCAGTTTTTTTTCTATTCCTACACCTAGTCCTACTGTACCACCTGAAATCAGTTTGCACATATTAGTTACTGATGTATTCCTGAAGATTATAAAAAAAGTTTTTGGCCAAGGAAGTGTTTAAGTTTATTCTTTAAGTTGTGTATTCCTGTTGTGTTTCTCAGATATATAGGTAATTTATTGAAGAATTGTATTCCTGTAGAGAATGTACCCTTTTGGCATAGTGTACTTGTGCACAATGGTTGATGAAGGTTATATGCTTGTCTTGTGTTGTATGAGTGTAAATTTGAGTTAAATTTGTAAGGTGTGTTGTTGTTTATTAGATTTTTCTTTACAAACATAAGAACTTCGTAAATGTATATACAAGGCAGTGGAAGTATGTTAAGTTTTTTGAATTGAGGTCTACAGGACTCTGTTCTTTTTGTATTTGTTATTGTTCGGATGATTCTCTTTTGTCATTTGAATGTCTGCTTAGCCTCTGGTGCTTGGCCCCACATTATTATTCCGTATTTGAGAACAGAGTGCACATTTGCAAAGTACACTGTTCGGACTGTTTTGATGGTGCTGTTTCTAGTTATTATTCTAAGAGCATAATTCAGTTTGCTCAGTTTTAAATTAATATCTTGTAGGTGTGAATTCCATTTGAGGTTGGATTGTATGGTGATTCCAAGAAATTTTGTATTCTGTGCTTGTGTTATGCTGTTGCCTTCTAACGTTAAATTTGGTGAGTATTTTTGTGAGTGAGAGTTGCAGAAATGCATTGTGATTGTTTTGTCTTTATTTAGGACTAGTTTGTTTTGGTGGATCCATTGAGTTAGTTTGTCAATGGCAGAATTGTCTTTGTCTTGTAGGGATTTTGTTGTTCTTTCTTTGAATATTATATTCGTGTCATCAGCGAAAAGTACTGTTTTGTTGTTTTCCATTATTAATGGCAGGTCATTTACAAATATGAGAAATAAAATTGGGCCTAGTGTAGATCCTTGCGGGAGCCCATAGGTCACATCTCTTGGTTCGGAGTGATGATTGTTTATTTTGTTATCTTTTAGGTAAGGTAACACTACTATTTGTTTTCTGTCTGTTAAATACGATTTTATCCAGTTATAAGCAATTCCCCGGATTCCATAAGATTCTAATTTTGACAATAGAATTTTATGGTCTATTGTGTCAAAAGCTTTTGACAAGTCAAGGAAAAAACCAACGGGAATTTCTTTTTTTTCTAGTGCTATTAGGATTTCATTTATAAAGGCAAATACAGCAGTTTCATTTGATCGATTTTCCCGGAATCCATATTGTGAGTCAGTGATAATGTTACAGTGTATCAGGTAGCTTTTTAATCTTTCATAGAAGAGTTTTTCTAATATTTTTGAAAATCCTGACAAGAGTGAAATTGGTCTATAATTCATTACATCTTGTTTGTTACCTTTCTTGTGAATAGGTTTAATTACTGCAGTTTTGAATATGTTTGGGAAGGAGCCCTGAGTTAGTGATTGGTTGTATAAATATGTTAGTGGTTTGATGATGAAGATTAACATGATATAAAAGTTAAAAATATACAAGATGAACACCAGTGCTAAAATGCTACTACTTTTACAGCTGCAAATTAATGAGAAAGAACTTGACATTGCAATAAAAAAAATCTCTTCTTCACAACGTTATAAACAAAATCTATCAACACATATCAAGTATTATGACAATATACAAGTTCATTGCCAGACCATGATAATGAACAAGAGGATAAATCCACTTGCTAAATTAAGAAAGACCAGTTGTGCTATAGAATGGCACAAAGTTTCCCGTATCAGTTTTCTATTAACTTTGATCTTGGCTAGCTTTTCGGACTTCAGACATACTCAGCTGCCAACTATCAAATTACTTTCTTTTAACATTTTCTCAATATTTAGTGAAATTAGCAATATCTGTTCGAAAAGTTTAAACAAAAATTTGCAGGCATTTCTGAGAAAATGGCGTTTATACGTTTCGCGGAATTATGACATAGTTTAAACAGAAAATGATTGAGTTTTCGATAACTGTACTTGACGTTATTTGAAGCACATGCACTTATTAATATAATAATGTCAACAAATCACTGCTAATAAAAATATTAACAATGTGGGAAACAAGTCAAAGAAACTACATTTTTGCAATTTTTGAAAAAACAAAAGAATGGAGGAATATAGCGTTAATGTCATGTCATAGAGCACATTTAGCTCTATATCTACCAAACGTTTAAAGCAAAAGTTTGTAGCCGTTTTTGAGAAAAACTTGTTTTTGTAATTTTTTAAAATTTCAAATATTGCCTGCAATATTGCACAAAACTACTACAAATTTCAACAAAAAAAATGTACATGACCTTAATGAAAGATCTCACTTTGGCCAACAAATATTATTTGAAGGAAAAATCTCAATCTTCAATTTTGTAGTTCTAGGAAGACGCTAGTGTATTTAACTCTATTCTCACAAAAATTTTTAAAAAAAATTGGAACCGTTTTTCACAAAATTTTGAAAATATCCGGGGGGCTTCATGTAAAGTACAACCAAAAATTAATGAATGTTTTTCAAAATCTCTGAACTTTGAATTGGGCCAGATGGACAGTGGTTTATTCAATTTTGAAAAAAACGTACTCGATGATATTAGGCGCTAGTGTTCTTCACGTACACCGGACGAACGGACATTTTGCTTTCAATTAGTTTTTCGGTATCAAGGACTCACAAACCAGAAATTCTGGCGACACCGAGTATTAGAGAATTTTTTTCTCTAATACTTGACGTAACAACAGGATTTATCCTCTTTCTACCCGTATACCCACGTATACACCGAGTGAAATACGTAGTATAGGGAAAGTTATGTAATGCTGCGCGAAAAAATGGCCAATTTTCGCCAGAAAAAAAAATCGTTGCCGAGCGCTGATGACGAAAAAACTGGATAAAACCAGTTGCAAAATTAAGAAATCCCCCAACACGTGGTGTTGCCAGAACTCCTCTTTGGTGGGTCTTTGATACCGAAAAACCAATTGAAAGGAAAACGTCCGTCTGTCCGTCCGTCCGTCCTCCGTCCGTCCGTCCGTCCATCTGTGAACACTGCTACCGCATAAACAATACGTACGATTTCTTCCAAAATGGATATTCCCCGGTCAATGTGGTTTTAGTCAAAGCTTTGAGATTTTGAAAAAGATTCTGTAAAATTTGAGAGTACTTTACATAAAGGCCCCCGAAATTTTCAAAATTTTCTCAAAAACGGTTCCAAATTTTTTCTTTAAATTTCTTGTAAGAATGGAGTAAAATACACTTATTAAGGTGGCATAGGTTCGATTTTCACGGATAACTCTGAATTTTCGAAAATTGCAAAAGTTTAAAATTTTTTCGGCGTCATTCTGAAACTACAAAATTCAAGATAGAGATTTTTCTTTTAAATAAAATTTGTTGTCCAAAGTGAGTTCTTTCATTAAGATCATGTACATTTTTTTGAAAATTTTAGTAGTTTTCGCGCAATATTGCGCAATTTATTGCGCAATATGTGCAAATTTAAGAAATTGTAAAAACAAGATTTTCTCAAAAACGGCTACAAATTTTTGCTTTAAACTTTTCGTAGGTATAGTGCCTAATGTATTTTATGAGATGACAAAAACGCTATATTGCTCTATTCTTGCGTTTTTTTCAAAAATTGAAAAATGTGATTTTTTTACTTCTGTCACGTCGGTAATATTTACATTAGCGGCGATTTGTTTACATTATTATATTAATGAGTACATGTGCTTTAAATAGTGTCAATTAAACTTTCTCGACAATTGAATAGTTTTCCGTGACAACTAGCTCAAAATTGCACATTTTCAAAAGCGCTCAAACGCCATTTTCTCATGAATGGATTCAATTTTTTTGTTCAAATTTTTCTAACTGATAGTGCTAATTGCACTCTTTAATATGGCGTAGAATTAATCTTGGGGTATTTTTGTTTTTTCAAAATTTACAAAAATGTAATTTTTTTGAAAGTTCTCTCATACGGTTTAAATGCACATTTCCAGCAATTTGTAAACACTATTGAATTTGTGAGTTTATGTGCTTCAAACGACTTCAAATAAAGTTTTTCGAAAACTCAAAACTTTTCTGTAAAAAAGAGCTTCAAATTTCGCATTTACAATAGCGCTAAACGCCATTTTCTTGAAAACGGTTCCAAATTTTGCAACGAAAATTGCCATTTAGGGCAAGGATTAACTGTTTTTTTAATATTCTTAAAATAATATTTTTGTTCTACTATTGGGAAATCGAAAAATTAATAAAATGTCCCAAAAAATGTAGTTGGGGCGTCAATAGATGGCAGCGGTCAAGAGTATTGGGAAGTCCGAATAGCTAGGCGAGACCAAACGAAACAGAAAACTTAAACGGGAAAGTCTGTGCCATTCTGTAGCACCTCTAGTTTCTTTCCCGTATACGTATGTATATACAGAGTAATATACGTAGTATAGGGAAAGTTATGTAATGCTGCGCGAAAAAAACGGCGAATTTTCGTCAGAAAAAATTAATTGGCGGGGTCCGATAGCCAAATAGTGGATAAAATCAGTTGCTAAATTAAGAAAAAAATCCCCTAACACTGTGTGTGACAGTGTAGACAGAATCCCTGTATTGTAACTCCACACTGAAAAACCAGTTGAAAGCAAAACGTTCGTCCGGCTGTTCGTCTGTGAACACTACTAGCGCCCAAACCACTCGTAGGAATTTTTCCAAATTGAAGAAACCCTTGTCGATCTGACTCTAGTTGAAGCTTGGAGATTTTAAAAAACTTTCATAAAAAATTGGGGGTACATTACTTGAAGCCCCCGGGACATTTTCAAAATTTTCTCAAAACTTGCTCCAAATTTTTTCTTTAAATTTCTTGTAGGAATAGAGTAAATTACACTTACTAATGTGACATAGGTCCGATTTTTACGGTTAATTCTAAATTTTGGAAAACTGCTAAAGTTTCAATTTTTTTCGGCGTCTTCCTAGAACTACAAAACTGAAGATAGAGATTTTTCCTCCAAATAAAATGTGTTCTCCAAAGAGAGTTCTTTCAATAAGGTAATGGACTTTTCTTTAAATGTAGTACTTTCCGCGCAATATTGCGTGTAATATACGCAATTTTAAAAAAATACAAAAACAAAATTTTCTCAAAAACGGCTTCAAATTTTTTCTTTAAGTTTTTGGAAGGAGTAGTACTGAATATACTCTATGAGCTGACATAAACGCCAAATTGGTCTATTCTTTTGTTTGTTTTTTTCAAAGATTACAAAAATGTAATTTTTTTACTTGTTTTTCACGTCGGTAATATTTGCAATAGAGGAGATTTGTACACATTATATTCTGACTGCATGTGCTTTAAACGATGTCATACAAAGTGTCTCGAAAACTCAACCGTTTTCTGTGAAAACTAGCTCAAAATTCCGCATTGTCAGAAACACTCAAATGTCATTTTCTCATAAATAGCTCTATATTTGTTCTTCAAACATTTCGAACGGATAGTGGTAATTGCACTCTCTGAGATGACATAACATTTCATTGAGCTTATCCGCCCTATTAAAACCAGTCCAGGAGATATACTTGTGAGCTTTAATGTCACCTCTCTGTTCACGATGGTCCCGGTCAGTGACGCAATCAGTATTGTGGAGGACAACCTCGGGAAACACCAGCTGCCGACGGAGTGGGCGAAACTAGCAGAGGTCTGCCTGTCTACCACCTTCTTCCAGTACAACAAGAGTTCTACGCGCAGACTGAAAGCATTGCCACGGGCTCACCGCTTTCCCCGGTGGTGGCGAATCCTTTCATGGGAGCTTTTGAAGAACAGGCCCTCGATAACGCGCCTTTAAAACCCACGACGATCTGCCTCCGTTACGTCGATGACACCTTTGTCATCTGGCCCCATGGCCCCGAGGCTCTACAAGATTTCTTTTCTCATCTAAACAGCATTCATCGTCGCATCCATTTCACTATGGAAACCGAACTTCAGAGCCGGCTCCCATTCCTTAATGTGCTGGTCTCTAGACGCCCCAATGGTACCCTCGGCCACTCCGTGTACCGTAAGCCCACCCACACAAACAGATATTTACATGCGGATTCACACCATCACCCTTCCAAAAAGCGGGGAGTGTTCACGACCCTTACCCACCGGGCAGCCAGCATCAATGACAGCAACACTTTCAAAAAAGAAATAGAGACAGAGACTTTCCTCGCCAACGGCTAGAGCCGTTCCTCGATACATCGTGCCTTGAAGAACCGCAACGCCAGAGACGCAGCCACATCGAACACCACGACCGAGGTATCCAGCTCACCACAGAAGACTCCCCTACATCCAAGGTGTCACAGATAGGATCGGCAGGCTGCTTCGCAGATCCGACATCCGCCCGGTGTTCTACGCCCTCAACAAGATCGGAAGGAGCCTGGTACGGGTGAAAGACCGTCTTGACCCGTGTAATAACGCTGGGGTATATGAAATCCCGTGCAGTTGTGGGCTAGCATACATCGGCTAAACTGGTCGATCTGTAGAGGAACACATGCGTGAACACATGCGCCATGACCGACTGAAAAACAGCCACAAGTCGGCCCTAGCTCTACCGGTCACCTTATTGAATACAACAAGACCCGTACTCTTTACTGTGAGGACCGTTGGTGGCCACGAGTCATTAAAGAGACCTTAGAAATATCTAGAAGGCCCATTAACCTCAACAGGGATGATGGTCTCCGCCTCAGCTCTACGTGGAAACGGGCTGTTTCAACCTGACAATCCGGCGCTTCTCCCTGGGGACACTCCCCCAGGACCGACCAATGACGGGCGTCCTCCCGGTCGCCGATTGGCTGTTGCCACTTTATGCCTCTCATGCGCCGCTTTTGTACCCTTTTTTTTACACTTTTACTCTTCCTTTCTCTTATTTTCTGCCCCACATGGTTTCCTTCTTCCCTTTGCCACATTCTCTTGCGTCCCACTCGCCCCCCTTCCTCGCTATAGCTCTGTCTTTCCTTCACCAATACCGTACCACCTGCACGCTTCCTATTGGCCGTTCCTGTGACCTATCACGTTCACCCCTTCTCCCCTATATTAGGCGGCCTCGCTAGCCATTTGGCAGCATTCGCTACCTGGCGCGCCGCGGAGGACCGACGCACCGCCGAAGAGCTCCGGTCGCCGCGGGCATCACTAAGGACTTCCGGACGCCGTGACGATCGCATGGTGAAGCAGCGCATCAGCAAGTAACATCCGTGGCGGCGTGGTGACAGCATCCCAGCTCTCTCCGCACTGTTCCGGCTCGCACTTCGGACAGAGCCTCTGCTGCGGTGCGTTACGAGTACCTGGCTCACATGGTTGAGCTTTGCTCCCACGTTGTGTGTACGCATAGCTTTTCTTGCACAGCTAGTACCTGACGTACTCGTGATTGAGCCTTGCTCTCACGAGGCGTTGAGCGGAACACCGTGCGGGAACGCAGCGTGGGCTGAGTTTTCCCGCGATTGAGCTCTGCTCTCGCGGGGCCCACTCTTGTGTGAGCAAAATGTGCCATTAGCCAGGCCAGCCATGGCCTCAGGAGAGCAACCCAACGAGCGGAGGCGCTCGCTAAGCGGCAGCGCCACCTGGTCGCTCTCGACCAAGGGCGCGCGATCCTCGGGCGAAAACCCCAGCAAGGAGCTCGTCCACGTATCCAGCATGGAGAAGCTGACAGCTTCCACGCCGCTCAATGAAATCCTTGTGGTGGGCGCCGAGGGCATCGTGGCGACAAGCGACGTGCATTTTGTAATGCCGGCGCCACCACCACTACCACCACCACCATCACCACCAACACCACCACCACCACCACCATCACCACCACCGATCATACGTCAACTGCGCCCGCTGCTGCCGAAGCAGCTGCCAGCGGCGCATATCACAGCACCACCGCCATCTACAACACCCGACGCCGCCAGCTTGGAAAATGTGCTCGCCGGCATCCCCAGCGGCGTCATCCGGGCTTTCGCCATGGCGAACAGCCAGGCCCTGCTGGAATACTGGAACTCCTTCCGGGGAGTCGGCGCGGGTGCGATCCCGTCTCTGGTGCTGATAATTTTTGTGACTATCACGAAAAGCTAAAACCTAACTGACAAAGAATATTGAATACTTCAAATATCTTCAAGTAATACTTCAATACATACAAGCAATACTTCAAGCAATACTTCAAATATCTTTAAGTAAGTGTCGTGAATTGTTCCAAGAAAACTCTCCATGATACTGAATAAATCTTTATTGAAAATTTCTTTAAACATCAATTGCATTGCTATTTATTTTTATTTGATATTGTGTTAGTACATTGCAAGTTGCCTTTATACATTTTTAAGCAAATAAATACGTTAACAACTTTCCTTCTTAGAATGGAAATAGAAGTATAGGGATGAGTGTGAGGTTTAACATGCGAGAGTTCTCGCACAGGTACGCGGAGGTAGTAGGGGAAATGTATGCTATGGCACAACGCAAATAACAAACTTTTAAATTAGCTTAAGTAAAATAGCTTGAAATAAATGAAAAAAATCAAAACGCGCTAGCCTACAATACCTGAATAAATTTAAAATTATGGAAAGAATAGCGCAAGTCACTCGACAACTACAAACGATCTATTTATTTGGTCAAAAAACAGTAAAAACTGTATATGACATGTGGGGAAAGAGATTATCTGATTATTATTATTATTATTATTATTATTATTATTATTATTATTATTATTATTATTATTATTATTATGTCCACTGTCATTTGTTATCATTTGCTTGATAAAAGCACATACTACAAATGAATGAAATGTGGATATCTGATAATAAAATGTTTTTTTGATAATGAAATGTCTGTTTTATTAAAGCCAAAAGGTATAAAATAATTTACCTACAAACACTGCGAAATCATTTTGTGCCCAGCACTTACTCAGCCCAAACGCATGATTTAGATGTTGGCGGTGTCGGGAAGTATGTACATCAACGCCCAGCTGCTAATAATATACCGTTTGATGTTAAACTCAAGGTGTCGGTTCGTTAAGATAATGGAAATACCGTTTGAGCAACATTCCCATGTACCGAAGTGAAGTCTATGCCCAATAGTTTCTAATGATAACAAATGGTATTTAGTACTCAAAGGTGAAAATATTAGTTTGATAATTTTTTTGGCTCGGAATTGCTTTTCTTGAGATTCGTAACAACGCAGAAAATAATCCGATACTTTTTAGTATACAAAAAAGTTTTTCAATTTCCGCACCCTAGCAAGCTGACTCCAAAGCCTCTCAACAAATGAAGGAAAGTTAAATAATATTGCAAAGAATAGGGTTGAACTAGCCCCAAACAGTATTTCGCTACTTTACTAGGCTTTCTCAAGAGTAAAAACCTTTTCTAATGTTTTTGTGACTATCAAAGAAAGCGAAAAGCTAACTCTCAAGGAAGACTGAATAACTTCTTCAAATGTTTTTTTAAAGAAGTATGAATTGTTCCAAGAACACCTCTCTGTAATGCTGAATAAACCTTCATTGAAAATTTGTATGCAACATCAATTGCATTGTTATTTTTGTTTGATATTCTGTAAATACATTAGAATTAAGTACAAAAGTACATTCGAAGTTAACAAACACGTTTCATTAACAACTTTCCTTCTTGATGAAAAGGATAGACAAATGGATAGGGAAAGGGTGGGGTTTACCATGCGAGAGTTCTCGCACGGGTACGCTAGTGTGTGTGTGTGTGTGTGTGTGTATATGTATATACTATATATGTAGTACTATACTATATATATAGTATATATGTATATACTATATATGTGAATGTATATACTATACTATATATATTCCTATAGTGAATGAACGAATGCTGTTACATTTGTTGACTAGTTAAATATTTCTCATTTCTATTGTGTTATATTTTTCTTCTATATTTGTGCTAAATTCACTTCTATCTTTTTATTGCTAGCTTATCCTTTCACAACGTACACATTCAAATAAATGTGCAGGAGAGAAATACTAATAGCGTTTTCCATTCGCCGCACTGGTGCGCACCCAGTGCACACTCAGGGCAGCTTTCGTGCTCCATTCGGCCGCTAGGGCGCACCAGGGCAGAGAAGCCCATGTCCCATTCGCACAATGACACGGAACCAGGGTCCACTCGTGGCGCCCTAACCTGCACTGACGAGCTCGACGGTGCAGTCCATTGCACCGGGCCATTTTGAGGTTAGGTACGGAAGTTATGAATATTGATTTGGATTCGTGATGAAATTGTAAAGGCAATTGAGGATCTCATGTCACACAAGGACACTGAATGATGGAATATACCATGTTTTACAAGAAATGCTTTAAAATAACTTTGTGACTTACTCGAAGTTCGGAAAATCAGTTTGTGTTTTCGTAAAATTCAACCGTGAATTACTGCATGTTAACAAATCTAGTGCTATTTACTAATCAAACCTATACCCTTACAAAATCATTTAAATATACAATGTGCCAAGAAGAGTTTCTCGCATGCGCAAGCGGAAATGCTCGTATTAATATTTTTATAGTTTTCAATAACCATATAATTCTGCAGAAGCCTTTCGGTTCGAAATGTAGTGTACCATGTTCGAAATCAATCACTGGTAAATCTCGAGAAATGAACTTTCGACAGATTCGCTTTTGAAGTTTTCATAGTTTTTTAAATAATCACACGTTAACACTTTATGAATGGAGGAGTAAACAATTACCAAAAGAATTCGTACAAGATGTGTTAAAATAATAATAATTATTATTATAAAAATTATAACAACCATCACAATTCCAAAATTCTTATTTTTCGAGTTCTGTCGGTGTGGCAGACCAAGAACAGCTGTCTAAAATCTCATTGCGTAGCGTACACGCACTGACTCAGTTCCGGAATACGATTCATTCGTGGCTGCCCCACGGCTGCCCTTCACGCGTGTGGGCAGCACTGTTGCGGAGCGATGACGTATTTGCCCTGCACTAGGGTGGGTTTCAGTGCAACGAATGGAAAACGCTATAAGTTTTCAGCGCTCAGTCACCAGTCCTGGCGAAAAAAGTAACTAAGTTTAAGCACTCTATAATATTTTAGCGAGTGTATTCTTAGTGATTGATCATTCTCTTTAATACACAATTAGCTGTTACATGTTATTCTTATTCATCTTATTTCTAAGTAGAGAGTGTGCAATAATTATATTTGGAGGAAATTTTCAAGAGTTTGGGTGGTATGAATAAAACTGAGCAAATGCTATTTACTCGCGTTTTTTGAGCAGATGCTCGGCAACGTATGAATAAAAGTTTCGAGAATATTCTTAAAGAATGAGTAAATTCTCAAACGTGAGAAAATTCTCATTCTCCGAGGGTCGGTAGAGCATATGCTCTCATCCACATGAATAAAAACCGAGAATTTACTCCCTTCGTGAGCATATCCTCCGATTGTTTTGAGTCTGGTCTTGAGGTGCCTCACTTTTAAATGTGCGGTTATCGTACCTTTGTTGTAAGAAGTAACCCATCAAGAAATGACTTTGTTCGTGAATAAAATAAACTAGAAGTAGCACGGCGCTGCTTCGGGATAAAACTTGCGAAGTTTGTTTCGATTTTCGGAGAGAAACATTAAATTCGTCGAACCGCGCGTTTTCAGACAATAAAAGATGAAAACTGGGTGTGGCACTCGTTCATATGAAACAAAATTGAAAGTATTTTTGTGAGTAGATCTTGATCTTTTCAGTAAGGTGTTGGTAGAGATTTGTGTATTTCCCAGACATTCAACACTTTGAAAAACACGTTGAGGTTATAGGCCTTGTAATCAAAATTGATCCAAATGAATGAAATTTATACAATCCGAAGAGAAAATTAACAAATAAAAAATTAAGAGCCAGAACTAATACAGGTTTATTTCGTCTGCACCTTGTATTGTACGCACATTCGTATAAAAAACTACGATATTTGGGGCTGAATAGATTAATACAACAAGGTATTCAAGCAAAAATATATGCAAATAAATGTGAATAGAACTACTGGTGTGAGTCATGGTGGACATAAAGATGTTCCCCGGCCTGAATCTGCTTAAGACTCCAGAATATGAAAACGTTCAGACTTTTAGGAAATAATGAAAATTAACAATTCCAATACCTTGCTTATTTGAAATGGAGGTTATGGTTTTGTCCGTATTTAATGACGCACTATATGATTAGGAACGGGTTATGGCAACTATATAGCTCTTGCGTGTTATCATAGAGATGCTTTAGGCAACTGAAATAACGCTTCCCCATTTCATTTGCTCCACTACGCGTGGAATTGAAGCTTAAGATCGAAATATACTCTTCACAATGGAACAACGATAGTTTTCATAAACAACTGCACCGGCAGCACGCAAATGAGATAGTTAAAACAAGTTGTATAACAGCGCGAATCGGAAGAAAATCACACCAGCTGCGTAGACAAATGAGAATATCCTCAATTTTCTATGGGAATATACTCATCACTCGGATAATATTTTTATTCATACGAAGTGAGCAAATGCTCATTGGTAGAAGACTTTTCTCAGAACAAATGCTCATGCTCGTGAGAAGATGCTCTAAGCAAATGCTTCTTTATTATTCATACCACCATTTGTTAGTTATGCCTTTCACGGTGCCCGCACAATAGTACCCAGATCAACCAACACCGCCTAGAATACAAGGCCTGCCAACGCCCTGAGAGTTTGTGTGTGACGTCACGACGAGAAGGCCATGATTCATTATCACGTATATAGTGCGGTAGTGTTGTGTCTGGGCCTGTGCTTAATATTTGTTATTTAGTTGTGAAAGGTATTGATAATTAAACCGCGTGTGTGTACGGATATAAAAGCAGAAATTATGCCCAATAAGTGTTGTGTGCCGGGGTGCAAGACAAATTATAAAAATGGTCCTCGGTTGAGTGTCTTTTCGTTCCCAAAGGACGTCGAGTTAAAAAGAAAATGGATGGGAGCAATATATAGAAAAGATTTTGCACCCGCAAAATACACAAAGGTAAGCTACAATATATCTTTAAAATATGCCTTCTTACCTTCGATTATATTATTCATAGATTACTTAACTTGGTGATACATACTATATTTCTCTACCTAATCTATACTTTCTGTCGAATTCTCTGTGGAACTGGATTCTTTAGTTTGTTGGCAATATCTTGATTTCTGTTTCATGTGTAGGTTTGTGAACTACATTTTAAACAACATGATGTTGAAAGGAGTAGTTCAGCCTATGATGAGAAAACAGGGAAGCAAATTACTGCCCCACTGTCGTACCCCAGACTTGTTGATGGTGAGTTAAATAATATATTATTTTGGAACTATACATGATTTCAGAAGGAGAATAATGTATTCATCTCTAGACCTTAATCTTCTTGCAACTATTCTTAACAATAAAGTCCATAAGTTAACCTTGAGCATTAGAGGGTTGATTATTGTAACGCTCTGAAGAGTTGAAAGGACACCTATTCCTTTTGTTTACAGTTTTGTGTAGTCATGATTTTTGTGGGGGTTGTATATTTACTGTTCCTGGGTTTTTTATCTGGTGTCTTCAAATTAATAAGAATTTGCTTCACTTGGGACAATAGAAGGATTTTTTAGGTTTCAGAGAGTACTTGTACAAAAATTATGTAAATAGTAATTTAACATTCTAGAATGTAGGTTTGAGATAATAAAGTTAATTATTATTTCTAGGTGCTGTACCGTCTGTAATGCCTGGAAGACCAAAGTATTTGTCACGGCCTTCAACATCTGCTCGTGAAAGCCCCGATATGCGATGGATGCGTTTGGAGAACGAGTTTCTAAGAAATGCCATCGAGGAGAGCATCGTTACCTCGAAGACATGTAATAAGAAAAATTTGTTTCTTAGTATTGAAGAATTGAAATCCAAAGTGTGTGACATAAGTTTACCTGCAGATTGGACGGTATTGGTGAAAGAAAATTATGTAAATTTTGTGTTAGTGAAAGGAAACCGTCAACCAAGAATGCTTTGTGCTATTAATGTTAGTGAAGAATTGATATTATCTGGTTTCATTGATGATACTGAAATACACTCGCTTCCATCTGGAAAACTACCAAGGAAGATCAATAAGATACATGACTTGGAGAATATTGTTAGTGAAATCGGTGGAGCTTCCAGCAATAATTGTCACAATTTTTCCATAAAACATGTTATCGACTTGATCACAACTTTTCTTGATCATTTAGAAACAGTAATACCAGAGATGCACAGCCACATTGGATTTATGAAAGAACAAATATTATTGCTTCCACTACCTAAAACTTGTGCAAGATATTCATGGCAATTATATTTTGTAGTCTGCTTCACTCGACATCACCTCATGGATATAAATATCTGAGATCATCTGGTAATTTGAGGTTACCCAGTTCCTCTACTATTAGGCAAATTTTCCAGTAATTCCCATTTGGAACAAGACCCTTCTAAATTATTAAGCTACATTTCTTCTAAATTTAGTATGTTATCATCACAGGATAAGACAGTTCTGCTTCTAATGGATGAAATTCATTTGAAAGATAGTTTAGATTATAAAGGTTGATGTTTAGTTGGAAATGCGTTTAATAATGGAGAATGTGCAACTAGTGCATATGCTTTCATGGTTACTAGCATGATGTCAGGATATAAAGAAGTAGTCCACATTCTACCTGTGCGAACTATTACAGGTGAATTACTACATGGTATTTTGAAAAATATCATTATTGGACTAGAAAGAATTGGATTTGAGGTATTAGCAGTAGTGTCAGACAATCATGCCGCAAATAAGAAGGCGATGTCTTTATTTGCTGATCCACCTGCAGTGAAAACAAAGTATGGTCATCCAAATGATGAAACCAGAGTTTTGTTTTATGTATTAGACACAGTGCATATATTGAAGTGTATCCGCAATAATTGGCTGAACAAACCAAACCAGGAATTTCTGTATCCTGATTTCAATGATTCAACAGTGACTCATGTCGCATCCTTCTCTTCATTGAAAGAAATGCATTATTCTGAAAAAATAATATATTGCGGTATGGATTCAATTTGTCTTTAAAATCATTATATCCATCCTCTCTCGAGCGTCAAAATGTCAAGCTCGCTTTAAGTATATTTAATACTAAAACTGCTGTCGCATTGAGGGAGTTAGGTTGCCTTAAACATTTTAGCCATTGGGAAAGCACGGCTAACTTTATAGAAATTATAATTAAGTGGTGGGATGTTGTGAATGTGAAAACTCCGTTAAAAGGACAAAGATTGAAAAATTCATTCCAAGAACCCATAACACAACACTCGGTACACATAGGAGAATTTATTCATTGCTTTCTGAATTGGCTTTCTGAGTGGGAAAATGTGTGTAGTGAAGGAATGTTAACTAGAGAGACACATGGTGCATTGAAACACACCACAGAGGCATTACTGCAAATGGCTAAATATTGGGTGAATGAAAAAGGTCACAGTTACTTTCTATGTGGTAAAGTTCAGACAGTCAACTTAGCAGAAAGATTTGGAAAGTACCGGCAGTTGTCTGGGGCACAGTATCATGTGTCTGTTAGGCAAATTTTTGAAAGCGAAAGCAAACTGAGAATTCAGAATGCTATGTCTCTGATTTTGAAATCTCACAGTCTCGGTGAAGTTTCTGTGGATGCTTGTGTACTTGATGTGACTAATTTCATGTCTCAGGATGAAGGCCTACACAACACAGTGGTTCCAGATATTTTGAAAAATAATTGTGCTGTAGATGATGGCGATATTGATGACATTCCAGAATCAACCTGGCCCATTTTAACATATATTGGGGGTTACAATACTTATGCTGTAACAAAAAAATCAAATGTGGCTATTGTAAAAACTATTTAATTGCAGAAAAGTCTGGTAGATATGATAAGTTGATTAATTCGAATAACAGAGGTAGTCTGTTTTACCCTCATAAAGACGTTATTTGTTGTGTATCTTATTTATATATTATTGTGCAAAAATTAATTTCAAAAGAAATAGAAAATGAGTTTTTGAAGGTTTCAAATCATAAGAATGTTGTAGTTTCTTTAGGAATAATGAATATTCCAGACAATCTCTTTCAAGGTCATAACTGTGAATACCATAACGTTAAGGACATTATTCAAAAAATTATGTATGTAACTGCCAACCTACTTTTAAATAATTATTCAAAAAGAAAAACTGATCATTTAAAACGAAAAACAATGTCAACAACAATAAAAGACGCAAGCAAAAATAGTGTTGCAACATGAGCTGTAAAAAACTGTAATAAAATCGATACATAAGTTTAAATGCTAACGTAAGTTTGTGACGTTAAATAAATAAAAAATAAATCAATGTGTTTATTTTTTGACTTTTCATTTAGCCATATGTCTCAAGATAAGTGAACTAAAAACAGAAAGAATTCCAAATACCCCGGGAAACGATGCGCTATTGCCGAGCGGCCACCGCGGCCGGCGATTCTCGGCCTTCCTATGTGACGTCACGGAATACGTCGACAGGCCTTGTATTCCAGGCGGTGTTGGATCAACATGCTTTTCTAGAGAAAATAATATATTTGGTAATTCAGTAGGCCATGGTCGATCATAGAGGTTATGAGATATTTTTCTTTTGGCTGCCATGTCTGGCAAATTATTTTTTATATTGTATGAGTTAAACAAATTTGTTTTTTTATGAGGATACATTGATAAATTACTGCAAGTTCAATATATTTCAAGAATGGGTGCAAAGGCAAGCGTTACCCAGGACATGGACAATCATCTAACAAAAGAAGAAATTGAACACTTATGTACTCTTTTTCGACAAGTATGTACGCTGAAACCTGAGAAGGGTTGTACTTATGCCGATTTCACAACATTTTGCAATGTATTACATCCTCTGCTCACAAATTTTTTAGTCAAATTCTATTTTGATACTCATCCTGATTACATAATCAAGTCTGCAAAAGAATTTTCTTCTTTTTATATCTTTTTGGTAAAAGGCTCGATAGAAAATCAGGCAAAAGCTATGGAAGTACTTTTGTTAAATGTACTACAACCTCAATCGCCTCGAGATTCCTTTATCACTGGAGCATCTGCATATCGTAAGTTTGACAGCTTGCAAATAGACTTTGATATCGATGAAGAAACATTTAAAACAAATCTTGAGAATTATTTCAGAGGGCTCATTTGCTCATACATAAAATTGGAATATACCGTAGAATGTGAAGAATTTTTGTCATGGCGATATGTCAAGTCTTCATTTTCTCCAGAAGACGTTGATAGGCTAGCAGAGACTTTGTGTAAATCTTTTCCTCGACCCATCACATCAGAAAATTTTGAAAAATGGGCAGAGAATTGGAAAGCGATAAAACTTTTACACTATGTTGTTTATAAACACCTGTTTGGGATGGAAACTATAGACCGTGGAGTTCTGCAGTCACTATATCCATTATGTCTGGTAAAGAGCAAACAAACTATATGTATCATGGATATGTGTAGTGTTCTCTATGTGAACTGCTTTCTGCCCTCTAGTTTTAGACGCACCTGGAAACTTCTTTTCTCTAGCTCACTTCATGGAGTAGACTATCACCACTTAATGAATCGTATTCTGTTGGAAGGTCCCACTGTTATAGTCATTAAAGATGTAAATAACTATGTGTTTGGAGGATTTGCTTCCGAAAGTTGGCGTCCCTCCTCTAGATTTTACGGATTCTGTACGTCCTTTCTCTTTCGAAGTAAACCAAATCTTCAAGTATACGAATCCTCGGGTCGAGATGACGGTTATCAGTACATTCACGTCCAAAACAAACCTAGAGGATTTGGCATGGGAAAAGGGGCTTGGGGTGATTTTGCCTGGTGGATAGAGCCGGAACGTCTCCAAGGGAGTTGTGGAATCTCTTGCTCAACCTTTCAAAACGTTCCTATTTTAGCGTCATCTCAATTTTTCAAAATCGAAGAATTCGAAGTGTGGAGTGTACAAGATTCTAAAATGAAGCAACGAAAGGATCAAGTTCTTAGATTCCATAAACTTGCAACGGTCCGCAGAGACCAGGATTCTAATCTGCAAGCAGCAGCGCTTCTAAAACATACGAAGTCATCCAAGTATCAATCCGGGTACACTGCCTCCATTGCTGAAGAAAAAATGAAAAAACTAGAAGGGGATGACGAGAGTGAACATGGTTTTAGCATGAACCGACCGGATGCAGAAGATGACGGTGACGACGACGATTCCATTGACGGTACTGACATGGATATGAATTACAAACGTAGTGTTAATGATGGAAATGGAAAACGAAAAAAAATGTCGTCATGATTCACGTGGCATAAATTACAATACTAGACACTGATCAACAATTGCTCAACATTTGTAATAGCAAAAATATAAGCGAATACTTCCCTGTTGTTTCTTTTACATCAAAAAACTTTCGCCTTGCATATTGTGGAGACTTTGTAACTTTGTACGATTATGTAATATTTATTTGGTTTATTATTTTTGTATTTTGTATTAACTACTTTAATAACACATAAATACTTTAATGGATATTGATAACTTCAATTCTTAATATCTCGAGCAATTGGATATTTTCCAACTGTTTGTTTTGTACATGAAGCTATGAATAGCTACATGGTTTCGTATTTTTTCGTTCTGGAAAGTATACGAGTAATTAAATTGTGCATACAAAAGAGAAAGTTATGTAATTGAGTCTTGTGTCTGTGAATGCAATATTTGTGCCAAGGGCTTGAAGTCTTTGTATTGGACAGAAATTTCAAACGTCGACTTATACAATTAATACAATTAAATCGTTGTATTAAATTCTTCCTCAAAGCCCAATTTTAAAAACAAATCATAAGATAATTTGAAATTACTTTACTTTGCTTGCCATCGTCATTAACTTAGCATTTATATTTCATCATTGTTACTTTCTCGCGCTGAAGAAGGAACTTCTTAAGAAGAGAAAGATTTATAAAGCTGGGCGAAAAAAGGCGATTTTTCCGCAGAAAATGGCTTATTAGAAGACTCTGGTAACGAAAAAGTGGATAAATCCAGTTGCTAAATTTAGAAAAAATTTCTCTAACACGTGGTGTAGCCAGAATTCATGTTTAATGGCTCCTTGACACCGAAAAATCGATTGACTACAAAACGTCTGTCCGCCTGTCTGTCTGTCTATGAACAACGCTAGCGACTAAACCGTTCAGCCGATTTTTTCCAAAATTGATATTCCGTGATCGATTTTGTTGATGTCGCGGCTCCTTGAATTTGAAACGGCTATTTTAATTTTGGGGTATTTTACATAAATAACCTGCGACATTTTCAAAATTTTCAAAAAAATGCCGCCAAAAATTTTGATTAAATTTTGGTTTTCGATAGCCTAAAGGACGTTTAAGAGAATGGGCGACGTGGTTAACGCGCGTCGAAACAGATCGTGGAACAGAAGGACACGGCTTCGGATCGCGGCCAGGGATTTTAATTTAATGAATGTGTTGTTGCAGAAAAAAACTATTGAGGATTGAAGAAACTTAATTGAAAATCATTTGAAGTACTTCTACTCACGAATAGAATCAATATAGATAAACATACAGGACTTGTCTGTTTGTTCTTTCTCAATTTGCAACTTTTAAACATATTTTCAACTCTGTTATTCGATTTCTGAAACGTATGATATCAAGTCATTTATAATAATAATTAATAAGTTGAAATTTACGTAAACAAGTAGCATTGATACTCGTTCTTTTAGGTACATTTTTAATGTTCATTAACGACACAAATATTTTTGTTATCTCACTTATTGAAACATGGATATACAAAATGTAAATACTGAAAGCGTATAATGGGAAACATGCACATACAGGGTATAAACAGGGTTCTCGGTCGAATCTGCTCCTGATTGAAATAAAAAGGAATCAAATTCCTTTTAAAGCACTTTCTGTAAAATACAAAACGATTATTCATTAATTACAAGATGGCTGTAATGATGAAGATTCTAAATATGCGTCACGAAGAAGTTTGTGTAATTTTACCGACACTGTGAGATCTCCGACTTAAGCTATACAACCTAACTTAAGAAGTTAGTTTCAAGCACATACAAAAACGCCCGGCACATAATAAGCTCTACTGAAAGCAACAACCACATAAAGCGCGATAATTAATAACACACAGCAAGCACAATCGCGCGCAATATCAATTTCGATTTGAACGCTGAGCGCACAAAACGCTGCACGGCCACTCTCAAAACGTGACACCACATGCACGGGAGCAAACGACCACCTTGATCAGTTGACAATTTCGCTTCGGGGCCTGCGTAAAGCAGGCCTTACAACTATGTCATTAGCTGCATGTGACGTAGGAGTAGGTAGGCCGACTATGGCCATGTACGTCAGCCATCTTGCTTTAGTGTACAACCTTGTTTGCTATGATTGTGTTAGAGCTTTCTTCTGTGTCGCGGTTATCGACAACTTTATATTTAAATTACTACTGTATTTAAAATCCAGGATATTGGATTTAAATGGTATTATCTCAAATATCTAGGAAATTATGATTCGAGACGGGGAACCGAGCTTCAGTGTTTTCGTTTCCGAGAATGGACATGAGCCAAAAGAAGACAAAAGTTTCTATCAAATCAGCATCTCCAGGTAAGAAAACGTTTTTAATTGATTTCAGAGCAATAATCGGGGGAAAAATTAAAATAAATGACTAGGGGTTGAGCATTTTAGTACACAAATCTCAATTATGACTTGTAAACCACCGAAACTTTCCTTATCAATCGAATGATTTTCGTCCAGTTTCTCTTCTAATATTGAGCAAATGCTGATATGGTCCCTTGTTTTGCGTCTAAAAAGTCTGAAAGCTGTCTTCCCCCAAAGTCACGTTCAATTATAAGGTTGCTTTTACATTATATAAATGCATCTTAAGATTAAATCTCAGCGTGATCCAACGTTATGAGGTTATGTTTGATTATTTTACTGTCATGATTTCAACATTCGCTGAAAATGCGATGAATACAAGTAGAATAGGATCAAGGTTTATTAAGTGATGCTATTAAATACCGGTAAGATTAAGAATTGTATTACGAATTCTTAACGAAAATGTTTTAATAATCGTCATGATTTCTAATGTTTATTAAATTTTTGTAGGTTTGTGAAGCCCATTTTCGTCCAGAAGATATCCAAGTAACTCTTTGAGTGCTACGATGAAAACGCAAAGAAACTCCAAGCACCACGAGGAAAACGAAATTATAATATGGTGCATTATCATCAATATTTGCGAATTGTTCTAAATAATTATCTTCAGCAGTAACATCAAGACAGAGTGTAGAAGAAATACAAGGAAGATTTCAGTATCAAACTTTGCAACATGTAATTAATGTTCGCCTTCTATTGAAAGCGAATGCAAGAACAAATTTTGTGAAAATTTTCAGAATGTGATTATCGAACAAGTTAGTGTGCTTAATTGTGACAATTTATTGTGATCGAGAAGAGTAAAGTGCCGAATATTGATTAATGATACAAGAAAAATAAATTTTCTACAGTAATTTATTGATTTGTTTTAAATATATTTGAAACTGGTTTAACTAATTTTTGGGTTACTTATGTTTGTGTTATAGTTTATTCCTTAATATGTTTCCTTATCTCTTTCTCATTCCATACATGTGAATTACGACATTGGGAGAGAGAGATGAATCAGTTTAACTTTCGTAATGCTAGAATTTGTAGTTAAGTAATGTGTTACATTAAGTATGATGAATTACATTAGTTACATTAATTATGATGATAGTATAATAAAATAAGTAGAATTATGTGAAAGGGTAAGTAGATATTGGCAACTCGGTGCAGAATAATAAAATTTGTTTCACTAAATAAAACGAAAGGGGAGTGACAAAAGGATTAAATTATTGAAGAATTTATATATATATATATATATATATATATATATATAATTATATATATATATATATATATATATATATATATATATTACAATAATGTAAAATACAGAAATATTTTAAAAATATTGTTTTCAAGGAGTGATTCAAACTTTTTTTCACTTTTTAATTTTTTATTGAAAGTATTTAAAATATCACCATAAATTCATGACATTACAGCATTTTTTTAAATTACTGGTGCTTGAAAGCTGGAGGACTCTGTTTCATCAGTGTCAGAAAAAACTTCGCTGATTTACCATTATATAATGGATATACTATTTTATCCTCGTAACTGTGGGTAGTTAGAAAACATCGCGTGAGCCTTGCTTTAAGAACTCTAACAATAGAAGAACTTGCTAACTCACAATAAAAATAAGATTTCATCGGAAAACTATCAAATTTGATAATTCTAAGTACTATATCAAAATAACTACTTGTTAACAATTTTAAGAATGTGTTTGAAAGTGAAATAATATATCCAACATTTCAGTTCAGACTCATTCTTATGAAAGTCCAAGGCTGCATGCACAAGATGATAAAAAGAAATCAGAACTTCTCTTAGATTTTTTCTGCCACAATCATTTATTAAAAATAACGATGCAGATTACCTTCCTAATCATATCTTGAAGAGCAAATTTGAAAAAGTAAAATATTTTATTTGCAATACTTAAAACTCTAACATGTATATAATTGCAAATGGCGATGTTTTAAAAATTTTAACATTTTTATTTACGTAAAAAAGTATTACAACTTATTGTGATATTAGTAGAAGCAACACTACATTTATCGTCTGCAGCAAATAAGGGACCGACAATGTCTCTGAATCAATGAGAAATTGAAAAAAAATCCAAAATCTAAAAGAACAAGAACTGAAAGTAATTGTAGCATGTTACTTTCTTACCATGAATATGATCGAACTACTCGGAATTAACAGACCAGTCGGTATGAGACCAATACGAGGAATTCAAGATGGAAATAATTTATTGTGTCTTCATTACATCATTTCATTAAGACTTTTTTTTCAATTACTTCGACAGCGTTTACCCACTCAATGGCTCTCTTCACTTTGCTTCAGAAAAACACGTTTTTTTTAAATAGAGCATTGCTGTTTATGAAATAAGGAGTTTTACTTTCAACATCCTCAAGTCTGTGTCTACACTCTTCAAACATTCACTTGTCTTCTTCTTACAAAAACGTGCAGCGTTGTCAAAGAGCGGTTGGCTCTTTTTCGCACACAAAAAAGTCAGCAGCACTTGTCTAAAAAGTTATTATTCACACACATTCTCAAAACAATAAATCGTTTTATATAGTTATAACCTCCTGATGTCATTCTTCGACTTTGTTTGCCTCAACTCCCTACACACTATCACCCGATTCGCTGTCTTCGTCGTCCTCTTCTTCCTCTTCGTCCTCTTCCTCCTCTTCAACAATTTGTTTTTCTTCCGGACGATGAGGCTCCTCATCATTCTCACGCTGCCATTTTTGCGTGGCCTTCGTAATGGCGTAACCATCAGTGTATCTTCTAACACCTGTTCGTTTGAGAAGAATTTGGCCTGCTGAACGGATGTTCGAATCAGACACCAACCCTTCTGCGTACGTATGATATCTTATGTTGCCTTTTTTTTTGCGTTTTACCGGAGCATCGTCTACGGCCCATATCTCAATAGCATGGATTTCAAAATGCTGCGTTCCAGCTAAAACAGGAAGCCCTTGATAGGTATAACACGATAAAGCGCAACTACCTCTTAGACGTTCTGGCTCGATCCACCAACCGTAAAGATTCAGCGGACCCTTTCCCATTCCCAAACCTCTATGATAACCCTTGAGATTTATAAATTGATAATTTTCATCTACACCGGAAGCCGGGTACACAGCCAGATTTGGATGGAGTTGGAAGAGGAATGATGTGAAATTTCCATAAAAATCTGAAGATGGGCGCCAAGTTTCCGAAGCAAATCCTCCAAAAACATGGTTATTCTTATCTCTAATCACCACTAAGTTAGGTCCCTCGTATAATATTCGGTCCAGGATGTGACGGAAATTGGTTCCGTGAATGGCACTAGAAAAGAGAAGTCTCCAACAATGTCGAAATTTTGGAGGAAGATGACAATTCAAATGAAAAATACTACACATATCCATTAGACAAACATTATGTCTGTGTTTGCAATCACATAATGGGTAAAGCGATCTGGTTATTTGGAGATCTTCCAAGCCAAAGAAGTAACCATAAACTACACTGTGTAGCATGGACACTGTTTTCCATAGTCTCACCCACTTTGCCATATCTTCTGATGAGGATGGAAGATCCATATTCGCCTGGAGAGCTCTAGTTAGTTTGTCAATGTCAGCTATAGAAAATCTAGACTTAACTCTTCTCCAGGAATTAAATTCTTCTGATTCCGAAGCATATTCTATTTTTATGTACGTACAAATAAGACCTCTTAAATAATTTTCTTGCCTCATTCTGAACGTGTGTTCATCGATATCATAATTTACATCCAAAGTTACTAACTTACGAAGGAAAATTGATGCTGGTGAGTTGTCTTTGGGTTTCTTTGGATCACTTTTTAATTGCAGCAAAATAACTTCCATCATTTTGATTTTATCCTTCAAAGACCCTCGCACCAAATAAGTGTAAATGGAAATAAATTCTCGGTATGTTTCTAACTTCCTACTTATATCATTTCCAAAGTAAAATTCTACTAAAAACTGAGTCAGAAGCGGATGTATTTTTTCGCAAAAAGTCAAAAATTCATCATAGGTGCAGCCCTTTTCAGGAGTAGATTGACATACTTGCCGGAAAGTACCTTTTGAAAGATTCACTTCACCTTCTGTGAGACGACCAGGTTCGACACCTGCGGTACTTTGTTTTCCACCCATCTTTACGATATACTTTATTTTTTGATTGTGATATTCGTTTAATCATCGTTCCATTAATAAAGATAACCGTGCGTTTCTGTCAATTTAAAATCAAATTTTGAACATAATGATTTGGTTAGGTCGACTGTAATAAAAGAAAAGCGTTTTCCAAAGAAATTAATTGTTGCGTTATTGTTCATTGCCTTCTGATTTCAAGAAATAGCATTAATTGATCTAATAAAGGAGAAAAAATCATGAAGTGGCTGAAATTCTTCAAGATGTATTTTTTGTGCATTAACGTGAAACTCACGAAAATAAAATCAATCGAAGGAAATAAACTACTAGAACATTGCGGTCTCAGTTTTTTTCTTTTAATATTATTATTATTATATATAAATACTGTACCCTTTTTTGGTTCATTGACAAATTTAAATAATCAACATAAAAATCGATGTTCACATTATTTATTCTTATTAATTGATACGTTTCCACAATTTATTTCAATTTTATCTTCAGGCTCTGGAATTATCTGATCGGAATTGTTCGTATTGGTAGTGTTAATTAACATGTGATCAATATTCATTTTGTAATTTACTCTTCAATATTTCACAAATATATTCAGTTATAAAATTCAAAGGAAAGTTATTCATTAACAATCTATGAATACTAGTTTTCAATCTTCTCTATGCAAGGCTCACAACAATATTGAACAAACATTAAACTGAGTATATTAGAAGCTTAGCAGCTTGAGAAAAATAAAGCGGTGAATCAAATTATTAACATTTTAGAAACGGAGTTCCTACAATTTGAACGTAATGAAAATAAAACCGTAATGATATTAAATGAGGACGCATTTTGGTTCATCAGAAATATTGGAACGGGCGGTTGTCCGCCAATCATAAAGTACCTTGAGAGGAGTTGACCTGCGTCAACCGCCAAAAGTCTCACTCCACTTACTATAGTAACTTTATGAATATACTATATAGCGAGTGGAACAGTTGCGACAAAACGAGAAATGGGACGTCTTAGCAACAACACGACCTTCAACCAACGTCAATTGATAGGTTATCATTATGCTAAAGGAAAAGGTTTTTAGCAAATTACATCTTTGATACAAATGAAGTGTAGAGTATCATTAACACTTGTGGAATGTCATAACAGTGTGGAATATTTTTAAAAAGATTCAGAGATGAGGATAGAATTGATCTGAATGTCCCAAGATTCTTTTAGAACGGAATGAAAACTCAATTGTTATGTTATGCAACTATGTTAGAGAGGTGAAGAAAACCCCCTAAGAAATGCTTCAAAAATTTCTGTACAGGTTGAAGAATACCTGAAGAAACAATTTCACCCAGAAACAATCACACGACTGCTAAAGAGGACAGATTTTCAAGGACGTTTGGCGAGCGGAAAACCCTTCATTAGCAAAGCAAACAGGAAGAAATGACATGTATTAGCTAAAGAGCATTTTGAAAAGGACGAAAGTAGTGAAATGGAGTAATCTTTTGTGACGGGAGTAAATTTAACATTTATAGTTCTGATGATAGAGAAATGGTGTGGCATCGACCAAAACAGAGCTGCAGGAAAGTAATTTGCAGGCAATTATGAAACATGCTGGTTGTAATGTTTTGGTTTGAGTCTGTATGGCGTAAATGACGTCGGCAAACTGGTTTTTATTAAAAAACAGTGAACAGATTTCCTTATTGAAATATTCTAACAGAAAATTTGAATGTTAGTGCAAATAATTTAGGTAATTCAAACAAGTTCATGTTCTACCAGGATAACGATCCTAAAAATATAGCCCACATTGTGCATTTGTGGCTGATTTACAAGTGTTCCAAATCCTCCATCCTCCTGCACAATCACCAGACATATATTTAAGTTTGCTGGTTGAAGAAGTTGTCTTTCTTCTTATGGAGACTGCTAGCAATACCGGTCTTCCAATCATGGCCCCATTTCAGTTTTTTTCCTCGCAGGTACTTCCTCGTATCATTTATCTCATATGCTATATTAAGCTCATTTTTACTTTCCCGTATATTATACGTACGTACGTATAGTAAAGGGAAAGTTATGTAATGCTGCGCGAAAACGGCAAAGGGTCCCCCCCGATAAGATGGTAAAAAGTTCCCCTCAACCAAATTACATATGAGTGGTTACACTATAATTCTAACATAAAAATAATATTTTTGAAAGGTTTCTTAGGCTCCGTCCTACCACCCACACCCCTATACAGCCAAAAATGTGTTTTTTTAATTTCAATTTTTTTCGACAACTGAACACTATTTTATCAGACTGAAAAAAATATGATAAATAAGAACACAACTTGGACTATCAGAAAAATATTTTTCAATATTTTCTCAGGCCCATATTCGAACACGAAAAAAAATATCAAGAAATATTTTTTACTGTGTCTTAGAAGCCTGGAACAGGCTGGAAAAAAATGTCAAAGGTTCCTCTTTACACACAAATTGTTGTGTATTTTTTTCAGATTTTTCCGATTACTGGGCTGCAGTTAAAAAAATAAAAACCATTTTCCCGCCTTTAAAACACCTGGACTTTCAATATACTTTGAAACTGACTGCAACGGTTCTCTGCATTTATTTTAGTGTTTATTATACATTTGTATACATTGCTGTATCACCCAATAAAGTTTTGATTTTGGAATATACTTACGAAGTATCATTTTTAAAGCTTTCTAATCGTTTGCATAAGTAATCGTATGCTACGGAAAGACGATAGTTTTGGCAATTTATAAGAAACAATCGACACAAGACCTTGTAAGTGTGATACTGGTGGATAAAGAATTACACCCCATCCTACATCAAACAGATTTTAGAAGAAAAAATAGAAGTTTGCAGATTATGACATACAAAAAAAGATTATTGCAACACACATTATAATGGTAAATAACTCGGTTCTCTGCATTTATTTGATTGTTTATTATACATTTGTATACATTGTTGTAGCACCCAATAAAGTTTTGATTTTGGAATATACTTACGAAGTATCATTTTTTAAGCGTTCTAATCCTTTGTATGAGAATATCATACGCTAAGCAAAGATAATAGTGTTTGGAAGTTTATTAAATAATAATTCCGTCATATTTGAGGGATAATTGGGGGACATGTGGAAAAATGAAGGGGAAGAGGTTAGAACCAGATTTACAAGAATTGTTTTACTTCTTTTAGAACACAGACACTGGCACGAAAATAATCTTAAAACTTCATCTCAGAATGCTTGTGAATTTTTTTCATATTTTTTTAATAGCTGGTCATAGTTTTTAAAAAAACTAAAACATTTGTAGTCAACCACTTGGCAGTTCGGCAGTTGCCGCGTCCTAAGCACGTGCGACCTTGCTTGAGGAGGAAGGCCACAGAATAGCAGCTAAAACGACAACTGAGCCTAGAACGCGGCGCCTCCCGGACAGATAAATAGTAACGCATTGGTTGCGGAAACCTGTGGTCTCACGTCTGTACATTGCTTCAGACTAGAGAAAAAGTTGTCTTTTCCTTTACCTAAGTATTTGTTCTTGTATACGTATAAATATGGAGACACTCGTACAATCTGTACACGTGCGAAAACTCTGCACTTTGTAAATAATAATTGTACGAAAATTGAAAATTGATTTAATGTAGCACCCAACTGCAAACGCTCATCCCCCAAAAAGTAGTTTACGGCATTATAGACCCGGTAGAAAATGAAATAGTCCCGTTAATTTTATCGTGAAAGATAATTTCAGTATTTTCCTTCAATTTAATTTTACATTGATATCGGCTTCTCTTTTCTGTCCATCTGTGCTACGGAAAAGGCGCACCCAAAAGAACTTATATGGTAAACTGTAAAATGGGATGATCATGAAAGTGGAATTTTGAAAAATACATCCCAACAACATAATCGGGGCCTAATATGTTCCCCTTCACTTCCCCACTGTCCCCCATCTATCCTGCACACGAAATGTCCCTTATCATTTCCCCAGTTGTCATCTACCCGTCTCCCAAAACATGTGTGTTAGAATTTACATGTTCTAAAAAAAAAAAAAAAAAAAAAAAAGGCGTGTCCCCATGAGACAAGCGAACCTGGTTTAAAAGCGTAGGAAGCATCGCTTCCGAGTTATTTACCATTATAACGTGTGTTGCAATTTTTTTTTTGTATGTCATAATCTGCAAACTTCTATTTTTTCTTCTAAAATCTGTTTGATGTAGGATGGGGTGTAATTCTTTATCCACCAGTATCACACTTACAAGGTCTTGTGTCGATTGTTTCTTATAAATTGCCAAAACTATCGTCTTTCCGTAGCATACGATTACTTATGCAAACGATTAGAAAGCTTTAAAAATGATAATTCGTAAGTATATTCCAAAATTGCAGTCAGTTTCAAAGTATATTGAAAGTCCAGGTGTTTTAAAGGCGGGAAAATGGTTTTTATTTTTTTAACTGCAGCCCAGTAATCGGAAAAATCTGAAAAAAAATACACAACAATTTGTGTGTAAAGAGGAACCTTTGACATTTTTTCCCAGCCTGTTCCAGGCTTCTAAGACACAGTAAAAAATATTTCTTGATATTTTTTTTCGAAAATATTTTTTTGTGTTCGAATATGGGCCTGAGAAAATATTGAAAAATATTTTTCTGATAGTCCAAGTTGTGTTCTTATTTATCATATTTTTTTCAGTCTGATAAAATAGTGTTCAGTTGTCGAAAAAAATTGAAATTAAAAAAACACATTTTTGGCTGTATAGGGGTGTGGGTGGTAGGACGGAGCCTAAGAAACCTTTCAAAAATATTATTTTTATGTTAGAATTATAGTGTAACCACTCATATATAATTTGGTTGAGGGGAACTTTTTACCATCTTATCGGGGGGGACCCTTTTCGGCAGAAAATCTCTTATTACAGGGCCCTGGTAACGAAAAAGTGGATAAGTCTAGTTGCTAAATTAAGAAAAAAATCTCCTAACACGTGGTGCAGCCAGAATCCCTATTTTGTGGGTCCTTGATACCGAAAACCAATTGAAAGCAAAACGTCTGTCCGGCCATCCGTCCGTCCGTCCGTCCGTCCGTCCGTGTGTGAACAATGCTAGCGACTAAACCGTTAAGCCAATTTTCTCCAAAATTGATATTCTCCGATCGATCTGAATATTCTCCCGGCCCCTTGAATTTGAAATCGATATTTTAATTTTGGAGAGTACTTTACATGAAGCCCCTGGGACATTTTCAAAACAATGGCGCCAACAATTTTGACTAAATTTTGTTTTTGGATAGTCTGAAGGTAATTTAAGAGAATGGCGGAGGTCTCATGTTGGTTAAAAACTCTGATTTTTCGAAAATTGAAAAAATTCAAACTTTTTTCGGCATCTTCCTCCAACTACAATTATAAAGATACAATTTTTGTTTTTAATAAAATGTGTTCATAATAAATAGGATTTCAAATAAGGTGATGTTCAATATTTCAAAAACATAAGTATCTTTTCGAAAAATTGTGTCAAACATAGACAATTTTTTTATTTTCTTTAAACCATGTTTTCTTAAAAAAAAGCACAGCGTTTTTTGATTAAATTGGGACCTGTGATAGCATAAAGGAAGCTTAAGAGAATGGTGCAGGTTTCATGTTTGTTGAAATGCCTGATTTTGCAAAACTTTTAAAAACTTTCGGTGTCTTTCTACATCTACAATTGTGAAGACACGATTGTTTTTTTAATGAAATATTCTCATCAAAAACAGATCTTCAAATAAGGTCAGGTTGAATTTCTTGAAAATATGAGTAATTTTTCTATAATTTCCTGACAAACATAATAGCCCGCTCGGAATTAACTGCGCTTCGTTTTCGTCGTTTTCTTATAACTACAATTTTAACTAGTGGTGCTACAGAATGGCACAGACTTTCCCGTATTAGTTTTCTATTTCCTTGGGTTTTCGCTAGCTATATGGAATTCCCACATACTCTTTCCTGCCAGCTGCCATCTATCACCGCGAAAAGTACATTTTTTTGTATACCAGTATTATAAACAACCCTTTTACATTAACAAAATCGTTCATAGTATGGTATATTATTGCACGAATCATTGTCATCGCTATTTCTGCACGAAATATGAACCATCACTGACGTAATAGTCACGGCCTCTATATATTTTCAGTTATGGAGTTTAAAGAAGGCAGTGGTACCATATAAATAGATTGCAGTGTTCGCAGTAAAATCAAATACGTTGTGAAAAAACTTACTTATAACTTACTGATTTATTAATTTATTACTCCTTTAAAATTATATTTTGTTGTTATTTGGTAATATAACAAGAACAACATAATAAGAACAACAAAAAAACATCAAATTAATTCTTGTGAACATGTACATTAATTGTACAATTTGATAAATTGGTCAGTGACACTCCAGAACATGCATTTATATCTAAAATGCTTGTTTTTTCTTTGCTTTCTGCACTAACCAATATCTTGTTAGCTATTTGAATCTTGTTATTCACCGATTCTTCGATGTATGACTCGGCTACACTTGTAGACCGCCATCCTCCATGACGTTTAAGAGTAGTTTATCACCACCATTATCTGCGAGAAACGTCGCGGATGTTCTCCTAAACGAATGACCAGAGTACTTTTCTGCATTTGGTAATTTTAAAAAATTTGCAATATTTTTTGGTATTTTCGCAAATGTATTGATACAAATGGGATTGCAGCTGCATTTGCCATGATTGTAAAACAAAAAAGTTTTTGTGTTTAACATGTAAGGGTCTTAAGGAAATGTATTTTTTACAGACTTCAACATAATTAAATTCTTCACTGGATACGATAGTAATTATTTCGGGCTTGTCATTTTTTGTCGCTTTAATGTTCACTATCAAAACAGAACCTTCTTTCACATCGTTGATGCATCGAAATTGTACAATTCGACACGTCTAGAAGCACAAAATATGCCAAAAACAGCAACAACCTGAAAATCATACCAGTTATTAATACAATACACCAGTTAATAAATAAAACTTAACTATTATTGCCACTATCATTATTATACCTTCATTAAAAGAAAAGTTTCATCATCAGCTTTTGAAAAAAATGTGTTTACATCTTGTTGGGAAAATACCATTGTCTTTATAGATTGATATCCCACATTTACTTTTTTCATAAGTAAACTTACTTTATGAAAAGTTCCAATATCAATATTCTCTTTGATCTTTAGCATTTCCTTTAATTTGGAATAAGTGCACCATAGTGTCGACGCTTTACATGCTGTGGACTTAATGTTTAAAGAAGCATGCATTAAATTAACAAACGTCTTTATTCTAGCATGTGCATTATACTAACTTAACGAAACTGCTCCGATAGATACGAAAGAACAGCAGCTTTGCATAATAAATTTGCATATTTTTATCCATCCATTTCCGAAACTTTAAGTACTCTCTCTCATAAAGTTTCCAAGACTTTTTCGGTATCATAGTATTTTCTGCTTTTGCAGATTCTTCCACAATTTCTCTAGACAAATCCATTATGTTTGAATCGCGACTTTCAAACTAATTGCCATTTGTAAACAAATTAGTTGCTTAGGTAGCAATCATGACGCCAAACCATGAATTTGAGATCTACAACTGCGAATTACAACTTAACACCATTAATTTCGCTTCCTTAAATCCTTATAATACTGCTATACAAAAAAAAGTGTATGAAACTCGTTTATGTTACCGTTTTGCACTCGTAAGAAGAAATTACAGAACTCACTTCTAACAACGTTCGTTCGGTAATATCTTCTTATTCGTGCAAAAAAAGGACAACGTTTTAAACTAATTGCATAATATGCTATTGTCATTCTTTTAATTTTTCGGTTTCCTATTGGTAGAGCGGAAACATTAATTTTAGAATATTAAAGAACACAAAAACTAGTCCTAAATGGCAATTTTCTTTTAAAAAATATGTGCCGTTTTAAAGAAAATGGCGTTTTAGCGCAACTAAATACGTGAAATTTGAAGCTCTTTATCATAGATAAATTTTGAGTTTTCAAAATACTTCATTTGAAGTTATTTGAAGCACTTGCACTCACAAATATAGTAATTTTTACAAATTGCTGGTAATGTGCATAATAAAGATGTGAAATCTTTCGAAAAAATTACAATTATGTAATTTTTGAAAAAACAAAAATAATAACTCAAAATAAACTTTACGCTATACTAATGAGTGCAATTACCACTATCCGTTACAAAAGTTTGAAGGAAAAATTAGCAGCCATATATGCGAAAATGGCGTTTGAGCGTTTCTGAAAATGCGAAATTTTGAGCTACTTTTCACAGAAAACGGTTGTTTCCGATAAACTTTACTTGACATTATTTAAAGCGCATGTACTCATAAATATAATAATGTCAACAATTCACCGCTAGTGTAAATATTAACGATGTGAGAGACAAGTGAAAAAAATTACATTTCTGCAATTTTTGAAAAAACAAAACAATACAGCAGTATGTCGTTTATGTCATCTCATAAAATACATTATGCACTGTGCCCACCAAAAGTTTAAAGAAAAAATTTCGAGCCATTTTTGAGAAAATCTTGTTTTTGTATTTTCTTTAAATTGCACATATTGCACGCAATATTGCAAGAAAACTACTAAAATATTCAGAACAATGTGCATGACCTTAAACAAAGAACTCACTTTGGAGAGCACATTTTATTTGAAGGAAAAATCTCTATCTTCAATTTTGTGGTTGGAGAAAGACGCCGAAAAAAATTCAAACTTTCACAATTTTCGAAAATTCAGAGTTACCCGTGAAAATCGAACCTATGCCATGTTAATAAGTGTATTTTACTCTATTCATACAAGAAATTTAAAGAAAAAATTTGGAGCCGTTTTTGAGAAAATTTTGAAAATCCCCAGGGGGTTTCATATAAAGTACCCCCAACTTTTGAAGAATCTTTTTCAAAATCTCAAAGCTTCTATTAGAACCAGATCGACCGGGGAATATCCATTTTTGAATAAATCGTACGTATGGCTTGGGCCCTAGCAGTGTTGACAGACGGACGGACGGACGGACAGACGGACGTTTTCCTTCCAATTGGTTTTTCGGTATCAAGGACCTAGAAAACAGGGTTTCTGGCTATGCCACGTGTTAGGGGATTTTTTTTTCTTAATTTAGCAACTTCTTTTATCCACTTACTTGTTTTCACGGCCCAGCAATTAATTTTTTTCCGCCGAAAATTGGCCATTTTTACTTTCCCGTATACGTACGTATACACGGAGTGATATACGTAGTATAGGGAAAGTTATGTAATGCTGCGCGGAAAAATGACCAATTTTCGGCGGAAAAAAATTCAGTGCCGGGTCGTGAAAACGAATAAGTGGATAAAACCAGTTGCTAAATTAATAAAAACTAGTGGTGCTAAAACAGCACTTACTTTCCCGTATTAGAGGAAACAGCTATGTTGTGCACTTTATGCGCTACTACCATCTTACCTTACAACTCACCGTTTTCATCGCAGTGTCGTCAGAACTATATGAATTCTATAACTGCCAGTGGCGTAGCGTCAGGGGACGCTGAGATGCTGAGCATCCCCGTATATAAGAACCTTAAATACTGTATTGATAATCTTACAAGTGGTCTGTTGAGCGAAACACGTTTTGTATTAATTTAAAATTGATTTCCTATGATTGAATTCGGCGGGCTGTTGAAGCTGGCCTCTGATTGGTGGGAAGCTAAAATACTTCAGCGTCGGCCGCCAGATTGCGACGAGCAATGACGCATGCGCAGATGGCGAGGTCCCCCTCTCCCCTCTTCACCCCTGGCCCAGAGAAACCCGACTGCTTTACGCTAGCGTCTACTGCGGAAAGAAGCTCGTTTGTGCACGAGAGCGCAGCACACTTCAGGCGTTCAGTAAATTATCTTTCTCTCTCTCACTCGGGAGTCCCCGCTTGGTCATGGGTACAAACTGTAGAAATAGTGCGACTACTATTTCTTAATTAATATCCAAGAAATTGTATTATCTCTTAAATAGATTACATATTATTTAAGTCTGCAATGTATAAATTAACAAATGGTCTTATTGCCATTCGCGTATAAGAATTAAAGCTGAGCCATTGTATAATTTGCTTTCAAGACATCGGCAGCCCTGACTGCTGTGAGGATTTTGTGGGAAGCGCCTACACCGTCGTAAGCAATCGAGATCGTGGAAGTAGTCCCAGTGTATCTGCCTTGTGTTGCGTTCGCCTGTTAGACGAAGTAGTTGATAGTGACATTTTGTGTGTTATTGTTGAGCATCCCCAAACGTGTGAGTCACGCTACGCCACTGATAACTGCACAAAATATAATACAAAAGTTTTGTAAACATGTATTGGAAAAAGAAGCCTGATACCGTGGACAATATAGAAATGCATTCCATAGGGCCATGATTAGATAAGAGTATTTTAAAACCATGCTACAAATTCTCTACTCACTAAAAATGGTACAGCATTTGGTGTGAAAACTAAATACTTTCATGCAAATATCAGCATCAATTAGACATAACTTTTTTTCATACAGCTCCATCAGGTCACAACAATGACACGTAATTCAATCTGATTCTAGTCAAAGCTTTGAGATTTTGAAAAAGATTCTTCATAATTTGGGGGTACTTTATATGAAGCCCCCCAGGGATTTTCAAAATTTTCTCAAAAACGGCTCCAAATTTTTTCTTTAAATTTCTTGTATGAATAGAGTAAAATACACTTTTTAACATGCCATAGGTCCGATTTTCACGTACAACTCTGAATTTTCGAAAATTGTGAAAGTTTGACTTTTTTTCGGCGTCTTTCTCCAATTACAAAATTGAAGATAGAGATTTTTTCTTCAAATAAAATTTGTTCTGCATATTGAGTTCTTTCATAAAGGTCATGTAAATGTTTTTCAAAATTTTGGTAGTTTTGGTGCAATTTTGCGTGTAGTATGTACAATTTTAAAAAATTACAAAAACAAGATTATCTCAAAAACGGCTCCAAATGTTTTCTTTAAACTTTTGGTAGGGATAGTGGTAAATGTACTCTATAAATGACATAAAAGCCATATTGCTCTATCGGTTGGTTTTTTCAAAAATTACAAAAATGTAAATTTTTTACTTGTCTCTCACGTCGTTAATATTTACACTATCGGCGATTTTTTCACATTAATATTTACAACTATATATGCTTTAAATAATGTCAAGTAAAGTTTCTCGAAAACACTACCGTCTTCTGTGAAAAGTAGCTCAAATTTCGGCATTTTCAGAAATGCTCAAACGCCATTTTCTCGTATATGGCTGCAAATTGTTTCTTGAAACTTTTGTAACGGATAGTGCTAATTACACTCTTTAGTATAGCGTAAAGTTTATTTTGAGTTATTTTTTTGTTTTTTCAAAAATTACATAATTGTAATTTTTTTGAAAGATCTCTCACATCTTTAATATGCACATTACCAGCAATTTGTAAACATTATTATATTTGTGAGTGTTTGTGCTTCAAATAACTTCAAATAAAGTATTTTGAAAACTCAATCATTTTCTGTGAAAATGAGCTTCAAATTTCGCATTTTTAGTAGTGCTAAAATGCCATTTTCTCTTGAACGGCACATAATTTTTAAAAGAAAATTGCCATTTACGGCTAGGTTTCTGTGTTCTTTAATATTCTCAAATTAATATTTCCATTCTACCAATAGGAAACCGAAAAATCAAGAAAATGACAAAATGTACTTTTGGCGGTGATAGATGGTAGCTGGCAAGAAAGAGTATGTGGCAATTCCGAATACCTTGCGAAGACCCAAGGAAAAACTAATACGGGAAAGTCTGTGCCATTCCGTAGCACCACTAGTGCAGTATTACATAACTTTCCCTATACTACGTATATCACTCCGTGTATACGTACGTATACGGGAAAGTAAAAATACACTTTTTTTCTCATTTAAATGTATTTATCAAAGCTACATCTCCAAATACGGTCATGCTTTTTTCCCTTCAAAATACGAGTAGTTTTTTGTATAATTTTGTGACAAACATAATAGCCCCTGGTAAAATTTACTGCGCTTCGGACAGCTGGATGCGTCGTAAATTAGAATTTGCAATTTTGTATATTATTTCTTGGTTCGTTTCTTACATTCGACTTTTTGTTAAACAATTACACATTAATATTTTAGAAATTAAGAAAAATTAATAGCTCTCAGGATAGCGACAATGCAGAATCTGCAACAATGGAATTCATTTTGCGCTGGCGAATATTTGTGACTTACGTGTGATTGTTGTGACCTGGAGCTGGATGATGGATGGAGCTGTATGAAAAGGAGCTATAGTTATCTAATTTATGTTGATATTTGCATGAAAATATTTAGTTTTCGCTTCAAATGCTGCATCATTTCTTGTGAGTAGAGTATGTGTTGCGTGGTTTTAGAATACTCTTCTCCAATCATGACTCTATGGAATGCATTTCCTTATCGTCCAGGGTATCAAGCTTCTTTATCCAATACAGGTTTACAAAACTTTTTTTTTTCAGTTGTTGAATTCACATAGTTCTGACAACACTGGGATGGAAACAGTGCGTTGTACACTTCTTGGTTGAATTGGACCTTTTCAAATAATAGCTAAGATGTTAGTAGCGCATAAAGGGCAATATTTCAGTACTACGTAGCTGTTTCCTCTAATACAGGAAAGTAATTGCTGTTGTAGCACCACAAGTTTACTGACTGAAAGTCGATTAATGATGTTGGAACATGACTTACTTGTGCAGCTAGTGGTATTTGGATGAGGCAGAATCCAGAAGATAACAGATTTTTACCAAATCTTTTAATAAGATGGTGTAGTTTCTGAACTTTGAGAGACATTTCAATGCTTGAATTTTTATTGTAGCGAGGAATTTTGTGAATACAAATGCATTGGAGTGCGACGTTTAATGAATCATTTTAAGAACTGTCATTGAAGCGTAGCTTTTAGCATTAATAGATCTGCAGTAGTGATGTAATAGCAATTTAAATTTTTCATTGGATTTATACATTGAGACTTCAGTTTCTTGTTCACTTTTTACTTTCCCGCAAACGTACGTATATACGGAGTAATATACGTAGTATAGGGAAGTTATGTTTTTAAAAAATTCCCTAACACGTCGTGTAGCCAGAATCACTCGTTTGTTTGTCCTTGATACCGAAAAACCACATGACAGCAAAACATCCGTACGTCCGACTGTCCTCCGTGTGTGAACACTATTAGCGCCTAAACCATACGTACGTTTTTTTGGTTTGTACGTACGTTTTGTTTGATTTTTTTGTTTGTTTTTTTTTCAAATTGAAGAAACCCCCGTCGATCTGGCTTGAGTGAAAGCTTTGAGATTTTCAAATAGATTCTATAAATTTTGGGGTAACTTTACATAAAGCCTCTCGGACGTTTTCAAAATTTTCTCAAAACGGCTCTAAATGTTTTCTTTAAATTTCTTGTAGAATAGAGTAAAAAATACTTATTAAGATGCCATAGGTCCACTTTTTACGGTTAACCCTGAATTTTCGAAAACTGAGAAAGTTTGAATTTTCTTCGGCATCTTCCTCCAACTACAAATTGCAGATAGAGATTTTTCCTTCAAATAAAATTTGTTCATCATAGTGAGATCTCTCATTAAAGTCATTTACATTTTTCTTGAAAATTGTAGTCGTTTTCCCGTATTATTGGGTGCAATATTGGCAATTTTAAAAAATTACAAAAACAAGATTCTCAAAAACGGTTTCAAATTTTTTCTTTAAACTTTTGGTAGGGATAGTGCTAAATGTACTCTGCAAGATCACATAAACGCCATATCGCTGTATTCTTTTGTTTTTTCAAAAATTGCAAAAAAGTAATTTTTTTGACTTGTCTCTCACGTCGTCAATACTTACATCAGCGGCGATTTGTTGACATTATTATATTTATAAGTGCATATGCTTTGAATAATGTCGAGTTACGTTTCTCGAAAACTCAACCGTTCTCTGTGAAAACTAGCTCAAAATTCCGCATTTTCAGAAACGCTCAAACGCCATTTTCTCATATATGCCTCTAAATTTTTTCTTCAAACTTTTCAAACGGATAGTGCAAATTGCACTCTTTAATATGACGTAAAGTTTAATTTGAGTCATTTCTTGTTTCTTCAAGAATTACACAAATGTTGTTGTTGTTGTTTTTTTTAAAGATCTCTCACACCTTTAATATGCACTTCACAAGCAATTTGTAAATTTTACATTATTGTATTTGTGAGTGTAAGTGCTTCAAATTACTTGAAATGAAGTTTCATTAAAATTCAAAAATTTTCTGTGGAAAAGTGCTTCAAATTTCACGTTTTTAGTAGCGCTTAAACGCCATTTTCTTAAAAACGGCCACAAAGTTTTCAAAAAAAATTGTCATTTAGGACGATGTTGTTGTATTCTTTAATATTCTAAAATATTTCCTTTCTACCAATTGGAAACCGAATAATTAAGAAAATGTCAAAAAAATGTACCTTGGGCGGCGATAAATGGCGGCTGGTATGAGTATGTGCCAATTTCAAATAGCTAGCCCAGACCCAAGGAAATCGAAAACGAATACGGGAAAGTCTGTGCCTTTCTGTAGCACCACTAGTTATATTTCTGAATTACTTCTTTAAATCATGTCTTACATTACAATTTCGTTATATTGCTAGTGTTAAGTTGTCATTTATATGCGTTGTAATAAGTTAGTGATAATTCTAAAATGTTGGTTAACAATTATTGTTTGGCATCACTTTATGAATAGAAAATCAAATGTATATTTTCCCTGCCGCTAAATAAAAATCAGGGTTGAATAATAAAGTGAATTTTTTGCCCAACTGACACAAAAAGTACGCTTATTTTCAAAAATACATTTTTACTTTCCCGTACACGTACGTATATACGGAGTATATATGTACGCCAAACGTGTATACGGAGTATAGGGAAAGTTATGTGATGCTGCGGAAAATCGATTTCGAGATTTCAACGGAAATACACGTTTTGGTATCCCCTGATACTTTATTCTTTTCAAAACGTCCGCCCGCCCGTCTGTCTGTCATCTGTGGACAACCGTGGTACCGAAACCATTTGTACGATTTCTTCCAAAATGAATATTCTGCGGCCGATCTGGTTGCACTCGAGGTTCTGCGATTTTGAAAAATGTTCTTCAAAATTTGGGGATACTTTACATAAAGTTCCCAGGACATTTTCAAAATTTTCTCAAAAACGGCTCTAATTTTTTTCTTTGAATTTCTTGTAAGTGTAGAATGAAATACATTTTTAACGGTGGCACAGGTCCCATTGTCACGGTTAACTCTGAATTTTCGAAAATTGCAAAAGTTTGAAATTTTTACGGCGTCTTCTTAGAACTACAAAATTGAAGATAGAGATTTTTTTCTCCAAATAAAATTTGTTGTCCAAAGTGAGTTCTTTCATTAAGGTCATTACATTGTTTTGAAAATTTTTAAATAATAGTTTTGCGCAATATTGCACGCATTATTTGCAATGTTAAAAAATTGCAACAAAAACCGGATTTTCCCAAAAATGGCTCCAAATTTTTTCTTTAAACTTTTGGCAGGGATAGTGCTAAATGTGATCTATGGGATGACATTAACGTCATATTGCTTTATCCTTTTGGTTTTTTCAAAAATTACAAAAATGAAACTTTTTTGCATTGCCTCACGTCGTTAATAGTACTTTAGCGGCGATTTGTTCAGATTATTATATTTATTTATCACATTATCATCACATTATTATGTTCACATTATTATCACATTATTATATCACATTATTACATGTGCTTTAAATAATGTCAAGTGAAATTTTTCGAAAACGCAACCATTTTCTATGAAAGCTACTTCAAAATTCCGCATTTTCAGAAGTGCTCAAACGCCATTTTCTCAAAAATGCCTCCAAATTTTTTCTTCAAACTTTTCGAACGGATAGTGCTATTTGCACTCTTTAATACAATCTAATGTTCATTTTTTTTTATCAAATATTAAACAAATGTAATTTTTTGAAAGATCTCTCACACCATTAATATCCTCATTTCCAACAATTTGTTAACACTGTTGTATTTGTGAGTTAATGTTCTTCAAATGACTTCAAATGATGTTTTTCGAAGGCTCAAAAATTGTTTGTGAAAAAGAGCTTCAAATTTCGCATTTACAGTAGCGCTTAAATGCCATTTTCTTAAAAACGGATCCGAATTTTTCAAAGAAATTTTCATTTAGGACGAGATTTTACTGTTCTTTAATATTCTAAAATTAATATTTCTGTTCTACCATTAGAAAACCGAAAAATTAATAAAATGCCAAAAAAATGCACGTTGGGCGGCAATGGATCGCTGCTGGCTAGAGTATGTGGCATGTCCGAATAACTAGCCGAGACCAAAGAAAATACAAAACTAATACGAGAAAGTCTGTGCTATTCTGTAGCACAGTGGTGCTACAGAATAGCAGTTATTATTAAGGGCCCTCGTAGACCCCCAAGACTGCTGCAGGATCCTTGCAAAGGTTAATCCGAATCTGGGTCCTAGGATTCGACTGTGGCGGATTTTCGACACTACCAACATTACGGATTGAATTCAACCACTACCTGAAGAAGAATTCAAGAGAGCGGTTGCTCTCATTGTTAGGTTTCGGTTTTTTCTCCGGCCAATACCAGGTGGATGCCGGAGCAGTAACTTTACAAACGGGCCACAAACCTTGCGCCTTCTTATTCTTTGTTCCTTTTCCATTTTCATCCTTGAACCTCCTCTCTCCTCACCAGTGGCGAAGCGTCAGGGTAGGCAGAGTAAGCTGAGCTATCCCAAAGAATTTTGAAGTAGAAGAAAAATATCTCTTTCCTAAAAAAATAAAATTGTACATACATAATGTCACTTTTTAGCCAATAAAAGCCATACATATGCCCGCCAAGTTATTTCTTCTCTATCTATTCTCATGCATATTCCATGCGATGAGTCTTTTCGCCACCCGTAGAGGCGGCGAGGCCTGGGAGAGGCTGATTTCCTTCAGCCTAACACGGTATGATGTCACAAGGCGAGGGACGGGGCGCGGGGAAGTGAGCGGCCATGCGCGTTGAGTGGGCTGGCTGTGTTGTTTGGGCAGAGATTAGGCCGGCCTCACGACTGTACAAATAATTGAAACTCTTGCCGGCAGGCGCTCTCTTCACCACAAGCATGCGTGGAACTTCCGGGAATGTCCGCTAGAGGTCACTGGGCAACTTCTAAACGCTACAAACATCCCGAGTAAAACATTAATTTACTTCAAATTTCAGTATTTGAATTCATCTATTCCTAATTCAATAAGCACAATATTGAGAGTGGTCACATTCTCTCCCACATTCTTTAACTTTGTGATAACTTTTAATAATACACGGTCATTTAGAAAATACTGATTTTAAGTATGTGTAGGTTGGCATCGCGCCGAGTGTGGGAATCCCCTAGTAATATTCTGTGTGTGGAAAGATAAATAATAGGATCAGTTGGTGAGCTGCGTGAATAGCGTGTTGGTGTGTACGTTACAAGTGAAGTGTTGTTCGAGTAATAACATATAACGGTGTTCAAAGTGGCAGTTCTGCTTTATTGCTTTATTTTATAATTGACATATATGAAATAGTTTAGGTTTATGTGATTAGAACCACACGACGAAATGGGAGATTCTGTGAGTATAGATGGTGACTCATTTGATTCAGTTAACTTTTTGTTGAGTAATTCAGTTGAGGTGTTGTCCTTTGAACAAAAAGTGCAATTGAAAGATAAAATAGCCAGACCAAAGTTAAATATTTCACAAAAGGATGGGAAATATACAAGGACTTTTCAAGAAAAATGGTACTCCAAATACAGATGGTTGTCAGGAAATAAAATAAAACAGACATATAATTGTTTTTACTGCCTGATGTTTGGTGGGGAAGAATCTTGGTGTAAAAATGGTCAGATTACATTAAACAATCTTGAACTTAAAGCCTCGAAACATGCGACAAGTAAATTGCATATTCAAAATGCAGAGGCTTTCCATATGCTTGGGAGATACAGAATTGATCATTGTATTTCAGAAAGTGCTCGCATTCAAGCTGAAAAACATAATAGTGATGTTGCACGTAACAGAAAAATTGTAGGCCGTCTAATCGACATTGTTTGTCATTTAGGAAATCAAGAACAAGCATTTAGGGGGCACGATGAAGGTACAGATTCTCTCAACAGAGGAAATTATTTAGAAACATTAAGTTTGCTTGCCATGGAAGAAGGAATAATGAAAGATCATTTGGAGAGCAATACGGTGTTTAAAGGAATTTCTTCTGATATTCAAAATGATCTAATAGAATCGGTCACAGTTGCCATAAATGAGAAGATTCAAAAAGAAATAAATGTCGTGAGATTTGTGTCAATACAAGCGGATGAAACAACTGACGTTTCTGTGAAGGCACAACTCAGTATTATTGTTAGGTATGTTTATGGCAAGAACATTGAAGAACGTTTTATGGGCTTCTATGATGTCTCGAGCGATAAAAGTGCCGAGGGAATATCTAACAAAGTCATTGCCGTCATAGACGAGTACAATATGGGAGAAAAGTTAATTTGCCAAACATATGATGGAGCATCTGTTATGGCGGGTCGTCACGGAGGGGTTCAAGCCATCGTTCGTCGAAAATATCCGGCTGCGATTTTCATCCACTGTTATGCACATCAACTGAACCTGGTTCTTTTGCATAGTGCAAAATACATTAAAGAAGTAAAATTTTTCATCTGCAACCTCACGGCATTTCATTCATTCTTCAGTAGATCTACAGTCGTTCAGAAATACTTCGTCAACATGGATTCCAATTACCTCATCCAGTGCAAACGCGATGGAATTATAATTCTCGTGCTGTGTCTACGATTAAACATCATTACCAAGAACTAAGGAATGCGGTAAGCTACATCACTGAGTCTAATGATTGGGATCCTGAATCTATGAATTGTGCAATGGGCCTCATGAGAACTTTAGACTCTTTAATGTTTACATTTTTGTTGTGCTTGTTCAATAGAATTTTTATCTATAGCAAACATCTGTTCTGCATTTTCCAAGCAAAGTGCACAAGTGATGTAAACTTATGCATCAATGAGATTAGAACCGCTAAGACAAATATTACAGCTTTACGTTCTGAAAACGTTTTGCATGAATGCCTTCAAGAGAGTTTGGAATTAAACAAACATTATACAACAGACTTCAATCCCGAGCAATTTGTCGAGAATCATAAACTCTGTGCTTTTGAAATATTGGATTCCATCATAGTACAGTTAGATGAACTATTCTCCAAATTTGATGAACTTTTATTTGTTGAACTCTTAAACTACAGAAAATTGCTCAGTTCAAAAAGGCGTTTCCAAACTTTGAATTTCAAAAACTTAAGAATGCATATCCTTTATTTTTTAACTTCGTAGCACTACAAAACGAACTCGTCAATATATACAGTTCAGAAGACAAAGTCAGACCTTGTATTGAATTATTAGCATTTATTGTTGATAACGATCTCCAATCTGTGTATGAACAAACGGAAAAGTTATTACAACTGATTCTCAGCATTCCGATGTCATCAGCTACTACTGAACGATCAATGAGCACTCTGAAAAGAATTAAAACCCATTTACGCAATTCTATGTCAAATAGCAGACTCTCCAACTTGGCAACTATTTCAATAGAAAAGAAACTTTCTCGTAAATGTTCGCAAGATGCTATTTTTAAAGAAAGAGTGATAGACATTTTTTCTGAAATGAAAGCCAGACGTTTAGAATTAATTTTCAAAAAAACTTAAAACAATTCAGATGGCCGCAAACCCGCAATCTCGTGAAAACAACTTGTATACATCAATGTAAGTAAGCAGTTTCATTTATATTTTTTTTTCAGTTCTGTAGTAGGATTTTTCTTGATTTCAGTATTGTTGCATGATTAGATTAATATTCCCCATCATCATCATCATTATTATTATTATTATTATTATTATTATTATTATTATTATTATTATTATATTACCTTTGTATTCTTCTGATCTCTAGCTTCGTAATATTCGATATTTCAAAAATTAAGTATGTGTGTTTACAATATGTTCGTGATTCAGCTTATCCAAAAATTAACCTCACGCTTCGCCACTGCTCCTCACGCGCACTCATACCATAGAGGAATGACATCTCCTTAGTCGATGAGGTATATTCTATACCCTATACTCTCACGCATGTCGGCGAATCGAGCCAGGCGAATCGGGCCAGGAGCTACGATCGATTGATTGGTGATTCCGGCCGCGTCAGCTACTAAGAAGTAAATGTAGTGCATGTTTTTATCTCGTGAGGTGGCGATGATCGTCCCCCACTGTATGGTGAGATCCGGCGCCGAACACGAACCGAGCCGAACGAACACGACAGGTAGTGGGGTTTCCACAACCAGGTGTATCCTACCAGCGAAGCACCGCCACAGCCGCGTCACACTCCCAGCTCCAGACTGGTCTCCCGACATGTGTGATAGTGTAGTACGTGTAAGTAAGTGGTGAAATGGGATAAGGAAGAGGAAGAAAAGATATCTCGTGGCTCGTTTTTACTTTCCCGTATACGTACGTATATACGGAGTAATATGCGTAGTATAGGGAAAGTTATGTAATGCTGCGCGAATTTTCAGCAGAAAAAATTCGTTGCCGGGCGCTGATAACGAAAAAGTGGATAAATCCAGTTGCTAAATTAAGAAAAAAAACTCCCCTAACACGTGGTGGTGTAGCCAGAATCTCTGTTTTGTAAGTCTTTGATACCGAAAAATCCATTGAAAGCAAAACGTTCGTCTGTCCGTCCGTCCGTCTGTCCGTCCGTCTGCGAACACTATACTAGCGCCCAAAGCGTACATACGATTTTTTTTTAAATTGAAGAAACCCCTGTCGATTTGGGTCGAGGCGGAGCAATGAGATTTTTAAAAAGATTCTGTAAAATTTGGGGGTACTTTACATGAAGCTTCCCGGACATTTTCAAAATTTTCTCAAAAACGGCTCAATTTTTTTTTATCAAATTTCTTGAAAGAACAGAGTAAAATTGCAAAAGTTTGAATTTTTGTCGACTTCTTATAACAACTACAAAATTGAAGATAGAGATTTTTTCAAATAAAATTTGTTCCCCAAAGTGAGTTCTTTCTTTAAGGTCATGTAAATTTTTTGGAAAATTTTAGTAGTTATCGCGCAACATTGCGTGCAATATGTGCAATTTAAAAAAATTACAAAAACAAGATTTTTTCAAAAACGGCTCCAAATTTTTTCTTTAAACTTTTGGTAAGGATATTGCCTAATACACTCTATAAGATGGCATAAACGTCTTATTGCTCTATTCTTTTGTCTTTTCAAAAATTACAAAAATGTAATTTCTTTGGCTGGTCTCCCACGTGGTTAATATTTACAGTAGCGGCGATTTGTTGACATTATTATAATTATAAGTACATATGCTTCGAATAATGTCTAGTTACTTTGGCGACGATTTGTTCACTTTATTATATTTACGAGTACATATGCTTTAAATAATATCCAGTAAAGTTTCTCCAGAACTCAACCATTTTTTGTGAAAACCAGCTCAAAATTCCGAATTTTCAGAAACGCTCAAACGCCATTTTCTCATAAATGACTCCATTTTTGTTGTTCCAAATTTTGGAACGGATAGTGCTAATTGCACTCTTTAATATGACGTTAAGTTCATGTTGTTGTTTTTTGTTTTTTCAAAAATTACACAAAAGTATTTTTTGAAATATCTCTCACATCTGTATTATGCACATTACCAGCTATTTGTAAACATTATTATATGTGTTAGTGTAAGTGCTTTAAATGACTTAAAATGAAGTTTATTGAAAACTCAAAAATTTTCTGTGAAAAAGTGCTTCAAATTTCGCATTTTTAGAAGCGTTTAAACGCCATTTTCTTAAAAACAGCTACATTTTTTTAAAAAATTGCCATTTAAAAAATGCCACGATGTTTTTGTGTTTTTTAATGTTCTAAAATTAATATTTTCGTTCTACCATTAGGAAATAGAAAACTTAAGAAAATGTCAAAAAAATGTACTTTGGGCGGCGATAGATGGCAGCTGGCTAGAGTACGTGGCAATTCCAAATATTTCCCTGACTCAAGGAAATAGAAAGCTAATATGGGAGTCTGCGCCATTCTGTATCACCACTAGTTTTTTTTTTTATTAAATTGGTTACCATGACAAGAATGTTGTTATTAAACAATTCTCGTTTCCATTCAATAGGATAACACGATAGCAGTTTATCATTGGAATATTGAAAAAAATATTACGCATAAGGGTGTTTGTCAGTCATAATACGTATTAGTGTTGTGGTTTTAGTATCATCGTAGTGTATAGTGATATGTGATGTTATTTTATTTCATAGTGTATAGTGATGTTATTTTATTTCATGTGCATCTTTTGAAATAATTTTATTACTGTAATCGTTCGAATGCTGTTTCTGGTTGCGGAAATTTCCATTACTCCTGTGTATCGTATATCAATTTCAATTGCCGAAAATGAAAACCCTAAAAGGTACGTAACTATTTGAGAAACCTACGTACAATTTGACAGTGAATGATGAAACTGTAATTTGCGTTCATCATTTTTGTATCGTTTGTAGTTAAAATATTTTGTTCAGTTAAGGTATTGTTTTCCCTGTTTCAAAGTACTTGAAGTATTGCTTCGCGTATTACTTGAAGTAAAGGTGAATTAAATGATTGTTTTCAAAACCTGCTGCATTTTTTTTTATTTCTTGCAAGAATAGAGTAAAATGCACTTAGAAAGGCTGCAAAGGTCCGATTTTCACGGTTGACTCCGAACTTTAGATAATTGCGAAAGTTTGAATTTGCAACGGCGGCTTCCTACAAGTACAAAATTGAGGATATAGATTTTCCCTTCAAATGAAATTTGTTGTCCATAATTGTATCGTTCATTAAAGTCGTGTACATTTTTTGAAAATGTTAGTAGTTTTCGCGGAATGTTGCATTCAATATGTGCAATTTTAAAAAATTACAGAAACAGAATTTTCTCAAAAACGGCTCCAAACTTTTTTCTTTAAACTTCTGATAGGGATAGGGCCTTAAGTACTCTATGAGGTGTCATACACGCCCAATTGCTCTATCATTTTCTTTTTTCAAAAATTACAAAATATTAAATTTTTTGACTTGAATCTCATGTCGTTAATATTTACATTAGCGACAAATTGTTCCCATTATTATCATGATGAGAGCATATGTTTTAAATAATGTCATATAAAGTTTCTCGAAAACTCAACCGTTTTCTGTGAAAATTAGCTGAAAATTCCGCATTTTCATAAACGCCCAAACGCCATTTTCTCATAAATGACTACAAATATTTTCTTCGAACTTTTCGATCGGATAGTGCAAATTGTATTCTTTAAAAACACGTAAGATCATTTTGGGGTATTAATTTGTTTTCAAAAATTATACAAATGATTGTTTTTTAATCTGTCACGCCGTTAACATGCACATTTCCAGCAATTTGTAAACACTATTGTATTTGTGAGTAAAAGTGCTTAAAATGATTTTTAATGAAGTATTTTGAAAACTCAAAACTTTTGTGTGAAAAAGAACTTCAAATTTCGAATATACAGGTAACGCTTAAACGCCATGTTCTTAAAAACTGCTTCTAATTTTCCAACGAAAATTGTCATTTAGGACGAAGTTTTACTGTTCTTTAATATTCTAAAAATAATATTTCCGTTCTACTACTAGGAAACCGAAATATTAAGAAAATTTCAAAAAAATGTACTTTGCGAGATATGGCATGATATGGCGAGATATGGCAGCTGATCAGAGCATGTGGCAAAACCGAAAACCTAGCCACGACCAAAGAAATAGAATAGTACAGGAAAGTCTATGCCATTTTGTTATAGTTAGTTATAGTTAATGCCTTATTTTACGTGGCGAGACTCGGGCCATCAGGCCCGCTCTTCCGTCTGACCACGCAAATTTCTACTACGCTCCTTTCACCTAGCGGAGAAAGAAGGTATTATCTCGGGCGACGAAACAGGCGATTTGAATTTAGCTCAGAGGCGTCATTTAGGCTTGAGGATCTTTTACATGCAAGTAAATCTACTAACATGGGCCAGCCGGCTTTACTTCCCCTCCGCGGAAGGCGTACGAAGGATTTTTTCGCCCTTTAAAAATCCACGGCTTCGATCGGGTTTGAACCCGCGAACTTGGGTATGACAGTCCGGCACGCTAACCGTCACACCATTTTGTGGCACCACAATTGAAAGGAAATTGCCATTTAGGACGAGATTTTACTGTCCATTAATAGTATTAGAATAATATTTTTGTTTTGCTATTATGAAAGAGAAAAATTAAGAAAAGGCCAAAAGAAAGTACTTTGCGCGGCGATAGATGGCATCTGACAAGAATAAGTGGCAAGTCTGAATAGCTAGCCGAGACCAAAAGAAATGCAAATCTCATACGGGAAATTCTATGCCATTCTGTAGCACCACTAACTTTTGCCTGAAATGTGTAAATTCACAAGTGATCTCATTGCCAATGCGCATGAGAATTAAAACAGGGCCGTTGTATTATTTGCTTTCAAGAAGTCTCCTGACATAAATTTGTTGAAATATTGTTACATTTGTTTTGATAACGTAAATTCTAGACAACATTAAAGATCATGATATCTTCACTTCCCGATATTGTTGAGTAACCCCAAACACACCAGTCACGCTACGCCACTGCCTCCGACGTAGGTTCGAGTCCCGACGGAGGCAGAATTTTCGACACCAGCTATTTAGTTACGTCGAATTCAGTCGCTGTTTCGAGGAGAATTCTAGCGGCTGGCTGCTCTGATAGGTAGTTTTCCGTGTTTTCTGTCAATACCAGGCGAATGCCGCAGTGTACGACTGCCTAACAAGCGGGCCACGGACCGCGCGATATTTTGCTTTTCCTTTCCTTGCCCTATCCTCTCCCTTTACGTACTTCTTCTGTCGCACTACGGCCCTGTAAGTTTAGCCTTGGCGTCTCGAACGATCAGTGCCCATTCACTTCTCTCTTTTGCCTTTCTTTTCCACCCCCTCACTCCCATTAATCTCGAATCCATCTCCACATCATCCAGTCATCTTAAACGGAGTCTTCCTTTCTTTCTTCTTCCTTCGGGTTCTTTACAGAAGATAATTTTGACGGTTCTTTCTTCTTCCATTCGTGATAGATGTCCGAACCATTGTAGTCTTCTGACCGTAATTTCTGCAACAATTTCTGTTGTTTTATACATATTGGCGAGTTATAAATTTCTCTTAATCCTTCAATGCCCATTTTCACATGTAGGGTCGAAAATGCACCTAAAGATTTTTCTTTCCCAGGACATCAGCGCACATTCAAGTATATTTGTTAATGTCCAACACTCGCCACCATGCAGTATTACTGGTCTTATAACCGTATTATACACTTGGACCTTGAGGTATCTATGTCTATTTCTTTTCCTTAATGTATATCTTAGTGCTTTGAAACACTTATCGGCTGAGGTCATTCGTGCTTTAATTTCCATTTCTGTAGTGTTTGCGGAAGTAACGAGATATCCCATATATTTGAATACTTCTACTCTTTCATATTTCTCTTTACCTTTTGAAAGTTTGAGGGTGGTTCATTCTTTTTCCGATTAGTCGTATACTTACTTTCACGACAGTTAATTTTAAGACCGATTACATTAGTAGCTGTTATTAATTCTGCCTTTTCGGTGTGTTCTGCTGAAGATAACAACACCATCTGCATATGCTAAAAGTTGTACAGTTCTTTTAAATATTGTACCTCTTGGATTTATTTTGACGGCTCTGATTACTTTTTCCAAGCATATTTTAAATAGTTGTGTGGATAGTGACGAAGACCGGCCATAGTTTCGAAACTTTCTAAGTAATAACATGTTTCCCCTTACTTACACACACTTAAATTTACGTGCACTACACTACCATACATGCCGGGAGACTGATTGGGAGCTTAGAGCTTGTCCAGATGGGGTGCTGCCCCCGCTGGTGGGAGATACCTGGTTAGGAAAAATTTCGTTAGCCGACGGTAGGTCGGCGCCGAATCTCACATCCAACCGGGGAAGATCACCACCACTTCCCGTGATTAAAACATACATTACACTTACGGAACTTATTACTTCACTAGTTGACGTACCTTCTTCTTCTGTCGCACTACGGCCCTTTAAGTTTAGCCTTGGCGTCTCAAACGATCAATGCCCATTCGGCATTTTTCTTCTAGTTTCTGAATATTTTTTTTTACTCTCTCGCCTTACGAATGCTTCGTAAGAAGAGAAAGTTATGTAATCGTGAGGTGGAAAACGGCAATTTTTTTTCTGGAGAAGGGTTGTTAGCCCATCGTCCAACCCCTAACCTGAAGGACCGGGATTTTGTATAAGGTTTACTCCCTAGCATTTTTCAGCTACCGCCAGCTACAAAGAAACGGAAGAAGAGAAGAGGGACAGTGAAGAATAGGATTAGAATAGAAGAGTAAGTTAGAAACGACTCCCTAGTCCTCGCAACCTAATAGCGTCGGGGTCGGAAACACAAGAGTTGGCGTATACGAAGATTGGCCTACAGGACAGAAAACAGAATTGTCCCACAAGTAAGTGGAAGTAATGACATACCAAGTTTGTGGGGTGTATAGAATGTTTAGGGGAGTGACAGCGGTCAGCTACTCTGATTAGTCACCTTCTACGACAGGGGGAGGTCCGGTGGTGCTATTCTAAAACCCCCGATACCACACGGGGAAGTTGACGCACCTGGTATCATTAATAATCAATCAATCCTTAGGGTATTATGGATAATGTTATTAACAACACAATAAAAATAAAGAATGCTATGCATAAGTTTTTCACATAATTGTGCGTGAAAGTGTCTATTCAAAAAATGAAAGCAACTCATCCACTTTTAGAACTCAAAGTAAAGCAAATTAATAGAAAAGTGAGAGAACTCAAAATGCATACTTTTCAGTAGAACTCATGAACTAGAATGATAAAGTAATGCCCTTCACATCACTCTATTACTTGTTGTTTCTCTCTTCTTTCTAACTATAATTTGTTCTACTAATTCAACTAAGTGCTGTTGTGATTAAATCAAAGCTTAAGGATTTTTTCCTATGAGTATTAATAATTTATCATGTTGAATAATACAATACAAATGCTTGTATGATTTATTATTAATTAGTTAATAAAGTTCCAATCTCTAACATATACCTATATACGCCTGTATACCTGTATACCTATATACCTGTATACCTATATACGCCTGTATACCTATATACACCTGTAACAAGTAATGTACTTCAGCTTCCAGGTCAATGACCCCCATCTCGATCAGGTTTTTGTCCAGTTTCCCTGATCCATTGAGCAAATGCTGAGATGGCCCCTTGTTTTGCTTCTGGACGTAAATGTAGCTTCACTGCGCGCACGTTTTGTTGAGCACTCTTTTTGCTTGTAGTTCATTTACTGTTTTTTGACAAATAAATAAATAAATAAATAAATATCTATATCTATAATTCATATATATATATATATATATATATATATATATATATATATATATATAACATATAGCTATGTGAGTTTTGAGAAAAATTCTCATCACAAATTGTAGGAAGTAGCCTATTGAATTTCTTGTCTTTTCATGTGCAGACAAACATTGAGTTGGAAGGCTGACACGTAAATGGACTGGACAAGTAGGTTTCTTGGGCCCCAGCAAAGAAGGGATCCCCAACATTTCAAACCAATAAGAGATCACTTAATCAACCATTAACAAACAATGGATTTACAAGTTCCATAGTTCACAGTTTTTAATTGATTTAAGAAAATGATAATGAACTTATTTCATAAAATCAATATATTGCAAAACCAATTACACCATCAGCAGATCTGTATTTATTTCACTATCATCAGATCTGTAATATACCTTCTTTGTCTTGGGGGAGGAGAAATACCCCCTGGTAATTGTCATAGAAAAACGCTAATTGTATCTTTCTTAAAAATCACATTCATGTATGAGAATCAACATGTAAGTGGTTTATGGATTATAATGATTTAGTGAAAAATTGTGAAGATTGAGGAGGGAATTTAATTGTTCTGTAATATTTGTTGAAGCTCAAGACCTAAAAATGAAAGAAAATAAAAGAAGAGAGAAATTGAGCTTGTAAAGTTAAAAACACAGTTTGTAAACATTCATTTTTAAACTCAGCTTATTATGATATAGATAAAATATTCGAATTAGAGCAACTAATAATAGTACGAAAATTGTTTTTATATTTTAAATCCAAAATGATCTACTGAAACAAGGTATAGTACTTGTATATTTCTGTCAACAAAAGAGGGATATGTATATTAACGTTTATTATTTGTCAAAAACAGTTGTATAAAAATAAATTAATTTCTTATCCAAGACACGTCCGAAATAGTCACTAATTGTAACAATGCGAAACAATTATTTTTCTGACACGGTTTACTATTCATAACTACCGCCGGTATTTAAACTCATGCCACCAACATAGACAACTCGTTTAGAACATCAATATAATTAATTTCTTCCATTCTACCGGCAATTCGTGGAAGCATACGCATATGCAAAATTTCACTTTATGAAAATTATGCGCCAATTCTCAATTTCATTCTATAATCTTACCATTTCTTAACTTTTACGAACAAATTGATTATGTGTTGTTGGCATCATTGTCGTTTGACGTTTAGTAAACAACCTGCTGCAGGACGCTGGTACAGCGCTGGTGTTACGTGCTGAAGGACGCATTTTACTTGTTCGCGCTTGGTACTTCGGGAAGTTTCTTGGAGTTAAAAATTAGCTTGAAAATGGGCTTGGCGTTTAACTGTATGTGGGAAATGTATTTTGTAGTGGATAGTTGAACATTTTTGTGGTAAGAACTCGTGAACAGTTTTATGTTTGGAGTTCAAGATGTCGAGAAATGTTGTACCTGTCCTGATTCTCCTGATTGTGACGTGTACTAGTTTTGTTTGTACTGAAAGAAATTGGTGCGCATCTGCTTGTACGGGAAAGGTAGTGTATAACCCGAAGAAAAAATATTATATAATGGAATGTAAGCTTAACTTTATATCATTTGCAATTTTCTTCATTCCGCAGGCATCGGTCAAAGATGACGGGAGGTGTGCCTTCATTCCAGAAACGACAGGTACTTAGTTTTCATGACACAAGTTATTTTTAAAAATTATTATTAAACATCTTTACGCGGCAAACATAATTATTTCAACAAATCACACAACACTAAATAATAACTAGCGACCTGCAGCAGCACATGCTGCTGAACAAAAATGACACAAAATGTTTTTCTAAAAAGTGGCACTTCCACTACTCAAAAAAAGGATATAAAATTCTCTCGCATAACACTGCAATAAATTAAATATTTTATCAAGAAGTCTTCACAAATACTGCAATAACAGTGCAGTATATATACAGTACAACTTCTTTACATGCCAAAAATATTTAAAAGATGCTGTTCCATTACTCAGTATGTGAATAGCAAATATAAAATAATGGGCTACCTTTGCCTCAGAGCCTTCCTGTCACATGATGTCAGTTGCGAGATTAGCAGTGACACTTTGAGTATAAGAATTCAGTCCACACACAGAGTAAGTATAGGAAAAATAACACCATCAAATATTTGCATTTTACAGGCAAAATAGAAAATGATTGTTTTTGGATTTTTACAAAGTTCTTTGATATCTGCAAAATCTGAGACCTCTCTCACATGGCCGAAGGCTGCATAGTTTTCTTTCAATTTCTGCTCCCTTTGAAATTTAGTGGTATGGAAACCAACAATAATGCTTTATATAATAACTTGTTCCTTTCTATGTTCTAGATTGCAGTGATTGGATATTTAAAAGCAATATTACAAATGTAACACTTGGAAATATCTTTCTTAACTCATTCACCAGCTCATCAAATGATTCAAATTTAAATGTCTCAAAAGTAAATGGATTAAACATAACTGTGTCCAATATTAAATTTCATTGTAAGTATCATTTCCTCATTGTTGAAGAGATATGTTTTAATATTATTTTTCGTTAATCTTCTCTTTAGCATGGTCCCTTCTGATATAAGTGACCAAAAACTAACTTGATACTCAAAAAGTTCAGTTGTATTCTGGTACAAAAGAACTTGCAGCCCAGTTTTGCTTTCGCAGTTCCAAATCAAGGGTATGGCTCTGGCTCTCATTATTTATGCCAAAACACACACAGCTGTGTTGCAGTCAGCACCTGCAGAGAGTGCCAAAGCCTTATTTTAAATTGGAAAGTAATATACTTGTATTAAAATGTTTTACTTTCAGTATACCGAGTTTTTACCATCAAGATGATTTTTGCTTTTACAACTTAAAATTTGTAATTTAATTTGGAAAATGTATGTGTAACTAAACTGAGAATAAAAACTAAAGGATGTGCACAAAATCAAGAAAATGCATCACTTGTAACAAAAAGTTGTATTGAATCTTAAGTTAATTACAAGTGTTTGAAACAAGATAGTTTGATGTGTTATGTTTTTGCTTGTCTATCAGCAAGTAAGGTAATAGCACCAAAAGCTGACAGGTTAGGGGAAAAATTACTTTCAATTGGCTGGTGTAGTCAGAACATTTACAACCATTATTTTCAGATATAGTTAGATTCTTGGTGAGTTGAAATATCTTCCTCTGTGTTAAATACTTTAATTTTTCAAGACATTTTTTAAAAATTCATCATCATGATGAATTGTTGGTGTTTAGGCTTAGCAGCCTGTTCCATTAATGGTGCAGTATTCCTGATAGTCTTCCAGGTGTTCTTGCTGTTGCCACTTCTGTCGGGTCTTCCTACCACTTCCATCTGTTTCCTACTGGTTTATATTTCCATATTAGTTTTGGCCATTTGTTGTTGTTCATTCTTTTAAGGTGATCTTGCCTTTTGCTGTGAGAGTTTTCTATTTCCTTTACTAAGTCTAGTTTTTAGGTTCTTTCTAATGTCCTTGTTTCTTAGTCTGTCCCTTTTTGTAACTCCTACAAGATGTCTCAGAAATCTCATATGTACTGCTCTCTCTCTCTCTCTCCCCCCCTCTCTCCCTCTCTCTCTCCCTCTCTCTCCCTCTCTCCCTCTCTCCTCTTTCTCTCTCTTTCTCTCTTTCTCTCTCTCTCTCTCTCTCTCTCTCTCTCTCTCTCTCTCTTTCATGATCCATGTCTCAGAGCCGTACCTAGCTATAGGTTTAGCGTTATATAGTTAAGTTTATTGTGAATTTTTAGTTTTGTTTTTGCATCCAGGTCTCTGCCAAAGTGTCATTTAATTGTTCCGCAGATTCTGTCATATTTATACAATTTTTTTCTAAATCCTCCTGGGTGTGGTTAAATACACTTATGATATTTCCAAGATATGAAAATTTGATTTGTTTCACCATTTCTCCATTTATTACAACTTTGGCTCTCTTCTGTTTTTTGCCTTGCAATGCCATAACTTGTTTTTTGAACTGATATTTTCAAAGAGTATTTCTGGGCCGCTTTTTTCAGTTCAAAAACTGCACTTTGTAGATAATGTTCAGAATCTGTTATGATTGTTTGATCGTCAGCATATATGATTGTATATATCTTTTTGTCTTTCCTGACGTGTATACCCTGTCTAATTTTAACTCCTCCAATTTCTCACTAGGTGGTTGATATATGTTGAAAGAAGTAGGCGATGGATCACATCCCTGTCAGATCACTGCTGGTTGTTATTATTGCAGACTTTTTTTCTTGTCTCTTAACATTATTTTAATATTGGAATTTTTATATAAACTCTGTATCGCATTGAGTAATTGATTTGGAATTTTCTTCTCTTTCAGTATTTCCTAGAGTTTCTGTGTGTTTACTCTGTCATAATCTGTGAATATTATAAAAGTTGGTAAGTTTCTGTCTCTTCTTTTATCTTTCATCATCTGTAACATGAAGACGGCAAATTTAGGGCTCCTTTCCTTTTGGAACCCACACTGTTATTCCCTCAGCTATTACATTGAGTCTGTTTCCCAACATGTTTGCATAAAGTTTTGTTGTTGATAATAATGAGGCCCCTATAGTTATCACAGCTTGAGCCCTTTTTGTGAATATTTCTGATCAAACCCTCTTGCTATTCTATTGGTATTTTCCTCTCTTGCCATACTGTGTTAGAAAGTTCTAGTAATATTTCTTTTAGTTAATTTTCCTCCATATTTTGTAAGTTCTAGGTTGATTTCATTTAATCTGGGGCTTTTCCTATTTTTTGATTTCTTTAATAGTGTCTCTAATTCTTCAAAGGGGGTGTCCTTATCATCATAGTCTCTATTGTCATCTATTTCTTCTCTTTGTTCTAGGATCTAGATTGTTCCATAGGGTGAAGTAGTGTTGTATCTAGTTCTCTTGAGGGATGCATTCTAGTGTGATTTTGTCTCTGATGTTTATGTACAGCATTTTGAAAATTTTGAATCCAATTCATTGGGGACAAGAGATGTCTTTTTCTATACTTTTGATAAATTTTCTCCAGTCTTCTCATTTGTGTATTCTGCTTGTGTCTTAGTTTTTTGTATTCAATGTAATGTCTCACTGTTCTTTTCTGAAGGTAAGATGTATATGTTTATTTCTTTCATTTACTATAACTTTCAAGTCATTGACCCATGTTCTCAACCATTTTATTTTCTTGAATGGTTTGTACACCTACACTCTACCTACAACCTATACTCTCTTGTCCTGCTTCAAGCATTGCCTGTTTAAGTGAGGTCCAAAGAGTTTCAATATTTTGTTTCACTACTGTTTGTAATTTTCCTTGTAATCTTCTTTCATGTAGTGTTCTGATGCTTTCATCTTCCAGAAAGTATACCTTGAGTTTAGCTGGTGAAATATTCTTATTTTTCTTGTTTTCTGTGCGTTGTATGTTTCATTTAATTTTGCTTTCTGCCAAATAGTGATCTGTGTCTATCTCATTCCCTCTGTATACTTTAGTGTTCTTGACATAATTTAATAGGTTTCTGCTTACTATTATGTTTATCTTGTTATTTATGTTTATCTTTGTGTTTGAGAAAACTAGTAGTTATTGTCAGTTTATTGAGTAAGCAAAAGTTTAGTAATGTTTTCCCATTTTCATTTAGTTTTTTTGCATTCCAGCCCTTTGCAAAAGGGAACTTCCTTTTTGCCCACTCTGCTGTTGAAATCTCCTGAGATAATAAGAAACTCCTTTCGGCTTATTTGGTCTACCAAGTATTGTAATATTGTGTAGAAACGCTCATATTCTTCTACTTGACCTTCAACTAGCACATATACACCTATTACATTTAATTTATCTTTGTTTGCTTTTATTTTCATTGTAACAAATCTTGGGGAAATCTGTTCTCTTTCCATTTTTTATTTATTATCAAAGCTATTCCTGCTGTTGCATGTTTTTATTTCTCTACACCCAAATATATTACAATATGGTATTCCAGTTCTTTTGTGCCTTTATTTTTCTTTTTTGTTTCTGAGATGACAGTGATATCTAGGTTCCTATTTTTCAGTTCATAATTTAATTCGTTTTTTTTTATGCATTAGTCCTCTAACATTCCATGTTCCTACTCTTAGCAAGGTATAAGTAAGAATATTGTTTTTAGTGTTGAGGTGTTTTGCTTTGAAAGTGTTCTGTGAGTGTGTTGTTCTGTCTTCTCTGGGAAGGAACTGAAAACGAAACTACTAAATTATCACTCCTTGGGGGCAAAACTCATTGTCTTGTAGAATTTCTAACTTCTTAAAATTCACTCCAATTATGAAAGGTTTGTTGGGATTGTACGTTGTGTGTATCTGTTCACAAGAGATTGTGCACCTTATTCTGTTTTCTTGTAAATAGTTTATGTTTTCCTCTTTATTGTTGGTGTCAACACTACCTATGAATAGTAAAGTCTGTTTTCTGTCCTGTTAGAAGGTGGCTTTGGGTTGATCTAGTTCCCACTATTGTATTCTTTCTGAGTTTTTCTGTTGCTTTTCTGGTTATCAGAGTTCATACTCCATTTTTTTAAATTAATTTTAGTAAATTATTAGTTTTAATAATTACAATTAAGTAATGTTAAACAGAACACATATGAGATCAGTTCAAGTATACAGAGTTTTTTTTCTGATATTTGTGACAAAGATGGCACAAATTAAGTACTTCTTTTACATAAAGTGCTTACTAAAAATGTATCTGACCAAACTTCTTTGCTTCTACTTTGTAACTTCACCTTCTAATTACTGCATCTATGACTTTCACCGGAAATCCTTACCATACTTGAGAATTTTCGGGCTGCCCTATTACCTAACTTTGCAGAAAGGTGCTGTAATTAAAATGTTTCCTAAAGCTGTCATATTGGGAACCAGAGGTTAGCATACCATGTTAACATTAGGTTCTGGACCTATTTGATTATTAAACTTAAGACACCCTTCTTTATGACATTTCCCTCTTCATAACACAATATAAAGAGAACAAAATTACTATCAGAACATAAAGTTAATACCACTGTCATCCTTAGATGCTATCAAATTTTTAAGAACCTAAAACTAACAACCTGCTTAATATTGATTGCAATGTCACCCTGACCAGGACATGAACCTGGATCTCCTGGTTATGCCCCATTGTTCTATCTATCTGCCCCACTGAACTATCATGATGACTATTCTTTTAACAGTTTCACAGGCCTAATAAGAATTGCCAGTTTATGATATATGACTGGATCTCTATTGGAATGACAATTCTTTGAACAAATTTAATTATTAAAATACATCGGTTGCTCAGGAACAAGGTTACAGCTTGGATACATTTACTGTTGCAGAACATATTTCTGGCTGTAATTACCTCTCCAATAAGGTGTCAGGGTAGTGACAATTGTAGATTTTATTTATAATTTCAAATAGTCAAAGGCTAATCAATAATGAATGTTTAATTAAATTAAATTAATTAACTAATTAAATTAAATTATGGCAGCTTGTGTGAGATTAAAATTTTAAGGAAGGAAAAAATCTTCAATAAAGTCTTCCTAGAAGAGATAAACAGTATCATAGGGTTGCCAAAATATGACAATCAATAATGGTCCTTTATCTTTTCTGTAACATACACATTTTTAGTATTGGAACTGAAAGAACTGAAAAGTAGCTCAATGGTAAAAAACAGAGGCCTGAAACTAAATCCTTTCTAATTATAAACAAGTTTTTATAACTTTAGCCACATTTTGAAAATGTGTTCTTCAAGAACCATCACAAATAACTACAATTTTTCAGAAAAATTTATTTTAAATGTTTTAAGAGAACTAGATATTTCTAAATTTTGTGAAATATTTCAAGAAGAAACCTTGTATTGAATCTCTCTCCTATGAACAGGCATGTGTTTAAATGACTGTTTCCTATACCAATGAGATCCAGTACATTTTAAATCATCATAAGATCTTGTGTATGGACTATGAGGCTTTGTTTAACCTTTGTTATCCCTTTCCAGCCCTAAGCTCCCAAAAGCATGGAAACAGGAGGGGGGGAGGAGAGAGGGAGAGAATCCAAACCAAAAATTTGCAAGCTAAGTTCACATGAAGGAAAGGAAGAAGTCTCGATTACATTAGTAACATAATCCAACCGCTTGAGTTGTTAATCTGAACTGGTTTTGATCAAATTTTTGACATCATTTTTCTTTGCTTTTAGGGCATTATTTAAAATTTCAAGAGCATTTTATTGATCCTTTCTGGCAGTGTTTTAGGTCATCAAAATCCACCCCTAGTCATAACCTGCAAACTTCTGTTTTAATTTTCTTAAATCTATTTGTTGCAAGACTACTACCTACCCAGCAGTAGCACACTTACAGAGTTTTGTTTCAGTGGTTTCTTACAAATTGTGTAAAGAATTGTGTTAAATCATTTGTCCCTAGCATATGATAGTTTGTACTCGCCCTAAGCTTGATCCCATTCCCCATTAACACCCACAAACTTCTTCAGCAGTAAAAACTTCCGATGTGTCATATCTCTTTGCAATGTTGCTTCTTATTTGTTGTATTTTTTCCTCTGGACAAATTTTAACACAATTTTTTTAGTATGTCAAAGACCTCTTTTTTATGAAGCATTATATTCATTAAATTTATCTGCTTCATTTTCAGATTTACAGTTGCAGTACAAAAAAAGACTTAAAACTGAAGCCAATTGCCATGTGTTCAATATATCATATCAATCTATTGGAGGGATTTCGCATAGTTGTTTATGGCCTGAAGCTGTAGTTGGTACAGCTATGGAACTAAAATACAAAGCTTATAATTCTGATACAACTGCAGTTGATGAAGGACATTATATATTCAGAGTGCCAAATCCTAATAGAATAGGTATATTTCTGAATATGTGTTACATAATTTCATGTTTTTCTTTAAAACTGCAGAAATATTCTGGTGAAAACAATTGGAATGCAGTGTAAGTGTCTTTATATCGATATTGTATTGCATGCAAGATCAACAAATGAACATCAGCTACAACAGGCCGATTCTTTTACTAATTTCTATTTCGTTTTTGTGTGCCCATTCCTTTGTTAGAACTTGCACAACCATTTGAAGTAATAATGAATCTATTTCTGGAGTCACCACTAATATGCTTTATAATGAATGTCATTTTTATTCATGAGTTATTAAAGTTGTCTTGGGGGGGGGATACACTACTAAGAAGTTTTAAATTTGAAAATACACAAGCATTGATTGTCTGCCAGTTGTACATTTGAATAAAAGGTATTGCAAAACATGATATCCAGCTACAAAACCTTATTCTTTCTTCTTCATTCATCAGCTAATTCATTTAATTATTTTAAACACTACAGAGAAAGAGAACACATTTCACATGAGAGCATTTTAAAAACATTCCCTAGTTTCATTAGTGTTTAAAATAAAGCCCATTTGTGAATTAGTATTTTGAGTTGATCAACTGTATTTGCATTTCCTTTGGAGTAAAAAGAAGTGACATAGAAATTAAGTGACTGGTTCCAAATATTACTTTCAAACAAAATGTAATATGTATGATTAACTAGTGGTGCTACAGAATAGCACAGACTTTCCTGCATTCGTTTTCTATTCATTTCTACGCATTTTTGTTATATATTCTCTATATTTCAGGATCCTAAAATACGTTACCAAACAATTTTTTAGCACTGTTTAAAATTCTCTTAGGTTTAGGATTCTTTTAGATTAAAGTTCTCTTAGGGGAGTGAGCAACTAATTTTGAAGCCCAATTACTCCACAAATATGCATTATTTGGAAAAATTCAACATGACCTTATTTGAAGATCTGTTATTGATGAGCATATTTCATTAAGAAAAACAGTTGTATCTTCACAATTGTATTTGTAGGAAGAGGTCAAAAATGTTTTAATTTTTTTTAGTTTTTGCAAAATTAGGCATTTTACTGAATATGAAATCTGCACCATTCTCTTAGGCTTCCTTTATGCTACCTAAGGTCCCGATTTAATAAAAAAATTGTTCAAGAAAATAAAAATTGCCCGTCTTTGACACCAAATTTTGCAAATAATACTCATGGTTTTGGAAAATTGAATACGACCTTATTTGAAGATCTGTTTTGTGTGAACACCTTTCATTAACAAACAAAATCGTATCTTCATAATTGTAGTTGTAGGAAGACTGCGAAAAAATTTTGAATTTTTTCATTTTTCAAAATTCCGTGTTTTCAACCAACATAAAACGTGGATTCTCGCTGCACCATGTTTTATAGGGGTTTCTCTCTCTGTCTCTCTCTCTTCTCTCTCTCTCCTCTCTCCTCTCTCTCTCCTCTCTCTCTCTTCTCTCTCTCCTCTCTCTCCTCTCTCTCTCCTCTCTCTCCTCTCTCTCTCCTCTCCTCTCTCTCCTCTCCTCTCTCTCCTCTCCTCTCTCTCCTCTCCTCTCTCTCCTCTCCTCTCTCTCCTCTCCTCTCTCTCCTCTCCTCTCTCTCCTCTCCTCTCTCTCCTCTCCTCTCTCTCCTCTCCTCTCTCTCCTCTCCTCTCTCTCCCCTCTCCTCTCTCTCCCCTCTCCTCCCCTCTCCTCTCCTCTCTCTCTCCTCTCTCTCTCCTCTCCTCTCTCTCTCCTCTCTCTCTCCTCTCTCTCTCCTCTCCTCTCTCTCCTGTCTTCAGTTTAGCAACTGGGTTTATCCACTTTTTCGTTACCAGGGCCCTGAGTTTTTCTGTCGAAAATCTGCCATTTTTTCATGCAGCATTACATAACTTTCCCTATACCACGTATATACTCCTTATATATGTATATATATGGGAAAGTAAGAGAGTAATGAGTTAATGTAATTTTGCTCCCACCCCTACCATACAATTATTGGTTTTTCATAATTGTACTTTTTATTTTATTTTTTTCTCCAAAAACTTTTTTCCATTTGCCTGAGAACAACACTCAACACCTGAACCAAACATAAGATTTTTTCTAAACTGGATATTCCCTAATCAAACTGGCCAAACTTAGTCTTCCAAATTTGAAATGCATCTTTCAATTTTAGAAGATCATTACAATTTGACATGAAAACTGTAGGACATTTTCACAATTTTCTCAGAAATAGCTCTGTATTTTTATTCAAATAAAAGTGTATTTATAAATTTAATATAGTCCAATTTCCCATTAAAACCTCTGAAATTTACAAAAGTTAAATATTTTTTTAACCTATCCTACATCATAATTGGAGCTAGAAATTTTTCATTATCCAATATACTTCTCTACATGAGGAATTTCCAAAAAGATTGGTACTAAGCCCTTGGGGTTGAAGTTTTAAAGGGGGTCAATGAAGATTAAGGGGTTGACTAGAGGTTGCTGAATATGAAACAGCCTTGATTACAAGAATATTTTGAAGGAGTTGATACTTAATTGTTATTTGATATATAGTTATAAAGCATATAACAATATATTACAAATTAATTTTTCTTGCTTATTCATTATTCATCATTGGTTTGTTAAAAAAGTCAAAAAAATATAATTATGTATTCACAACATTTCTGTATTGTGAAATAAAATATTATTCCCAATAAACACTGCAGAAATGTTACAGCCAGTCATAAAAAATGTTGAAAATAGATTGCATTTTGTATCAAATTGCAAAACAGTGAAAATAACAAACTCAGATACTCACGTTTACAATTCAGACGTGTCTCTAAATACTGAAAATAAAGACATTTTTTAATATGGTAAATGGAATTATTTTTAATCACATACAGTGTATACTATTTTTTGTGTTATTTATGTATGAGGGTAAAAATGTAAGATGGTTGATGAAGCAATCTGTTCTTAAGAGGTCAATGCAAGTAAAATTTTGGGAATCGCTGCTCTAAATTAACAATTTAAATCATTTCATACACATGTTTTCAAATAAGTTTTCACATATTTTTGAATCGAATGGTAACACTTTTCCGTCATCGTTTGTTAGAACCATCAGTAACATGAATTGGAGGGCGGGGCTCTCGGTTCCGGAAATTATATTTAATATTCTGTAAATTGTTATTAAAAAATATTGTGTATTGCATTCACAAGAAACTTCTTTTATAGAATTATCTCATGCGTTGTGCAAGTTTAAAATGTTTTAAATTGTTGTATTTACCAAGTTCGCTCTGCAAATCTAAAATGTAATGGTTTTTTAACAAACCATCTCCCCATTTCTAAATTATTGAGATGAATTGAAAATTTCATTATTGTTTAACTTCATTATTTACATTTAGAATGAACTAAGAATCAAGTAATGATGAAAGGTCCATGAGAAAGTTTTTGTTTTGTTTTTAATTTATAAGGTACTCCTGGTTTAGCATTTCATGCAGACATATAATTTGCAGTGTAACATACAAAATTAAGAAATTGTTTTCTGAGAACTTGATGGAATTCTATATAAAGCATGCAGTGAATGAAATTCTGCATAGTAATTAAAGAATTTTCTTATTCTCAACTCTGCTACATTACCTGATATTTAGAATGGTTCCAGGGCACAATACTAACTCATTGCCTTTTAGTGTCGAGACTTTGTAAAGCTAAACTTCCTTATTCCTGGAACTATCTTCAGGGCATGTTGTAGAATTGCTTTACCTTAACTTAATAAAAATGTTCTCATTTTGAATGTTTTTATTTTCTTGTGCTACTTTTTTCTCTAAATTTAAGTGATTTATTTTCTTCTCTTCCATTAACTTGTGGACAGCTTTGTCTTCTAATATTTTCATATCTCAGAAATAAGGTCTCATTGCTATTCTTGTGGTTTTACTTCATTGGAAAATTTTTCCAACTACTTTCTGTACCTTTAGCAAACTTTTTTTTTTTGTCTTAATGTAGTAAAACTTTCCTAAAACAATGAACATGATTGTTTTCAGTGATTCTCTATTTTCTTTTACACGCAAAGTTGCAGATTAGTAGGAGTTTAGAAGAATATGTTTAGGGAGAGCCAAGATATATTTGACCATACAGTTTCTGATTTTAAGTGAACATACCGTACCTAATACCATCCAAAGGAAGGTTCAACACTAGCTATATTTAATAGCATTTTCTGCATGCCTTTGTTGTTACAAGAGTTTAAATTTGCAGGGGTATGACACTCCCTACATTATTCAAGGAGGCTTAAGGAATTGGTTTTACACCTCTATTTATTTCATTATGAGAATATGCCTGTAAATAACATATTTTAAATCTATTTGAATGTTTTATTATCTCTTTGACATTTATTTAGAGTGAGTAGAATTTATAATGTACTCCTTTGCTCAGATTTAAGAGATCTTTACAAAGAAACTTCAAGAATCACTTTTCTTCTAAAAGTACGTAAATAAAAAAAGCAAATATTGCAGGAAAGAGAAAAATAATAATATTATTTTGTAGATACATATATGGTAAGCTTTAAATTGGTTTGGACCATATCTTAGGTAGATTTCAGGAATTAAAACTTGTAATTTATACATTTATTATTAGCTCGACGTTTGGCATATTTAGCATGTGCTTTGTCAAGAGCAATACAAATATTGAAAAAATGGTTGACAATAGCATAGACACATAATTAAAACAGATTAACATAATAAAAACAAAGGAATACAAAAATATTAAAATCACTATTTACAATTTGGTGTTTACATCAGAGCACAACATATTACTTAATGAAATGTTTCTAAAAACTTAATTCCTGAAATCTACCTAAGATTGATCCTATATGGTCCAAACCTATTTAAAGCTTACCATCTGCATTTCTACAACATAATATCAGGATCAACAGAAAGAAATAATAATTTCATAATTATTATTATATTATAGAACAATAATAACTGAATTTTTTAAGAAAAATTTGACATTTTCTAATTTCACTTTAATTTTTTTTTCAAACATGAGTGTCCTAAATTGTCCTGCAGTGGTTAGATGTGAGAGGTCTTTAAACTGAGATTCCTCAGACGAACATTTGTTAGATAATATAAAAACAGGAAAATGGGAGAGGGGGAGGATTTTTAAAAAGACTGCAGTGATGTGCTATTTTGATGTTAGATATTTTAACCCTAAAATTACAAAATATTAGTGCAGTTTACCGCAACCACTAAGATCAGCTTGTCTGCTTTTACAGCTTTCTTGAAATAAGAGAACTTTTTGAACTGATAAAAGCAGCTGCTTTAGCATGCCATCATGATCAATACAACTGTGGTTTTGTTAAATGTGATAAGGACACTAGAAAACTGTTCTCAAAACACACCAAAAATCTTTTTTGAGTGTTGAGTTGTACAGTTTCATACTCTTGGTATTGTTTGAGAACTATTTGCATATGTTTTTGACTTACTGTTTTTTGCAGTTCCTTTGTGTGTGTGTGTGTTAAATACCATACGAGACATTAAATTTTGATAATATTCTTTGAAATATGGAATTATTGATTAATACTCTGCAAATATTGACTGCAAGCTCACCCTTGTATATTGTAACTTGCGACACTAAAAATTAGAAAACTCACTATTTGCTTTTGTTTTCCATTTGTTGCCATATTTCATCAAAATTTCAATGCTATTTCTATTAGCAAAATTTTTATTTGGGAACTGCTTTCTTTTAGTTTCTGTGGTTTAGTGCCTGTGCATTTAAAAAAAGATTCTAATTATTTTGAATATCACTTTGACATACAAATTGACAGAACACGAAGATCTGCCACTTCCTGATAAGGTGTAATTTCTCTTCTTTTTCCTAAGAGACCATTTGCTGATAAATATTCTTTAAAGCATTTTTATCTCTCATTGAACAGTAGTGAATAAACCTCTCGCATTATCAAGTCAAATGTTTGTGTGTGATTTCAGAGCAGTGCTTTCAGTGAAGTGATGTATGGTGTGATTTTGACTCAGTGATATATCCCGCCCAAGATTTGCTAACTCCTAAGTTTGTTTGTCAGTGGAATTATATTTTCATGTGAACATGGCTCTGCCAGTCAAATACTTTTTATTCAGCATTCATTGCAATCTTTTTTTAATTAAAGTAAAAATAAGATTCAATAACATGAAATGTACTCAAAACTTTAATAGGTTCCAGAAGAAGAAAAACTTAATTGTTTAGTAATGATTTTAAAATCTAATAGTGAATCAAAGCAGGAATTTGTTCATAAAAATTGCGGAAAATTTCCTTATCAATTAATTATGTATTTAAAAGAAAATGATTAAAAGCACCTTGTGGAGTTTCTTAAATATGTTCTCCAAATATGAGATTTTATTTTTTGCTGTATCCCATTTTTTTAGTAGTTGAAAATGGCTAAAGATTAAAGGAAGTTGAGAAACTAAAAAGGGATGTGCCAAAGAGATGTCAGTGTATTATGTAAGATTACGTTAATTTGGTATTGAGTTAGACTGAAGATCCAATTTTGAATGTATTGTTGCTAACATGTTTTTAAAATTTGATAACAAAAAGTAATGATGAATTAATTGAGAACTGTATTGCAATATTAACCAAAAATTCCTATAACAATGTGTACTGTGAGCTATAGAATTGTTCAAGCTTAAATTCTTAGAATCTCTCAAATCCTCTCAATTGGATTATGTTTTCTGTTTTAAAGTAATTTGTAAAATTTCATGTTTGCAGGGCATTCACGCAAGATATCTGGATGTTTTAGTTTAAAATATAAATGATCATGTTTCTAGTTTTGTATGACCCGTAAATAGTTGTTTAAAGTTTCAGAAAATGATGGCAGAAAAATATTGTAATTTTGGTAAAAATGTTATCTGTGCTCATCAGAATCTACCATTAAGCATTCCAAACTATCTATAAACAGTCTTACAGTTCAGCAATTTGAACCAAAAAAAGAGAATAGTTTTGCTTTGGAGCGTATTATTTAAATTCTTTGTTCCAATATGATAAATTGTTATTTCATGTCATTGTTCAAGTTCCATTATTTCTTGAACAGATTTCCCCAAACTGTGACTGGAATGTGTACTCTTAAAGAGAATGTTACTGAAATTCATGCATAATCTGGAAATTAATAAACCAAAGAAAGAAAGAAAAGAAAAAAATTGAAACAAAGGGCAAGTTGTCTTGCTTTTTTATTATGAAATTGAGGTTCAAAAGCGTGATTGGTATTACATAAAACCGAGAATGCCCTCTTTACTTCTCAATACCTCTCAATTCTTTTTGACATTATGTTGTCACTTTTATTCAGTATTTAAATATCATAATTCATAACAGATTCCTGTTTGTTTTATAAAAGAGTAAAAAATATGCTTTATAACAATTTTTATCACATGCAATGTGATTTTTTCTCTTAGAATTAATACAAATTGTAAAAGTTCCATTAAATTAATTTCCATTTTCTACCTATTTAGTTTTTTCTTCCATTTTAGTTACATGTCAAATAAAGTGCAAATGTGGCATTAACTGAAATATTTTAATAACATGGAATGAATAATTTAAGGTCTAGAATGAAATCCATCAGTCAACATACTAGTGTGTCTCAGACAATATTAAACTGAAGTTGTTCAGGGTGATATCAGCTTCAAATGGTTTAATGTTTTTAATTTGTAAATGTTTGGTGACTTCTGTGATAGAAAAATGAATTGCTGGTAGTAGATAATTAACAATCATACTACACAGAATGTCATTTATAATTATTTTTGGTTTCTGTTACAGAACCTGAAAACACTTCTCTAAGAGATTGGGAGTTCTTTTTATATGTGGATATTTCGGATTCATCACATGTGACTGTACGATGGCCTGTTCCACCATCACATTTTCATGTTCAGTATTATCTTCTACAATTTGTTAGCGAAAAGAGTGAGACTTCAGTCCAAGTACTGGAGTCCCACCTTGTACATGTGAGTAAGAGGAGAAAACAAGAGCTTTACACATTTGAGACTGATTCTTTAACCGGGAAGTTTTATATCTCTGTTGAAATATTTCATAAAAATTGTTCTGGTCACTCTTGCTATGTGTCAAGGTCGCCAGTCTTTACAATAGGTGATTATTATTTTTTTATACTTTTTTATTCATAGTCTTTTACCTTTACCTATTTGGATAATGCCACAAAATTCATAAAACTTTTTCTTAGCTTGTTACTAGTATAAAATACATAAAATTTTAACACACTAATTACAGGCGGCATATGATTTGCTTATTTCTGTGAAGAAATTAGGAAAATTGTTTTCCTGTGTTAAGAAAGTGGCATTATCAACAAAATGGTTAAAGGGAATAGAGAAAGAATTTCCTACAATCTAATTTAAGAAATATTATTGCATTCATGATATTAAGTTTTATTCATGAATTTCTATTTTCAGACAATGAATTTAAATCACCACTGATTATAGCAGCAATTGGCATCTTAATTTTGTTACCAGGATTTTTATATGTTTTCCATTCTTGGAGGAGATTTGGGGCTCTTCCATCACGTGAGTATAAATAATTCATTTTACTTTCTCTAGTTGTACTTAGAGGGAGAATTAGAATTGTGTAAAAATTAAATCTTCTTGTTGAAATTGATTAGTGGTTCCTCACTTTTGTATTGTACTTTTTGAAAATACTTGTATGTCTATACAAGTATTAAAAAACATCTGTCTTCTCTCTGATTCTGTGCTTAACTTAAGCTTTTACAATGTTTCAACACACATTTTTCAAAAAAAGAAAAGTTGTAGCTGCACGAGTGTGAAGTAAAAGTGTAATATTTTGTGAATTTCTTGATGATTTTTTTACTTACAAAATCAAATAACCATTAGCAGGGAAAAATATACCAGTAAAAAGAAAATGCCATGTCATTAAATATGGTACGTGGCAAAAATGTTAAAATGTTTGAAAATTATTAGGTCATATCTCTAAACTAATTTCAAGATTTTACATATATACAATTGTATCTGTAATCAGATATACATAGTAGAGATTTTAATGTGACCACCCATCAAATCCTGAATGACCCCCTTTTACAGTCCTGACTGCTGCAAGACATGCAGAAAGGAAGTCAGTTAGGTCTTGGATGGCATCTACAGGGTCGTGGAGCCATGCCGACCTCAGTGCCATGGCTAACTGCGCTAGGTTCCTTGGTTGCGGATGTATGGTGTGAACAGCCAAATTGAGATGGTCTCACAGATTCTCAATTGAGTTTAAATCTGGGTTTTGGTGGCCAGGACTGTACTGTAAACTTATCCTGTTGCTTTTCAAAACATGCATGTATACTGAGAGCTATACGACATTGCATTGTCCTGCTTGGAAATCATCTTGCCATCTTGCTTAGGAAATTTGCAAATAGGGGTGGACATTGTCCCAAGGGTAGCTGCTGGCTTCTGTTGATCCATTGTGCTTTCCGGAATGGTGAGATTACTCAGGGAATGTCACGAAATCATTCCCCACACCATCACACTCCCTCCTCTGGACCTCCTCAGCGATTGTTGAAGGGCATTTGTGTTCTGATATTTCACACCATATATGCCAAAGACTATATCAGTTTTTATTGAAATATTTCAAATGGTTTTTGAAAAATCCTTTATGAGCATTTCTGAAAATGCACAATTTTAAGCTCGTTTTCACAGTAACCTTATGAGTTTGGGAAACTTCATTAGAAATCATTTGAAGCACTTATATCCAAAAATGCAATAAAGAATAAAAAAAGGCCCAGCCCCTTGGCAAATCAGCGCTGAGGAAGATCGGGACATGGTAGAAACATTGGCACCGTAATCTTGGTGTCCTCCAAACAGCCAAGAGCATTCGCAAGAATCTGGCTGCGGAAGCCTACAACTCCAGTAGTACAACTTGATGAAAAAGCTCAGAGGAGAATCACCAAAAACCGTTGGAGAACTGTTACAAATTATATTTCAGAAGAGATTCAAGAAACTTCTCTTGATGACTGGAAGGGAGCATTATTACATTGATCAAAATAACCTTGTAGTGATCTTCGAAGTCTCTGATGCTAAACCATGAGATAACTTCAAAAAATGATGAAAACAAAGGTTCACGTGAACTTATCAGGCATATTTTTAACTAACAATGTAATAAGCAGGCAGTCTTCCTGTTTCATATGTGGGCACAAGTAGTGAAATAAGACTAGGATACCCATGCGAAGAACTCTCGAATGCTATATCCCACCCTCTTCCATTTTTCCATTTCCATATTAAGCCTGTAATACATATTTTTCTTCAAGACCCTCTTCCCCTCCATCATTTGTTCTATTTGTCAACTTGTAATTGATAACAATATAATACACCCTTGTCAGTAGAAACTATTCTTATTTAAATTTATTATCGAGCAAAGAGGTACACCTGTGTAATTTAATTGCATAGAATATCAAGTAATTAGTAATTTCACATACAGTTGCAGATTCTACATAATCTGAACAGGTGGGATAGAATTGAGAAGCATCAAACCAGCAAAAATATAATAGAATGGTCGGGAAGATCTCATCCTACAGATTACATACCGCAAGAACGTTTCTTTGAGGCCTTTGGCCTCAAAATGTGTTTTTAAGGTGTCAAGGAAAGGAAAAACTTCTAAAAATTTTCAAAACTCTAAACATGAAAGGGAGGAACACATTTCGAAAAAGAAAACATTATTTCTAAGTAGAATAAGCACATGTACTTCGAGAGGGAATGAATGTTTAGCAGAGTAAGCATTCTTAACTTTACATTACAGTGCAAATTACATTTTCACATCAATTTAAACTCCTTTCTGGTAAATACTCTTCTCTACCGCAACAGTTGCAGAATTAAGGCACTTCCACGTGAAAAGTAAGTTGAGCTAGTTTTCATGGAAAACGGTTGAGTTCTCGAGAAACTTTACTTGATATTATTTAAAGCACATGTACTCATAAATGTATAAATGTGAACAAATCGCCGGTAATGTAAATATTAACGTCAGAGACGAGTCAAAAAAATTTAATGTTAGGGTTTCTCCTTCTCTCCATGAAGCAAACACACGTTGGTACTTCACTAATTAATTTATTAATCCTAAATTACCCTAAACCGGAGAGGAAGCGTTCAACAGAAGCAACCTTCCTGTTACAAGTTTTTCATAAGAATGTTCTCATCAACACCACCTCGCTTTCCCCTACTCTCCCCCTCCGCTGGTTTCCCAAAAAAATGACATTCCAAGAACCGCCCTTGGCCGCCTCAGGAATATCCGAGGCCTGCCAAATGTCACCCCTGCAGGCGCCCCTTGGAAACGCCTCGACTCTCGCCCCTCTTCCACTTGTTCCCGATAAGGGTTGCTACATTAAGTTTTGAAAAATCAAAAATAGAGCAATATGGCGTCAAAAAAAGAAAAAAGAAAATGTAATTTCATAGAGCACATTTAGCACTATCCCTACCAAAAGTTCAAAGAAAAAATGTAGAACCGTTTTTGAGAAAATCCTGTTTTGTAATTTTTAAAATTGTAAATATTTCACGCAATATTGCGCGAAAACTACTAAAATCTTCAAAAAAAATATACATGACCTTCATGAAAGAACTCGCTCTGGAGAACAATTTATTTGGAGAAAATATCTCTTATCTTCAATTTTGTAGTAGGAAGACCCAAAAAAAATTTCTGAGTTAACCGTGAAAATGGGACCTATGCCACCTTAAGTGAATTTTACTCTATGCTTGCAAGAAATTTAAAGAAAAATTTGGAGCCGTTTTTGAGAAAATTTTGGAAATGTCCAGGGGGCTTCATGTAAAGTACTCCCCAAGTTTTGAAAAATGTTTTTCAAAATCACGGCACCCCGAGTGGAAGCACCGGGGGATATTCATTTTGGAAGAAATCATATTTATGGGGTAGGCGCTAGGGTTGTTCGTGGTGTAGTCAAACAGACAGACGGATGTTTTGAAAAGAACCACTTTTGCGATATCAGGGGACCCCAAAACGAATATTTCCGTTGAAATCTCGAAATCGATTTTCCGCAGCATTACATAACTTTCCCCAATAGTACGTATATTACTCCGTATAATCGTACATATACGGGAAAGTAAAAATTAAAGATTGACTTGTATAAAAGTTGTTAAACTGCAAAAGTAGCTTCATTTATATGTTCTTTTTCAGATAAAGCACCAGTGGTATTGTTGATATATAAACGCACAATGGACACCCACTTCAGAGTCATTGTGGCTCTTGTAATGTACCTGAGAAGATATTGTCACATTCGGGCTCTCATTGAGGACTTTGACATCTTATCTGCAGACACGCAGGTAACAAAAGTTTGTACATATACATTGTAGATAAAATTCTCTACTGCAGGAGACTTGGCTTGGTTGACTGTGTGTGCGTGCATTTGTGTTTTTCTAGATGTGAACACGCATGCATGTGTGTGTCTGTGACTGCATGTGTGTGCACGCACATATTGTTGAGCCCATTTTGCTGTATCCAACTGATAGTGAACACAAATTTTGGTAGTTCGTCAAATATGTCGTTTAATCACATCTCAAACATCTGTCAGCAAACATAAACATAGTTTTTACTTTCTCGCCTTGCGAATACTTCTTAAGAAGAAAATGTTATGTAATCATGCGCCGGAAAACGGCGAATTTTCGGCAGAAAATTTCTTAAAGCTTGTGTCTGGTAACGAGAAAGTGGATAAAACCTGTTGCTAAATTTAGAAAAAAATCCTCTTACTCGTGGTGTAGTCAGAATTCATGTTTTGTTGCTTCTTGATGCTGCAAAATCAATTGACGGCAAAACGTGTCTGTGTGTCCGCATTCAACTTTAGCGCCTAAACTGTTCAACGGATTTTCTTCAAAATTGATATTCCCAATCATGTTCACTGATGTCAAGGTTCCTGGAATTTGAAACATATTTTAATTTTGGGAGGTACTTTACATGAAGCCCATCTGAGATTTTCAAAGTTTACAAAAAGGCTCCAAATTTTTTGATTAAATGTTGTTGTTGTTGAATAGTACGAAAGACGTTTAAGGGAATGATGTAGGTATCATTTTCGTTAATATCCCCAATTTTTCGAAAATTGCTAAAAAGAATTTCAAAACTGCAAAATTGAAGATAGAGATTTTTGCCTCAGACAAAGTCAGTTGTACAAAATTAGCACTTTAAAAAAGGTCATGTACAATTTTTTGAAAACACGAATAGTTTTTGTGTCAATTGCGCTTCATATTAATTTGAATAATATGTTGTTGCAGAAAATGTTATTGAAGAGTGTAGAAACTTTATTAAAAATCATTTGAAGTACTTCAACTCACTAATAGAATCAATGCAGATAAATATATAGGTCATGAATGTGTTTTCCCAAACATTTTTTCAATTCTGTTATTTGATTTCTGAAACGTATGTCATCTCAAATCAGTCGTCTTGTGTGCATCTGTATGAACCAATTTCTCTAAAAGTATGGGTATTTCAACAGAAAATTAAGATACAATTTAACCAGAACCCATGCGATCAACTTAGATATCCCTAATGATTCCGAAATTGTTATTACATTCTCGCCTTCGGGATATTTTGTAAGAAGAGCAAGTTAATGTAATCGTGCGCCAGATAAAGATATTTCCTGCACTTGTGTGGCGTAGGGATATCAGCCCTAGCATGTTAACTCTGAGGAACTGTGTTTGGGTGTCAGAATGGAAAAATAACTTGCTGATGGAAAACACTTTTGTTGTTTTATGTAGGTTTATGTTAATGCGGAGCATTTTAAATAATTCAAAAATGTATGTGCTTTGGTGGCACTTCATGTTGAAATTGATTATGAATCAGAAAGGAATAAATGTATACCTATGGTGGAATTTTTTTATACTTTGTTCTGAATTTTTTTTCCATGGTCAATTGGACATTTACGTGTTTATGCCTTTGCCCAAAATCAGTGCATGTGTGCTCATGTGACATAGTGGCAAGAATGCCGGCAAGTTAAATCTGAGGATTTGGGATCACGTCTCGGAGCGGAAAATAATTTGATGGTTTATGTAGTAGTATATATAAACAGTGCGGCTTATATACGAGCAAATACGATATCTGCTATTTTCACTTTTTCAGTCACAATGGCGCTTTTGTTCTTAAATGAATTTCACAAAGTGAAAGCTTTCTTTTTAATGTGCTGGGATCTGTCTTCCACATAGCAAATCATAGGAAGTGAAATTGTGCTTTCATTGGAAACTCTTTCACTTCTTCTCATTGTGTTACATACTCTGCCACCATGGAAGAAAGAGGAGCACATGTTTGCTGTTTGTCTTCCAGATGTTTGGCACACTCATGAAAAATACTTCAAATCTAGTTACTGATTTGCAACCAAGTCTTTCACTAGAAGCTGGTGGGGCGCGGAAGGGCTGCCATGGCCATCATAGGGCGTATTGCTGGGGCCGGTGCGCAAGCCTGCACTACACTACCACACATATCGGGAGACCATTCTAGAACTTATCATTGTCCTGGCTGGGGAGGTACCCTCTAGCCAAATCTCCATTCCTTTGTGAAAATTTGGATGCAATATTTCTCTAATGCCCCTAACATATCCAATCCAACATAACGTTTCCTGTTAATCCTATTATGATATTTTTGTGTTGGATGCCCTTGACTAGCATGTATTCAGCAGAGACAAATTACCACCACTTCTCTTAAAGAATTTCTTGCCCTCGCAAAGACACTATTATCATTATCATTACCAGCAGTAGTAGCTTAGTAGAAGTTGCAAGAAGTAGAACTTGCTGAATGACACTGCACAAGACAGATGGTAAATCCCAAAGACTTTGGACACTATTATCGCAGAAGAGTTACTTCCCTCTGGTAGTTTGTAATTATGTTCTAATCTTGTGGCCTCATCACCAAGAGTTGCAGCAAAAGTGTGTCAGCAATTGCCCTGGAGGTAATGTCTGCTTTTTGCAGCCTGTGCAGATGTTACACTGCACTGTCATGTTCCTTTGGAACTCCTTGTAACATCTGGAATGAGATATCATCATCATCATTCTTATCAGCTCCAGTTAAAGCCATTGCTGTTTTCTTCACCCTAGATAGAAACCATAACATTGCTTTATCTGGTTTCATTTGCAGTTGGAAAAGTTCCATCCTTAATTATGCTTTTCTAACCATGGTCAGAAGCATTGTTTTGTTTATTCCATGCTTCTTCAGGAGTATCAACTGTATCTACCAGCAAACTCTGCTTTGGTTCCAATCTTAAATAGATGATGGAAAGTGCTTTTTCCTCTTGCAAGTTATGTTTTTCCTCTGTTCAATTGTTACATCATCTAGGAGTGGCAACACATTTATGTAAATAAATTTAATTATATATAACATTATATAAATATTGGTAAAAAGTTTCAATGTTCTAGCATGTATAGAAATATGTCAGTTACTGTTGGCACAGAGATGTAGTACATGAAAAATCTGTCCTGTACCAAGGTGTAGTATTGTGAGAATGCACTTGGCAGTGAACATTAAAACCATTTTTAAACCAATGTTAAAACCATTTTCATATCAGTGTTCCATGTGTGATAATTTTTACCATCCACCTTCTTTATGCTGGTAGGAAATACTCTCACTCAATGTTGTTGCCATAATCACTAAATAATTCATTACAATAATGATTATTGACAAATACTAGGGATAAATCAGCAAAAATTAAAGAAAAAATTTAAATACCAATTTAACCTTTTTTAAACCTGCAGCAAATAATCAATGGAGGGTTATAAGTGAAGAATGAGAGAAGACTTGGAATGAATTGTTGCCTAATTTCACAAAAATTGTTGCCTAATTTCACAAAAATTGTTGCCAAATTCCACAAATTCTATACAAGTTCACTCTTCTAAAATTCACTTGATTTGACTCTGATACCATTTCTTGAGCCCATTTTGCTGTATCCAAGTGAATCTTCAGTGGATAGTGAATAAAAGACTGTATATTGTGTAAAATATGTTCTTTAATCACAACTTTGTCAAACATAACAAAAGTTGGCATAATATTTTTCTCAGTCACATCTCTTTATAAATTGAATTGAATTGAATTGAATTGAATTGCCTTATTTTACGTGGTGAGACTGAGGCCATGAGGCCTGCTCTTCCGTCTGACCACGCAAATTTTGTTACACTCCTTTCACCAATAGCGGAAAGAAGGTATTACTGAGGCGATGAAACCGGCGATTTGAATTTAGCTCAGAGGCGTCATTTAGGCTTGAGGATCTTTTACATGCAAGTAAATCTACTAGCATGGGACAGCCGGCTTTACTTCCCCTCCGAAGGAAGGCGTACGAAGGATTTTTTTGCCCCTAAAAATCCACGGCTTCAATCAGGTTTGAACCCGCGAACTTGGGTATAGCAGTTCGTTACGCTAACTGCTACACCATCACCGCCGCCAAAGATGGCATCACTTTACAATTCACATTAACATGCGTGTGAAAGTGTGTGTATTGGTGTGACTTTGAGTCTGGGTGTGAGGGGGTGAATGCATGCACAAGGGCAGGGAAGACCTGTAATAAACAAGAGAGCCAGTATCTTCCATTTAATATTCTGTTAGATTAACAGTTGTAATTGTAACTTTTAAGGTATATTAATCTTGATGTTTCAATTTTCAGGATTCTTCTTCTTGGTACAGAGAAGCTTTTTCAAGGGTTGATGCAGTTATGGTCATCTCCTCCCCACATCATATGGAAAATGACAAAGACAAGGCATATTACAATGTGAATCCAGCTGCTCTGAGTATACTAGAAGAGAAAAGCAAGGATGCTGCCTGTACACTCAAATTGTTTTCAGTCATCTTACCATATTGCAATGATAAAGATATTCCCAAAGAAGCACAAGATCTCCCTAAATTTAGACTTCCTCAGGATCTGAACTCTATATTGTGGTTCATTCGTTTCGGTTTCAGAACTTCATGCTTCTCGGAACTTGAATTTTACTTGTTTCAGTCACAAATCAATGGGGGTGCTTGTGACTATTCGCGCTATGGAAAGTTTTTAAGAGATGCTGTAGTAGATGCTAATGAGGAATCAAGGAGACTGTGGGCTATGCTATCAGAAGCACAAAGAGTCTAACTAGGCACTCTGTGGTTTCAGAAGCGTATATCCAATATCTTCCATGACATTGATGCAGTAAATCTCTGCATGTTTAACGTTTCTTATTTAAACTTGTCAAGATTACAGCAATAGGGTTTCTGCAATTCATGATATGAAGTACTTCCTACATTACATTGACAATCATTTTTACTGAACTGAAATATGCACATCTACTTAATCAACTTCTTAATTTGAACTTGCAGATTTACTTGATTAACAAATGCACAATCTCTGTACTTATTTTTCAGTTTGAGAATTTTCATTCTTTTTATAAAGACTGGAATATTAAGGCCGTCTATTTTTCAACCAGTTAAATACTTAATGCTCGCCAAGTATAATTATATTTTTCCCTCTAAAAGCTGTATTAAAGTTTGATTTGACTCAAAGAATAGAACACAAAAGTGATGGTAGTAAATTTAGAATTGCAAAAATTTGCTGCCAAATTCGATTTGTTTTCTCAAATAATTATTTTATTTTCTTAATTTCCATGTGTATTAATTCCAGAAGATGAAATCAGACTTATGCAACCACAATTTCAGAGTATTTTTTGGGTAGTTACAAAAATGTATACAGCTCAAATATACGCATAGTAGTTACTTAATTGGGAAAAATATTTGCTAGAATCCACCTTGGTTATTCAGTAATTGCCAAAGGAATTGAACAAAGCATCAAAATAATCAACTTGCAATCTGCTGAATGCCTTCCCTTTTTGGTAGCCAAGACTTCAATATGACTATGGGTTAAACTTAAGAGTGCAAGTCCAACACTGCACTACTTATGAGAATAATTGTGTTTGATATTTTAATCAATAGCTTATTTCCCTTTTCAGTGTAGATCTCATAAATTTTGCTGAAAGCTCTTTATTTTCTGCTGTAGGGGCTACAATGATGTGATCGTTATCGATTAAAGGTGCCTGTTAAAAATTATGTGTATTGCTCAAATGAAGCATTTGGCATAATCCAACAACCTTACACCTGTACTGTAAAGCCAACACATCCATGAACAAGTGTTCAGTATCAACCCACTATACTGCGATTTTTGTAGGAAGAGCTCTGAAGATAACTCAAATCCCATCTTCGCGATGGAATATGTCACGGCATTTCGCGTCTTTTCTCGGTCTTGCCGGTAGAAGTCGCATGATCGCAAGCACTGCTTCATACGGTCGCGATCGTGCGAAATCTAGCGGAACGACTGTGAATGATACGAAATGCCGTGACATATTCCATCGCGAAGATGGGATTTGAGTTATCTTGAGAGCTCTTCCTACAAAAATCGCAGTATAGTGATTTTTTTAACTGTTAACATTTTGCCACAATATTTGGCTTCTAATATATGTGAAAGTGTTCTGCAAACCAAGTAATAATAATAATAATAATTTAAAGAAAAAATAGATTCCAACATGGCATTCTAACGCAACTAAATAACTGGTTGAAAGCCCTACAAGCATGTAACAAAGGAGCAGCAAACAGCATATGTATTGTGATACAAAGGACCACTGCGATGTAAGCAGTTAATGGTTGTCATCTTCACAAAATTTAGTGCTTTAGGCATGGGCTAGAGCATTTCACAACAAATTAGCTAATTTGTTAAAAAAGAATGTGGTTGCATTTTCCTTTTTCTCATTGCATTACATTACATTACATTATTTATATTTTTGCATTGACCCAATTTTGCATATACTACTGTGTGCTTTTCAACCTTGAATTTATTACCTTCACTTTTGAAACATCCAGCATTTTTTAGAGTATTGGCTGTTTGGCTCAGATACTTTCCACATTTTAGGAATTCCATTCTTTACACATTAATTTGAGTAAAGGTAGTAATTAAATTGTTCTTTGGATTGATTCCAAGGATAAAGGAATGCAATGTTCTTGAACTGAGATTATATTTTTTATTGAATTTTGTCCACTTTTTTATTGTTACATATTTCATTGTGGACAAAAAAACATTTCACTAAACCTACATGTACTTGTCAGAGACTACATCAAATACCAAAACTTAGAGTGAGGATTTTCATGTTTTTAACTCTTAAAAATTTCCAAAGTTGTGATTTCAATTTTCTTTCCTTAAAATTTCTGAGTGCCTTGATGATTTCTAATATTTGTATAATTGTTTCTTTTCTTGAAGTGTCTCTTGATTTGATGTGATACATTTATTATTATGAAATTAAAAATTGTCTTTATACTCAATATTTCCAGTTGAAATGCATAAAAGGTTTTGACGTAGTCAAAATCTGAAATTTGCATTGGAATTTCATAATATAATCAGGCTGGCAAGAGATGGTGTAAACTATTTAGAGTTCAGTTTTCCCAAATGTACATATTTTAACGTTCAATGAAAGTTTTCTTTCCTTCAAGCCATGATATGATTCTTATTCAGATTTTACAACAGCAGTGTATAAACGTATATTATCATGTGTCATTCTTGAATGATTATATTATTAGTGTAATATTCATTTTCATGTGAGAAAACTTTAAAAAAGCATTTTAGCTTGTATTCACATAAGAATAACAATGGATATTTTATACTCACATGTATCTAAAGTATGTATATTTATGTTTCACTCTTGTTTTACTTATCATTTAAATTTTCAATTTTTTTATTGTCGTGAATTTCTACCTTGCCAGTTTAAATTTAAACAAAAATCCATTTGTTTAATTGCATGTTCTACCAAGCTACTGTTAATAGGTAGAAAATAAATAATTTGACAATCACATTTGTTTTGTTCTCCCTGAAATTAGAATTCAAATTTAAAATATCATGATGCTATAATTTATTTGTACTTATAAGCGAAGAACATTATTTAAAATCCTTGCCATGGATTTGTGAGAGACTGAATCATTAAGGAACTTGATTTTATTTTCTTAAATTCAGCATTTAGATATCTTTCAAATAGTTGATGACAAACTGCAGTAAAATTTACATTCCAACAATTACTTTGACTTGTACCAAATTAGGTGTTTTTTCCCAATGCAGCTATATCAAAGATCTCTTCTGACCTGATAGTGAATATTATGTATTGAATATTATTATATTATGTAATTTTGGTTTACAATACATTTGTTTTTACCTTTTATGCCAAATAAGTATTAAGGATTGATATGTATTTTTTTGTGAGAAAAAAATAAAAGAATTTGTTATATTTAAGGTTTTTCATTCACTATAAAATATGTGTAATGTTTATGTACACTCATCAACATCATCATCATGCAAAACCTGTCCTGTAACCGTTCCTATTTCCCAGTAGATCAGGAGGCTTACTCCTCAAGGTGTTTCTGATCTAGCCATTTCTTTTGTAGTCTTCCCACATCCCTTTGCACTATTCGTTTGTACTTCAACACTGCTTTTGGTAAACTTTCTTGTTTAATTCTATTAATACGAGAGAGGCATATTCTGTGTCCATTTTTCTTTCTCTGTCCATTTCTTATACTATATTTTTTGGCTTTAGCCTGTTTCTGATGTCTTTACTCCTTTGCATATCCTTTAGTGTCACTCCTGCAAGATGACGTAGGAAACTCATTTGTAAGGTCTCTAGTCTTTTTGGCTCACTAACATAGTTTTCATTGTCCAGACATCTGAACAATACGTGAGAATTGGTTTAGATATATTGCGGATTCTTTAGTTTGGTCTCTTTAGGGTGGGGAGGAATCCTAGATTTTTGTAAAACAATTAACTTATTTGTTATATTGTACGTTGTTTGTGTTGGGTATATACGATACTATACAATATTATTTTTTTAATATGGAATCCTAACATAAATATTTAAATAAGAGAAGGTAACAACAAAACCAATACGCCTTATGGGTGGGTGGGTGGGGGGGACATCCCCCCACTGAAGATCTGCCCCTGCTTGGTCTTACTCTGTCTTGCCCTGTTCCCACTCTAAACTCCTGGTATACATCACTCACTTTATAACTAAAATAATAAATTAATACTAAAAGAACTAGTGGTGCTACAGAATGACACAGACTTTCCTTTATTAGTTTTCTATTTTCTTTGGACTCGGCTAGCTATTCGGACTTGACATATTCTCTGCCAGCTGCCATCTACTATGGCACAAACTACATTTTTTGACATTTTCTTAATTTTTCATTTTCCTAATGGTAGAAAGGAAATATTAATTTTAGAAAATTAAAGAATCCTAAAACCTCGTCCAAAATGGCAATTTTCTTTAAAAATTCTGGTACCGTTTATAAGAAAATGGTGTTTAAGCACTACTAAAAATGCGATATTCGAAGCTCTTTTTTCACAGAAAACGTGAGTTTTCGAAACGTTTCATTTGAAGAATTTACACTTGCAAATACAACAGTGTATACTAATTGCTGGTAAAGTCTTTATGAGAGACTAATACTAATCACTGGTAAAGGCGTTAGAGATCTTTCAAAAAAATTAGTTTTGTGTAATTTTCGAAGGAAAAAAAAACTAGTGCTAGAATAGCACATACTTTCCTGTATTATTGGAAACCCCTCCATAGGACTGAAATATTGCACTTTGCCCTACTAACATTTTAGCTATTATTTGAAAACACAATTCAACCAAGAAGCGTTTCCATCGCAGTGTTGTCAAAACTATGTAAATTCTAAAACTGCATAAAAATATAATACAAAAGTTTTGTAAACTTGTATTGGAAAAAGAAGCCTGATACCATGCAGCTATATCAAGTCAAAACCATGAACGGAATTCAATTGTTGCATTACCTGCATTGTCGATTCTTCCTTAATGAGCTAGCGATTTTTATTTCAAATATTTCAAAATCAATAATTTCTTCAAAGATAAATGAGTAAATACATAACAAAAGGTCGAATGTAAAACAAACAAAAATAATATACAAAATTGCAAATTCTAATTTTCGACGCATCCGGGTGTCTGAAGCGCAGTAAATTTGCAGCGGGCAATTATGTTTGTCACGAAATTACAGAAAAACTACTCGTGTATTCAAAAAATTAAGCATGACTTTATACGAAGATGTATTTTTGATAAATATATTTCATTGAGAAAACTAGCTAACCTCTATCACCGCCTAACGTACATTTTTTTGACATTTTCTGAACTTTACGGTTTCCTAATGGTAGAATGGAAATAGTATTAATTTTAGAATATTAAAGAACACAAAAACCTCGTCCTAAATGGCTACTAAAAATGCGAAATTTGAAGCTCTTTCTCACAGAAAATTTTTGAGTTTTCAAAAAGATCATTTGAAGTTACTTGAAGCACTTAACATTCACAAATATAATGTTTACAAATTGCTGGTAATGTGCATATTAAAGATTTGAGAAACTTTTCAAAAAAATTACATTTGTGTAATTGTTGAAGAAAAGAAACAAATTAACTTTACATCATATTAAAGAGTGCAATTAGCACTATCCGTTCAAAAATGTTTGGAGAAAAAATTTGGGGCCATTTATGAGAAAATGGCGTTTGAGCGTTTCTGAAAATTCGGAATTTTGAGCTATTTTTTACAGAAAACGGTCGAGTTTTCGAGAAACTTTGTTTGACATTATTTAAAGTACATGTATTCATTAATATAATAATGTCAACAAATCACCGCTAACGTAAATATTAACGACGTGAGAGGCAAGTCAAAAATTACATTTTCATAATTTTTGAAAATACAAAATAATAGACGTTATAAAATATGGCGTTTATATCATCTAATAGAATACACTTGTCACTACCCCGAAAGTAAAAATTTAGAGCCGTTTTTGAGAAAATTTTGTTTTTGTATTTTTTAAAATTAGGCCTACACGTATTGCATGCAATGTTGCGCGAAAATTACCAAAATTTTCAAAAAAATGTACATGACCTTAAAGAAAGAACTCACTATGAATAACAAATTTTATTTCAAGGGAAAATCTCTCTCTGCAATTTTGTAGTTGAAGACGACGCCGAATAAAATTCTGACTTTCCCAATTTTCGTAAATTCAGAGTTATTCGTGATAATCGGACCTATGCCACCTTACAAAGTGCATTTTATTCTATTCTTACAAGAAATTTAAAGAAAAAATTGGAGCCGTTTTTGAGAAAATTTCGAAATTGTCCAGGCCTTCATGTAAAGTCCCCCCAAAATTAAAATATCGGTTTCAAATTCAAGGGGTTACGAGATCAGTCAGATCGATTGGGGAGTATCAATTTTGGGGAAAATCGGCTGAACAGTTTAGTCGCTAGCGTTGTTCACAGACGGACAAATATTTTGCTTTCAACTGGTTTTCTGGTATCAAGGACCCACTGAACAAGGATTCTGGCTGCACCATGTGTTAGGAGATTTTTTTTCTTAATTTAGCAACTGGACGTACCCACTTTTTCGTTATCAGGACCCGGCAATGATTTTTTTTCTGCCGAAAATCCGCCGTATTTTCGCGTAGCATTACAACTTTCCCTATACTACATATATTACTGCGTGTATATACGTATGTATACGTGAAAGTAAAAAATAAATGTATTTACTATGTCTATGCTTTTTGTGAATTTTTATACATCACACTAAAACAATAAACATACTTTGATGCAAAAATAATCCAATCTGTCACAGTTTTTGCCATATAAATATTTGCATGTTCTTGATTCATTAGGCCCTACGTATTTCCATTAATTTCATACCTCCACTTAGTACATTTAATGCAATTAAGATCAGTTTCAAACGTAACTTAACAATGACTGTTTATATGTAGAATATCTGTGAAAGTGTTATCATTATCCAGAAGAAGCTGTTCACATGAAGCAATTGTATGTAAAATCAACAACCACTCACCAGCAGTAATACACCTGTGTAATATACTCCTGTTCTCACATAAAACTGTCCCTACAAAACTTGTCTCTTTGGAACACAAAAGTCTGTTCTAAAGAGACAACCTTTTCAGAGTTATATTCGAAATGTGCAATCATTTTCTAATCTTCAGATTTCAATTTTTTTTTTCTTATATCACTGTTTCCCTGGCAAGGTAATTCACTTATAGAAATTTAAATATCCTTCTAAAGAGTATTGAAAATAATGGGAATTAAAAACTCTGCCAACAGAAATGATAAATAAATGAAAACATGTTTCAAAAATCCTTTTTAAGAGAATTACCAAAGCCAAAAAAATTAATTTAGCAAAAAATTTGCCATGTGAAGACTACTAAATTGAAGAAATAGATGTGGGTTGAAAATTATAATTTTTTACTTAAAATTGCCTTTTTACTTTCCCGTATACGTACTTATATACGAATTATGCTGCGCGAAAAAATGGCGGATTTTCGGCAGAAAAACTCCTGGTAACGAAAAAGTGGATAAATCCAGTTGCTAACTTAAGAAAAAAATCTTCTCACACGTGGTACAGCCAGTATCCCTGTTATGTGGGTCCTTGATACCGAAAAACAAATTGAAAGCAAAACGTCTGTCCGTCTGTCTGTAATCAACGCTAACGACTAAACCGTTCAGCCTATTCGCTCCAAAATTGATATTCCCCGATCGATGAGACTGATCTCGCGGCCCCTTGAATTTGAAATCGATATTTTATTTTGGGGGTACTTTACATGAAGCTACTGGGACATTTTCAAAATTTTCAAAAGAATAGCGGCAACAATTCTGACCTTTTTCTTATGATAGTGCCTAATGCACTCTATGAGATGATAGGACACCCCTATATCAATGATGTGTATATATACTCCTAGAAAGATGACTCTCGCCTTGGAGTGAGGCCGCCCAAGGTGCCATTTTGCACGGCAAAAACCTTGTCCGTATTGCCGAAAGCGGTGAGTTGTAGTGAGTTTTCTCTGGAGTGATTAATGAAACATTTTTTGTTTTGATTTTTTAAATGTTTTCATTTTGATTTTTACTTAATGTAATTGTTATTTTCAAAATTGGCCCAGGAAATCAATTATTTTTTGCCTTTGTTTTATCCATGTTTTACCACTGGGTTTCATAATATCGTGTAGTGGAATCTTAGCCTTAAGTGTTTATGTTTTGAAAATACATTTTAATCTATTCATTTATTCTGTAAATGTATGTGTTGTTCTATTTCCTGTTATGTAAAATTAAAAGAAACATTATTTATTAGTTGAATATTTTCTTGCAATGGTAAAAGGTATAATTTGAATGTTTGTTCCCGCAAAAAAAGTTTTGTATTCATACGTAAATAAAAATGTATGCCCATAAAAAGTACATATGCACTATATTTCTCTCCGTGTTTTCATTTTAAATCTCTTTTTTGGTCTCTTCTAAAGTAGTATAAGTATTTTGTACCTGTAAGTCACAATAAAAAACAAGTCCTCATTTTTGCAAGTCTCCGGTTACACTATGTCAATGCTGTTCGTAGTTTTATGTTAATTATCAAATATATTTCAATAATTTTTTGTTGCCTATAGCTTTACTTTCTTATGATGGAACAGAACCATGTTAATAAATACAATGTATACGTGTTACACTCGTAAAAATCTACCGAACTGTCATGGGCTGCATTTGACATTCGAAGCTTTTGCCATGCAACATGGCTCCCTGTACGGCCTCACCTCCGCCTATTGGGAAGTTGATTTTTTTTTTTTTTCTTTTCTTCAAAAATTACACAAATGTAATTTTTTTGACAGGTTTCTCAAATCATTAATATGCGCATTACCGAGAACCGAGAACGACGCGAAATACCGTGAGATGTTTAATTTTATTGACACCCCCTCGTGAACCAAGATGGAAAAACCGAAGTATAGGTCCAAAATGTGAGTATTCGTAGAGTAATTGGGCGTCAAAATTAGTCACCCGCTCACCTCAGAGAACTGTAACCTAAGAGAATTTTAAAACAATTCTAAAAAATTGTTTGGTAACCTATTTTAAGATTCCGAAATATAGAGAATAAATAACGAAAATTAATAGATATGAATAGAAGACGAATACTGGAAAGTCTGTGCTATTCTGCAGCCCCATTAGTTGTTGTTTTTTTAATTTCAAGCAGTAACAAAAACTTCGTAACATTCGTAAGTTGGCCCTCCCGATCGTGATCGTGCATTCAGGGCGTAAACACGCAAGCTCTTCAAAAGGCTCACATAAAAAAAAATTAAAAAAGAAACCTAAAGAAGAACCTGAAAGACCCGTTCCGACGCAAAGAGCCACTCTTGCTCTGCACTCAGCAACTCTGTCCATCCTTCCCTCACTCTAGATCTTTGTTTACAAGGTTAACATATGGTGTTGTGATACTTTCATGGCATAAGGGCATAAACAGGTGTAATCCAGAGTGATATGCGAATATCAGCATTTCCGGTCGATCCCTTACAGCGCATTTTGTGCAATGGAAAGTGATATAATACGCTGGCGTGATAAATGGGTGTTGATTTGTGTCGTGTGAATTCATGAGTTTTCGGTAAGTCTTGAATACCCGAAATTGCGTTTTATTTGTGGTTGAACTGTGCAGATATGGAGGGGGGGAAGTGTTTTAATTTGTCAACTTTGGTCAACTTGTTTTACATAGTCGAATATGTGCTTATTGTCGGAAGTAGTATCCATGTCGTTTCTAGTTATAACTGTTTTATGTATAAATTGCGTTATTTCAAAATTATGATGTGTAAATGTTGTGCTTTTGACATTGAAAACAAAGTTGTCATGTGTAGAAAATCGCTGCTCAAATGAATGAAGTTATTTTAAGTGTTGTTTCTCGCATTTATTGAAGACAGAAAGTTGTAATGTTATTTCCTTTCCATAATAAATACGTGTGTGAAAGTAATGCCCGTAAATTGCTTCCAGAGGTCACAGATCGACAACTTCAATGTTTGTTTTCAAGACTTGCCCAAACATGTGAAGTGTTGATATGAAAAAAATGTGCACAGATATTTTGATAAAACGTTTCGATTTGTTGATTCCCTGTGAAACAAATTTGTCTGGAAATGTGACGTGTTTAGAAAATAATGGTATTCTAATGAACTGTTGAACATAATGTATTGGTTGGAGGCATATTTTGTTGCTTTTATCGTACCAACCGTTTTCAGTAATGTTAATAATCAACTTCACTGTGTAAATGAACCGACGTGTTTTCATCAGGTAAGCCATGCTTTTGTACAGTTGTCAATGGGAGTGTACAGTGTTACGTACATAATTTTTATGCAATCTCATGATGTTTATAGTTTGTTTATACTATTACAGTTGGTTCATTTTAATGCCTTGAAAGAAGATTGCAGTATCAGAAGAATAGAAAAAAATAGTGCAAGTATGTATTCCACCAATTTATTATTCTGTGCAAATTGAATGAATTCAGTTATACAAAATGTGTTAACTGTTTTTGTATCCTTACTTGTTATATTTACTGTGATCAATTTTCTGTTTGCCATTTGAGAAAAAAATTGTTTTATCATATGCACAGAGTGACATGTCAGTTAATGAATGCATTTTTTTGTAAATTGATGTAAAGTAAGAATTTGCAAATTAATGTATAAAAGTGGCATTTTAATGTTTACAAGCAAAAAATTTTGTTCTGTGAACTATCTAATTAACGTATTGATATTTAAGATGAAATATTGAATTTGATTATGAACTAAGAATATAAAACATTGCTATAATTTTGGAATTATTACTTACTGAGGTTCAGGATATGTCAGTTGTTCTTTGGTCACAGTTTGCATTGAACCTAAAACCGATGAATATGATGGTAAGAGAATTTTTAATTTGTTTGTTCAAGGAGAGTAGTGTTGTCAATTATGTATTCTTTTACACTACAGAACATGTGATTTAGCAAGATAACTTTCCATTTATTTTTAAATGTGTGTATTGTAAGGAATTGGCGTGACATTGTAGATGACTGGACTTCCATACAGGAAAGGTTGGCCTGTAACCTAAAGTCCAGTCATCTCCAGAAATAAAAAGTTCAAACAATTCCACAAGAGCTCCTCAGAATATGATTTTTCAAAATAAACTCCAAAACCAGCTAATGAATTAATATTGAATGGTGGAATGAATATTTGATGTAAAATAATTGAATATAAAGTGTATATGAATATTGATTATTGGACATTAGAATATGTAAGGGATCTCTACTAAAGACAAAAGAGTCTGAGCTGAAAAAAATGAATATAGTAGCACTGTTGAAGGCGAAGACAAAAGGAATGAATAAATGAATATCGAATATGTAATAATTGAATATTTAAGGAATGAATATTGGATGTTGGAATACATAAGGGATCTCTACCAAGGATAAAATAGTGAAAAGAGCTGAAAAATGAAAATGGAAACGGTAGCAATGTCAGAGGCAAAGAGAAATGGAAATGGGATTACTTGAATTTTTACAGTCGAGTGGTGTGAGAAAGAAGATGAAAATCATGGATATCATTAGTAGTATATAAAAAACAGCATTAAGGTCGCCAAATTTTAGCCTGTTAATTAGTGAATTACCTTTTTTGGAACTGAAGTCATTAGGTCACACCCTCTCCCCATAGGAGTGTACACTGCAAATGACACCAAGACTAAAATTAAAGACAAATTCTTTGAAAAATTAAAGAGTTGTAAAGACAAGAAAAGATACTGTTAAAATATTGTTAGGAGATTTTAATGGTCATATTGGTGATATGTGAGTGGAATCTGCATAAGTTTCCCCCTGTACCTTTGCTGTAAATGCTACAAAAATAACTCACAAGACTCGCATGCCATTTCTTAATAATTATGGGCACTCGTGACTTGAGGCAAAGTAGTTTTTCCTGCAAACTGTATGTCCTATGTTCACTCTAGCTGACGTGAATAGTTCATAGAAACTGAATTATCTAGTGCAGGATTATCCAACTGGCAGTCTGCGGGTTGCATGTGGCCCACAGTGTCATTTACTGTGTCCCATGAAAGGTCATTAGTCAAAACTGAAAGTCCCTTACATCCATGTCGGGCGAGAAGATTTTGTGCCTAGCACATGTGCCCTGTCGGGGACAACATTCTCTTAATGTAAAATTAAATGTAATTTTTTACATTAATGTAATGTGTGTTGAGATCAACAATGTGGGGAAGTCAGGTGTTGATCACCCGAATAATGTAAAAATGGCCCCCAGTCATTTTAAAGGTTTTAGTTGTGGCCTTTGAGGTCTTGCAAGTTGGACACTTCTGATCTAGTGTATACTTCTAATGTAAGTGTTTTGGGATCTGTGTCTTTGGTTCACTATAACCGAAAATTCACTCTATCCTGTTTCGACTGAATTTTATAAAGTCAATGTTTTTAAGATCATACTTTGCCGTAATTTTCATAAGCAGAAAGGAAAGAAAATTGCATATCATCTAAAATCCTGCCATAACCCTAAAAAGTGAGATATTTGGATACATACACTATCTACTTTAGTTTTTCATTCTTTATTAACCTAAAAAAGCACCATAACTAATGCAGAAAATATTGTTCATTAAAGTGAGCGTGTGACAGTTCCTGTTTATACAGCATCAGTAAGTACAGGAGTCTTCAAACCCACTTTCTCTCTCTCTCTCTCTCTCTCTCTCTTCCCCCCAAAACAACTTTTCTGTGTTATGGAGTTTTTTTGGAGATGTGCTAAATAATGATTTATTGTACAAATCTGAATTTGATTTAAGAACTTGAATTCTATTTGTGAAGAGACAGTCCATATCAGTGTTAAAAAATTACACACATTAGACCATTGTGGGATGACTATAAAATATGCCAAATAAATTTTTAAAAATCTATTTCAAGATCAGTATCTCAGGAATAAGTATTGTAGTTGTCTCTCATAATCATCTTTCTGAATTTGATGATGATTGTTTGTGTTGCATTGTCTTGTCTTTCTTCATGCAGAATGCAGAGATTTGCCTCTCAGAAGAAGTGGCAGCGGTGATTTAGGAAAAGTTGTGCTACATTATTATTTATTTAAAAAAGAAAATTCTGGGTATTTCACAACTGGACTCAATTCAACGTTTCATAACATAAAATGGACACGTAAGTTTTTCGGTTGACATTTCTTTTATTAATGTGTTTGAAAAATTCATTGAAAAGGTTCGTATTATAGGTGTATGTCAGAGTTCTGTGTAAGAGTTTTCTGAATACTGTGAATTTTTTGTGATTCATCAATATATTCAGTTGTCTTCTATTATAAGAATACCAGTTTATGCGAATTAAAATGTAATGTAAAGTTTCAATTACAATATCAAGATTAACTCCAGTGTTCAAATTTTGGATTTTTTGTATTTATAGTACACAGTGTATCTAATTAAATGAAATTGAAGTTTCTGCCAAAATAGCCATCTTTTAATTATTTATTTTGCTTATTTAAAAACCAATTCTTAATTATTAGATTTTTCTGTCGAGCTGTCAGTGTGGTTGTCTGGTATAGTCTCTGTGACAGCTAAACCAATTCTAATGATGTTTTCACTGAAAGGTGGAGTATTTTGTCAAATCAAAGCTACCTACAAAGGTTTCCATTTTATAAAGAAGAGTGTCTTTCTTGTTTGTTTCTCTATGAGAATTTGTTAAAACTATTCCAAATTCCCTTTCTTTCCTCCTTAAAGCAAAATTTGAGTGTCCATTCTTTCAGTTTTTTTGCAAATACCTTGAAAATGTTGAGTAAACGTTATAAAATTAACACTGTGCTAAAAACTCATAAAACATGCTACTAAATGTGTTTCGATTAACTTGAATAGTTCAATTAGACTTATTATTCAATTAGAATACGTCATAACTGAAGGTCAAAATTGGTCATTGTGTGCTAGAAGAATGCAACAATCTGTATGTTTACAACTGTCTATGGATGATTGCAAGAAGCATGTCAGGACCATTAAACATCTTGATTATGATAATTACAAAATTACTTTATTCAAAGTACTCCTCTTTTGTTGCAATAATGGCATTACTGAAAATGTCAAGAAATAAAAGTAATAAAATAAATATAATATATAAAAATAATTAATAAAAATAAAAGTAATAGTGACAATAATAATAATGATAATAATATACAGAATGTGGGAGCTCTTTCGATTGTTATGGAAAAATTGTGCTTATCGCTGGAGAACAATTGTATTTTCACTGCATTTCTTATGTGAACTTGAAAATTTATAAATGAATCTTAAAATACAAGCTTTTTTGAGTTAGGCCACTGTTCAGATATTTATTTGTCAAAAAAAACCAGTAAAAACTGTATATGACGTGTGGGGAAAGAAATTTACCTGCGCACATTTTCTTGAGGGCCAGAATTTTATTAAAAAAAAACAAAAAAAAAACGAAAAAATGAATTTAGAAAATAATTATTTTAGAAAATAAAGATATTTGAAAAATGTTTTTTCTCGAGTTATAGAAAATCAATTTCAACTGTAAATGAACTACAAGCAAAAGGAGTGCTCAACAAAACGTGCGCACAGTGAAGCTACATTTACGTCCAGAAGCAAAACAAGGGGCCATCTCAGCATTTGCTCAATGGATCAGGGAAACTGGACAAAAACCTGATCGAGATGGGGGTCATTGACCCGGAAGCTGAAGTACATTACTTGTTACAGGCGTATTAAATATTTTTTTAAATGTATACAATGCAAACATAAACTAATTCATTATATATCTTTGTTTTGTTACATTAAACATTATTTTTCTTTTTCACGATCAGTGTAGTCTCTAATTGTATAGAAACAGTTTTGCAGCAGAAAAGATTTTACTTTTAACTTAAATTTGTGTACCGACTTTAATTGTTTTATGTCATCTGGCAATGCGTTGTAAAGTAACGTACATGTATTGTATGTTGATTTCTTGTACTGAGCTGTTGATACTGACACTTGATGCACGTGATTTCTACGGCGTGTGTTGTAATTATAAATATCAATATTGCATGAAAATATGTTCCCTCCGTTAAGTAGGTCATTTTTGACAAATATTACAGATTCGTAAATAAATAGACAAGGCAATGGTAGGATTCCCAGCTCAATGAAAAGAGGCTTGCAGGAATCACGTGGAAGGCATTTTTTCATTATTCGAATAATTTTCTTTTGCAATCTGAAGGTCTGAATACTACAGGATGAGCTTCCCCAGAATATTATGCCATATCTCAGGCGGGAATGCACATTTGCAAAATAAACGCAACGAGCTGCATGAAGGCTGACAGAATTTGAAAGAATTCTGAATGCATAGCATAATGAACTTAATTTAGTGTTTAATTCTGTTATATGTACATTCCATTTGAGGTTTGATTGAATTGAAAGACCTAAAAATTTTGTTGCCTCAACATCAGCTTATTGCATATTGTTCATTTTCAATGGAACATGCGATTTCCGATTTGAGATGCAAAAATGCATTGAAACAGTTTTTCTTTCGTTAACAATTAATTTGTTATTATTAAACCAATTTGAAACTTCTGAAATTGTACTATTTACTGCTTCTTTTTTGCAAAGAACATTCGTGTCATCAGCAAACAGAACCATTCTTCCATTTTTAATAGACGAGGGCATATCGTTTACATATAACAGAAAGAGAATAGGACCTAAGATCGAACCTTGCGGGACCCCATGCACAATTGGCAAAGAATTGTAAATATAAGTATGTAATGTCCTTTCCTGCCAGTATGGTATTTCTACTCTTTGAGTCCGATGTTTAAGGTAAGAAGTTATCCAATCTAGGGCAATACCACGAATTCCATACGAAGGTAATTTTGAGAGCAAGATCTTATGGTCAATAACGTCAAAAGCTTTCGAGAGATCTAAGAATATTCCAATGGGTACTTCATTTTGGTCTATTGATGAAGCAACATCTTTGAGAAAAGAAAAAATGGCAGTTTCCGTAGATTTTGATTTTCTAAAACCGTGTTGTGAGTCTGAAAACGCTCTGTTTTTCCTGAGAAATGTTTCCATTCGTAAGTAGAAAAGCCTTTCTAATATTTTTGAGAAAACTGACAAAAGAGAAATTGGCCGGTAATTTTGAATATCATTTTTGTTCCCTTTTTTAAAAAGTGGCTTAATTTTTGCTGTTTTGAAAATATCTGGAAATATTCCTGTACATAAAGAAGCATTGAAAATGTGAGTTAACGGATGTATAAAGGAATTGGAAATATACTGTTGCAGCAAGTGCTTTTTCTGTAATCTAAGAAAGGTGAAATGAAGAACCCTATAGAGCAGATGTTCTGTAATGAAACACAAAAAAAACATTCACCCTGTTGCAGTATTTCAACTTAAATGCATAATCACAGAAAAATATTTTTATGAACAGTTGAGTTTCCTGTGTTAATTGAATGATAATCCTGTTTTAAAAATGCATTTTAATTCAATTTTAAAATGAATTTACAAATGAACATACGTTTAATGTTATTTAAAAAATGATATGACAAGCTAGTAAATTTTTCTGGTGTTTCTGAATTAAAACAATAGATTCTGCGTTCAGTTTATTCAAAGCAGATGGTATGTGCCAGATTTTCATCTTGTTAATGATTATTATTTAATTGATTCAAATGAACCTTTCTTGTACATAGTTTATTGTATCCCTGTTTATATCAAAATTAAATGGAGATTTGTTGCATGTGGAAAGCTCACTGTACATTTGTTTTATAATTCAATTTTTCTAGGTCTGCGCTTGCAGTACAAGGATCGTTCCAATGAAACTTTCAATTTCTGCCGTGAATTTAATTTAAATCCTAGAATACACATGCCTCTCAATGCAAGCCTGTTTTATGACTGTCTGTGGAGTCTGGAACATGAAGATAAAGAATTTGATTTTAAATATGAAGCCTTTGATGCTCGAAAAAAGACTTCTGCTGGCAGACATTACATTTTAAAAGTCCCTCGCCATTATAACTTGTGTAAGTATTGTTTTTGTTTTGACAGTTTTTAACTACACAGTTTTAAAATGTTATCATTACAATGATCACAGGGAGCACTTGTAAAGTTATTAGACAAGAAACATAATGGTGCTGTCGATAAATGATATTATGAAAATTTGGAATATTTTGAATATTCCCTCTCCCCATAGTAATGTACCTGCAATGGGCCCTTGAACCTTCCTATATAATTACTTATTTGAGAAATATATAATTTATTAATTAATTACTAATTAATTGATTGCAAATATTGTCTTTTGTCCTGTAAAGAACAAACCAAAAGGAAAGCAAAGTAGAGACTCAAAGAACATGAGTTCTGAATTACAAAATTTCCTAATCAAACATAAGATCTATTGCAATCACAACAATGATTACATTAATGTTAGGATCCTTTGTAAGGAAACTAGAAAGTTTTCACATCTTGTTTCAGAAACTTTACAATAAAACAAACAAAACTTAAAAATTTATGATCAAAAGTAACCACTTTGCCAGTAATGTTTTACTTAATGATTTGTATGCACCTTTGTCATGTCACTGACCTCCCCTCCCTTTGTATTATCTTCTCCTTCCCCTTCTTCACTGTTTGTGTCACATTTACGGGGGCTGTTATTTTAATAATTATTATTATTAATGACTGTCTTTTAGTATCAACTTGAAAATGGAAAAGAAAAAAAAACAACCAAAACATCACTTTTTTGATAATAAAAATATAGACTACAATGTAAAATACAAAATTAGATTGCTGTTTTTATATGGAAGATATCATACTAATTTGTCAAGTGGATTTTCATAAAACAATAAACATTTGAACATGAACCAACACCACCTAGATCAGATCTAGATGGTGTGAATTCAATGTATTGAAACTTGATCGATTCGCTTCTAGCATAGTGGAAAGATCTTTTCACCATAATTTCTAGCTTTTTCTTCGACATTCTTAATGATTTGTCTTTATCGTTTTATATATATGTATTTCATTTCCTCGTGAAGTAGAATGCATGTTTATCTTGGAACAAAGATTTCATATTCTTTGACTTTTTTTTTCTTTCTTTTCTGATTCCAGTGCCTCACAAACCTTTAAATGTAACGCCAGTCTTCATGTATATGGACATATCAGAATTGCCCTTAATGGTTTTGTATTGGGAGACATTGAGAGACGTAACAGAGTTTCATATCATTGTATATCAAGATGGTAAAGTTGCTGAAAGCAAGAAAGTTTCAAGTCCTCCAAATGAATTTGGTCAGTTTGCATATTCATATGATGTTGGCTTCAGCACTAGTGAAATACAATTTAGTGTTGAAATTCTTGATAAAAGGTGTATTGGAAGATGTGAAGTATTTAAATCACCGGTTATAAATATAGGTATGTATCCAAAAACTTTCGCTTTTTTCCTCTTAATTGTTATGAGGGTAATACTTTAGGAAAATCATGTAATCTTGTGGTGCTTGTGAATTGAATTTTTCTCGATTTTCCCAAACTCAATACAAGTTGTCAAGTATTTATGTGCAATGCATTGATTTTATTTGTACAGGAGAATTGGAGAGTCAGATTTGAATTTTTTTTCTTTCTTGAACATTAAGGTACTCATCTATTTCAAAACAATGTTTGTTTTGTGAAAAATTGGAATTTTTGGTTTCATTGTTTGTTGTGCGTTGATATGCACACTTTTCAATGCGTAAACCATTTTTTTTTCTAAGTTTGTTAGTTTTTGATTTATTTGTACTTTTCCGAATGTGTGCATATGCCACATCTGTCAACCATTTGCAGTTCAAGTGGCCGTGATCTCAAAAAATGAAAGAAAAATTAAGATTATTTTGTGCGAAATTTTACAAATGAAATTCAAACGAATGTAAAGCCCGTATATCGTCGCATCAGTAGCAGGATATCCTTTTGAACAAATTCTTTCTTGTAATTAGGGAACTAGTGTTCACAGACGACCACGTTAGAGCTAATGAGTCGTAATCTGTCTTTTCCCTTAAGTTACTTTTTCTCTTGTTTGGCCCAACTCAAAGCATCATAACCCTTCTAATTTTAAAGCTATCTTTATGATTCATTTTTTATTTAATAGCAGAAAGTCAGTATGCCTAAACCTGAAATTGTTATTGAAGTTGTAAATTAGCAGTAATAAATTACTCTAATTTGTTGTTATTGCGACCAGTGATTTTTAAAAGTTCTAATTCAAATCCCTGCAAAGTACATACAGGTCCCTTATGAAACTTAAAATTTAGGCTTAGGCCCTAAAGTGTAATCCAAGAAACAATCTTAAAAAGAAATCGTAAAAACGTTCATGAGTCATGATGTGTCAAATTGTTCCCTGTTTTTGGAAGAAAAAATGGGTGAATCATGTGGTTTCTTTTGACTTTATTAATACCTAATCCAATGAGTAATAATGATTTACTGCAGATATATGCTACAAATAATTTTAAAACTCAGGTACTCTAGTACCAAATCAGAGGTCAGCAGAAACTTTTTGTGAAGGGAGGAATATATTTTAGTTTCTGTAAGGCCAAGCAGCTTACTCCCAATACATTTTTTTAGATGGGTCTACATAAAGAGCAGAAAAGTTTTACAAGTAAAATATTGTTATACACATTTAATAAGCAAAGTTTAAGGTTATAATTAAAATAATAAAAGAAATTATATATTTGAGTTATTTAAGTGCATTAGCAATTGCATGAGGTTTAATTATAAAAAAAGTAAATTGCCTTTTTTTGTAATAATACCTCAATCATGTAACACCAGTTGCAGGAGGTTTTATTACAAAAACAGGCAAATTGCCTTTTTTCTAACAATACATCACTGTGTATGACTGTGATGATGTACTGTGTATGTCTAATTTGGGCTTAAAGGTATTACTCCTTATCTTCGAAAGTGTCTTCTTTGATTGCGATTGTTTATCTGTTAATGTCGGACTGTATTGAGTTTAATTATTTCTTGATAGCAAAAGTCTTTTCACTCAGGTGCTTCCTAGTGTTAATTTGAATCCCAAGTACATAATGTCAATTGAATAAATTGTTCACTTGAAAGAGATTTGTAGAATACTATCCAGGTCCTGTCACAGGCATTTCTTGCAACTCTGCTATTTGGCTATCATTTTTGCGTGAGCTTTGAAAGTTTAAAAAAATTGTTAAATTGCTTGTAGTTCATATGAGAGGCATCAGCCTTGATTGAACCATGAGCTGTAGTGTGCCAGTCTTTGCTGTAATTTGCTGCAGGTCATAAATATGCATGTTACAGGCTTGCAGTTTGACTCTGCTGCTTTTCATTAGCATGTAAAAAATGATGAACCATTTCCCAACATTTAACGTGTGTTTCTAGGGGTTGCTTGCTATATGGTGCCTGGATTGCTTGTCAAGTTGTATGTAGTTTACATCTCTGAATAACAATACTATTTGTTATTATTATTAATAATATTAAATGAAATTTGAATTGTTTTGCCCTGTCATTATTTGCCGAGGAACATTCACAATCAGAATTAAGTTCCATAGTTCATGCTTGACAACCACAAATGCTTATGTTTCAACACCATCTTAACAACTACCAAAGCTTTGAAGGAAAAGTTCTTTTATTTTGCAATGAACATTGGATAGAATCTGGTGACATCATATTGATGAAATCTGCTCTGTGATCGCTCCCAAAGAGAAATTTTGTGTACTGGTAACAGGTTCATTTTATCTGAACAAAGTACACTGTAATTAAAGAAGTCCCACTCCTTGAGGCAAAGGACCAGAACCAGGAAATGAGGGAGAATCCCTTGGTGTAAGACATTAAACCACATGACGAGGAAAGCCAAAAAATTAAAGGTTCCACATTGCACAAATTTCACTTATAAAATTTGTTGTTTGATTGTTTAATAAAAGAAGATGCTGTTATATAAAAAAAAAAGTATCCAACTCATTTGTAATATTGCTGTATTGTATTCATCAGATTTGAATCGTGTTGCTCATTTCCAAAGATGAATTTATGCAATAACTTAACATTTTAATACTGTGGCAAAATACATTATTAATCCATTTTATTTCACTCCAAATATAATATTTATGTTTTAGTTATTGATTATTTCTGTTAAGTAATGTACTGCAATGGGTAAATTAATTTACATCTCCTTGACAACAATGTCATTAGAACAAAGGGGAATTTTTACTTTGACCATACTAAAATATTACTTTGACGAAATAGATTTACATGCTTTATTTTTTTTCAATACTCTATTAGTTTATCCACCACCACTATGTAAAAAAAAGTAAGGAAGATATCTTTACTTTTGTTTACATTGTGGTAATGGATAGAATAATGAATGGCTCTTAATAGTACAGTAGAACCCCTATTTAACATCACCTCGGGGGTGAAAATTTTTACATTAAATGAGGGTTTACACTAAATGAGGGTTTGGGATATGCTTTGAATAAAAGTTAAAATTAACAAGAAATCATCAATTTTATTTAAACTAGTGGTGCTTCCAACGCACATACTTTCTCGCTCTGTTCTATAGGTCCTTTTTACTTTCCCGTATACGTACGTATACACGGAGTGATATACGTAGTATAGGGAAAGTTATGTTATGCTGCGCGAAAAAATGGCCAATTTTCGGCGGAAAAAAATTAATTGCCGGGCCGTGAAAACGAATAAGTGGATAAAACCAGTTGCTAAATTAAGAAAAAAAAATCCTCTATCTCGTGGTGTGGTCAAAATCCATGATTTGTTGCTTCTTTATACTTAAAAATCGATTGACGGCATTCCGTCCGTCTGTCCGTCTGTGGTCAACGCTAGCGCCTAAACCGTTCGGTCGATTTTCTTCAAAATTGATATTCCCCAGACGATCGGATTCTAGTCGAAGCATTGTGATTTTGAAAAAGATTCTTTAAAATTTGGGGGTACTTTATATGAAGCCCCCCGGGGATTTTCAACATTTTCTCAAAAACGGCTCCAAATTTTTTCTTTAAATTTCTTGTATGAATAGAGTAAAATACACTTTTTAACATGCCATAGGTCCGATTTTCACGTACAACTCTGAATTTTCGAAAATTGTGAAAGTTTGACTTTTTTTCGGCGTCTTTCTCCAATTACAAAATTGAAGATAGAGATTTTTTCTTCAAATAAAATTTGTTCTGCATATTGAGTTCTTTAATAAAGGTCATGTAAATGTTTTTCAAAATTTTGGTAGTTTTGGTGCAATTTTGCGTGTAATATGTACAATTTTAAAAAATTACAAAAACAAGATTTTCTCAAAAACGGCTCCAAATTTTTTCTTTAAACTTTTGGTAGGGATAGTGGTAAATGTACTCTATAAATGACATAAAAGCCATATTGCTCTATCGGTTGGTTTTTTCAAAAATTACAAAAATGTAAATTTTTTTACTTGTCTCTCACGTCGTTAATATTTACACTATCGGCGATTTTTTCACATTAATATTTACAACTATATATGCTTTAAATAATGTCAAGTAAAGTTTCTCGAAAACACTACAGTCTTCTGTGAAAAGTAGCTCAAATTTCGGCATTTTCAGAAATGCTCAAATGCCATTTTCTCGTATATGGCTGCAAATTGTTTCTTGAAACTTTTGTAACGGATAGTGCTAATTACACTCTTTAGTATAGCGTAAAGTTTATTTTGAGTTATTTTTTTGTTTTTTCAAAAATTACATAATTGTAATTTTTTTGAAAGATCTCTCACATCTTTAATATGCACATTACCAGCAATTTGTAAAAATTATTATATTTGTGAGTGTAAGTGCTTCAAATAAAGTATTTTGAAAACTCAATCATTTTCTGTGAAAATGAGCTTCAAATTTCGCATTTTTAGTAGTGCTAAAATGCCATTTTCTCTTGAACGGCACATAATTTTTAAAAGAAAATTGCCATTTACGGCTAGGTTTCTGTGTTCTTTAATATTCTCAAATTAATATTTCCATTCTACCAATAGGAAACCGGTTGGTTTTTTCAAAAATTACAAAAATGTAAATTTTTTTACTTGTCTCTCACGTCGTTAATATTTACATTATCGGCGATTCTTTTACATTATTATATTTACGAGTATATATGCTTTAAATAATGTCAAGTAAAGTTTCTCGAAAACACTACCGTTTTCTGTGAAAAGTAGCTCAAATTTCGGCATTTTCAGAAATGCTCAAACGTCATTTTCTCGTATATGGCTGCATTTTTTTTTTGAAACTTTTGTAACGGATAGTGGTAATTACACTCATTAGTATAGCGTGAAGTTTATTTTGAGTTTTTTTTGTTGTTTTTTTTTTTTTTTTTTCCAAAAATTATATAAATGTAAATTTTTTGCCACAGCTTTGAAAGTTGGTTTTCCGTCATCATCATCGTCAACCTCCTCCTCCTCTTTTGGAGTAATGTTTGCCTTTTCACTTATAGAATGTGTCTTCCTCTTCGCTGCCATTCTCACACTACATCAACACTGTACCGACGAATCCTCTCGCTTATACAACTCGCTCACCACCTCAATCCAGCAAAACAAACTCGCACCCAATACCGGCTCTATACTGACAGTCTCACCCTTATGCTACTCACACACAACCTCCCTCCAACTCAACATACAATTCAAAAGAACATTCTATTTTGTGAGAATGAAATTTATACATAAGGAACACTCCTCTTATGTCACAACCTGATTCAGTGCAGCAAACTTATTATAACACACCTTAATACACATGGCATTGCAGCCGGCACAGTATATCTTACACCATGACAGCCAGTAACCATTTTTTGGTACACCTTTGGCATGATGCATGATGGATGGCGTCAGTTGACGTCATTGGTGACGGTTTGCAATTCATAGAGGGGGAAAAATTAAATCCAAAAATTTTTAACGTTCAGTGCGTGTTGTGTGTCAAAGCTAATGATGTTAAATCGAGAATACAATTGCATTAATTACGTATAGGCATCATCGGGACATTCAGAAATTAACGTTAAATGCAGGAAAATGTTAAATCAAGGTCACGTTAAATCGGGGCTCTACTGTACGTAGATTTCATTCACATCTACAAATTAGACCTCTTGGCTCCTTCTGTCATTTTTGTATCCAAACTGTTTCACTCATTAACCCTTCAACAGAGAATGCTAGCTTGAGTTATCAAGCTTTTGTTCCACCTCTTCTTGGGGGAGCCATCTAAACATCTCAGATTTTCCTCTATATGGCAAAATGCTGAGGGGAGGCAGGCCATAATGTATTAAGCTCTGTTAAATGCTAAGGTTACTTGTTGATTCTTACAGTCTCTTCTCTTCATCCATGTAGGAATGTTACCATGCACACCTCTCCCATGATCAGTATTGAAGGGTTACAAAAAATTATCTCTTGTACCAGAAGTTACTAAAATAATCTTGTTGCCTCTTCAAAGCATCAAGTCTCTGAACCTTTCTTGGGAATTGAGCGCCTGACATTGAGTAATTTTCCGTTATTTATTTTGTCAAGTGTCAACACTGTCATTCAGTGCCTTTTATCCCTTCGGCCAGGGGCTTGGTGCCTTTAGATCCAGGGGTTCCTAGATGATCACCCAAGGAGGAACTCATGATGTCTCAAATTCACTTGTGCTCCGTTACTTAATGGAGCATAGTTAAGGAATTTGGCTAGTGAAGTTGTCTTAGGTAGAGAATGCTGCATGAAGTGAAGAGTGTGACATTGCAATTTGTATGATGATTCCACTCTTGAAATTAAAACCAATAATGTTTAACTATACACAAAAAATGCCCCCAATCGGGGCAGTGTGTCTCTAAAAAGTATCGCTTTTTCTATCCAATTTTTCTTACTGCCCATCTTTGGCATAGTCCTATTAAATATGACTCGTGCTTTGGAAATTCTGAGATAAATAACCCCATCGTGAGACTATATGTAGCAATAAACAAACTCCCTACTGATGTAAGTCAGTAGGGAGTGTGTCAGGTTAAGTGTCTCCTCACAGCTTTGTGACCAAAGCTAGAACACTGCTGTTGTGCTATGATTAATGTTAATGTTATTATAGAATGTGTAACTCATTTCTCTGTTAATTCATATATAAATTGTAAATGGAGAACTTTATGTTTGTTAATAAAGAAATAAATCCCCTCCCTGCGTCACAAGTTGGGGATTTATCAACAATTGCCAATGCACTTGTGGTATTACGTATGGTAATTTACATTGATATGTCAGGCTCAGAGATGGTATAAATCATAATATTTAATCATAAATGCTGGTTGCTGTTTAAACCAATGAAGGAATGTTAGTAAATGCTCTTAGATAAATGAATTTCATTAATAAGTTTAAAAACAATTGTTTCAAGTTCCATGAAGACGTAAGTTATATAGTCAATTAATTGTATGATCAAATTACTGGTTGATTAAGTAATTACTACTTTATTGTGCAAGTAACACTAATCTTCAGAGAAGCTTATATCTGTTTTTCGTCTAGATATTCAGAACAACCTAGGAAGTAAAATTGTTTTGTAAGTGTGGGTCTTGCTTGTTAAATATTGGTATGTGCTTGTATTGTCTTTCTTTTTTGTTCACTGTTATTGATTGTTGTGGCTTTACTTCCTCAGAAAAAAGTGTTTCAAACCGACCATTGTTAATTGGCATTGTTGGTTCTATTGTGTTGTTGCCTGTGTTCCTGTATTCATTATACATTTGGAAGCGTTATTCTCTCTTAGCTGTAGGTAAGTTATCAGCATGATGTATGTTTACAAGTTACAATTTTAAAATATCTGGTTTTAGTTGAAAAATTTGAAACTTGGGCATAATATTTTTAGTTGTTTATCATAGTTAATGCATGAATGTAATGCAGAAGTAAATAGAATATATTGTAGTGTAAATGGATCACTGAAAAAGCATTGAAAAAATAAATCAAATTTTGGATGAGACAGTCAAGTTCTTGAATTCTGAAAAAACTTGAATCATAAAGGGTTTTTTGTATCATTCATGTTCTTCAAATTCAAATATGCCATACAAATTCTCCCTTCCAAAACTGTCGTTTTTCTCTGTGCGCTCCCTTTCATGTTGTACATCTCTATTTCTTCAATACCTTATAATATACATTACATAATGTATGTCATAGCATAACGTAGCTTTTTGTAACCTTATTTTATAATTGCAGAATATATAATTTTAGTTCAGTAAAACCTATTCGAGAAGCAATTTTTCGGTCACAATATTCTGTTTTTATCAATTTTCTTGTTATATTATTATAATTGTATTTTTATTGGTAATTACTAATTTATGGAAACTTAGAAACATTTGAGATTCAAGAGATTAGAATTCAAGAAAATAATATCTGTTCCTTTTAACCAAATGTGTATGTGAGGTTTTGCATAACTAATTTCATTGAAGTCCTCCATTAGTTTCAAGACAATATTTATTCTGCTTTCCAAAAGATAAATCAACAGTTAAACTAAGATTGGTGGAGTTTGTGTGAAATCACACAAATTTTGGAGTGAGGCTTCACCTTTTTATACTACATATTTTCATAAATTTTATAATGTCAGTACTTTTTTAAAAAAAAAAATTATTCATAAATGTGCTGATTTTCATTATAATTGTACCTTAAGCTAAAGTAACTTTAATAAATATCCTTGTATATATAAATAAAGGAAGGTAATTGTGAATAAAATCTTGGTAATGCTTTTATCATGTAGTGGTGCGATGCTATACCAAGTATAGAGAACGACTGTTGTAATCTACATGTACCGTGCACTTACTTATATATCAAAGAACTTGTCTCAAAGTTATTATTACAATTCATTTTTAAAATCATAATCTCCTGAAGTTTTGTTTTACAATGAATTGAGTATTAAATACATCACATTCTTAAATATGAAGTAAAACAGTTAAAACATAAAAAAATATGAAAAATCAAAATGTAACATTATATCAGATGTAATTTTATGGTGTATCTAATGACCAGCCTGATGATTAATCAGAAAGCACTTCTTGTTATATGAAATAACAACTTTCTTCTTAAAGTTTCTTTCTGATGAAATGGCTTTTAAATCCAAGGTATTCTTTCCTAACACCAAGACTTTTATTTCATAAGCCCAATCAGTAATTCCATATTATTCTTCAGAAGATAGCAAATTCAAATTTGTAGCTACAGATAGCAAGTCCTCATTGTCATACTCTTAAGCTATTTCAATGGGAAGTCCTCATCTACATGTAATGCAAATGTAAATGTTGAGATATTTCAATTTTTTATCCAATTTCCATACTGTGGGAAATACATTTCCCTGAAGATGATTCAAATTGTACATTTCAAATTCTGAATGATATAAAAAGGAATATATTGAAATATTGATCTGCGGTACCCTGATCATGATTTTTTTGCAAATTTAAAATGACCTTGAACTACTTAAAAAAATAAAAACTTGTGGTGTAGTGTGATGCGATTACTCATTATGATAAGTGATTTACTTCAATATGTAATTATTATTGTGAAGCAAATCATTTGAAATTTTAAAAATGATTGATATTATTATTTTTGTTTTTGTTTCCAGTTACTAATTTCTGATAATTATTGGCAATTTTATGTTTTACAATGAATTATGAACCTTTCTATCAGTTATACGTCAAGTAAATTAGGAGTTCTGCCTCCCACATGTTGGTGAAGTTCTGGAAACTGTTTTAATCACTCAAGGAGGCCTCTGAAATGAGTAATCAGAGTTTACCATGATTTTTGAGTGGATTATCAGCAATTATGAATAAAAAAAAGTCAGTTCTTTTGTGATGGTTGCTGACTTTGTTACATCGAACATTTGTGCAGATTTTCTGGTTGGCCTTCGCAGCCATCAGCTGATTTAGTTCTCCGTTCAAACATCTTTTTGCCTTACCAGTGCTGGATATAGACTACATTTTGTTAATATGGAACAAGTTTTTTTTTTTGTTGTTGTTATTCTGGAAAATTCATTTCAGCATTCACAAGAATGAAAAAGGTAGTGAAATTTGGCTTGAGATTTCATATCATTTAGAGGTATGAGTTGATGTTTTTCCAAACATTTTTGCACATAGCATTTCTACAAGACCCTTTAGACAAATTGCAAGCTATTAGTATTCAATTGATGCAGAATTTAGTACTCAATAGTTTTAGTAATAATAAACTTTTCAATGAAACTATGTTTTGGAGGAATTTGAGAAAAAAGAGTAGTACAAAAGTTGTAGTTGTTTCATTATAACTATTGAAGTTTCTCTCAAAAATTGGAGCAAGCTCGGCTCATATCAGAGGCCTACTTGAGTGATCAAAACAAATTCCAGAACTCCTCCAATTTTTGCAAAGCAAGTCTCTAGGTTTCGGTTCTAGTTTAATTGGCATAATAATAGAAAAAAAATCTGTTTTCTCTCAAATGGATTTTAAGATGGAAAAGAAAAAACATTAATACAAAGGGTGTACAAAAATATTAGCAATCCAGAGTGTGTAAGTAACTGTAAGCTAGGCCCTTCCAAATAGAATGTTCTCTCTAGAGAGGCTTGACATTTCTTACTTTTCAATAGGTAATCAATATGTCGTATCTGCTGTTCAGTGTGTTAAAAATAATATCAGTACTTGTTCATTTTATTATGGCAATTTTTAGAATTTCCTTGACTTAATCTTGTCACTCTAAACACATGATATAAGCTGGAAAAAAAAAATAGTAACTGTTTCTGACTGAAGAAGACGTGATACTTTTTTTATATAAAGACGTAGTCCAAATATTCCAATAAAAAGATCATGTTGAAAAAGTCAGAATCCATGATATTATTAAAAATTTTACCTTTCTCATTGAGTGACCATAATTTTTTTTTCAGATACAATACCTACAGTTCTGTTAGTGTATACCAGAAGTCTAAGATCTCACACACAAGCTGTTCTTGCATTAACCAAGTACTTAAGAAAGTATTGTCACATCAATGCTCTTGTAGATGAATTGGACATACCATTGACCAAATCAAAAGTAAGTTCAAAATATTTTATTTTATTATGTTTGACTGAAATTTTATTGAAGCACTCATTGTTTCCAAAGATTTTTCATTGAATTGCTTTGTAGAGCCTCTAAAAACATTTGTAAAGAGCAGGAAGTGGGAACCAATATCCTTCCTCTTCATTGTTTACTATCACAGAAGCAGAAGTGTGCACTGAATACTATACAGAAATGGTTCCCAATGTTTTTTGATTGTGGCCTCGAAAAAACATGTTGTTTTGCAAAGAGACATCTCTCTTTACAAATCGTTTTATTGATGTTTCATGTCTATACAACATCGCTTAACGAGTTTGATTTTAGCAAATAAAAAGAACAAGTTCATTGGTATTCCTAAAACCTGTGGTGATTTTCTTTTTAAGGATCCACATATTTGGTATCAAGAAGCCTTTTCCCAAGCAGATGTTGTTTTGGTGATATCATCTCCACCTCGCACCGACTGCCTAGAAGAAGGACTATATCAGAAGGTTGATCTGCTTGCCTTGCGCATTCTGTCCGACAAATTGTGTGACCCTCAGTGCAAGCAGAAGCTTCTCTCGCTTGTGTTGCCATATTGTTCTTCTGATGACATCCCAGTGGAAGCAAAAAATGTGAGGTGTTATTCTTTTAAAAAGGACTGGAACGAACTTCTTTGGAATGTGCGGTGTGGGATGAAATCATTTTGGATTCCAAAGATAGATTACTTGTGTTACCAGTCACAAGTGCCTGGTGGTGACTCGGATTTAAGACGTCATGGAAAGTTTCTTCTCGATGCTTTACAAATTGCAGAAGATGATGTTCAGAAGAGAAACTTCTCAATTCATAAATCTATTGACGATGGAAATTTTGAAGAAGTTCCTTTGCGAATGGTTGGACAATTTACGGACACTTCTGATATAAATGACTTAATGCAGTCGCTGAAGGACGACAGACCAGATCCCGAAAGCGATGCTCAAGAAGTGTATTCTGTATACCCCGGAGATTTGCAAACTATGGACCTCTTAAATAGAGAGCATGAGTTGCAATTTTCAAATGAACGTACAGCCAAATCACAAAGTCATCAAATAGACCTAAATAGTTTAGTCCTCTGAAAACATAATTTTTTTAAATATCACATTTACACATACTTTGTTGCTCATATTTGTAGGAACTAAAATATTAGCTCTGTGGATGACTCGATCTAAGTATGTACTCAGTCGTGAGACCCATGTTTGTGTTTGTTTCACTCACATTTTCCTTTTGCAAGTTTAACTTGAGACTGCTAAAGATTTAAGAGATATTCATGGAGTGAATATTGTTATTTTTAGCATTAAGCCTTTTGTTTTTTTTTGTAAAATTTTATTAATTGTGTAAATCCTGTGTGTGATTTATATGGAGTATGGGCACAGCACATTTTAATTCATAAGGAAATCTCGATAGAAAATTCTTGTTATTCTATTAGTGTCCAGATTTCATTGCACAAAATGTAGTTAAAAACATTGTTGTGATACAAATTTTTCAAAAATAATTACACAGTATTAGAAGAAAATAAATATATATATAATATGGGGAAACTTTAAAGAGTTTGTGAAGAAATATAGGCTTACGATGAATGAAATTTTAAATCTGCTTCTAACAAATTAGTATATGAGTCAAAGAAAGCATGAGAAGAAGAGTATTCATAAGCAATTTAATTGCTATAAATTTAACTTCAGTTATATGTATTGTTTCATATCAGAATATCGCAAAATAAAGCTTAGTGAAATTTATGATCATCAAATTGATCAAGCAAGTAAAAGATTTTGTTTGGAAACTAATTCTCTTTGCAGTAGATGTTATAATGTAAGAAGATTATTTTATTTCTAGAATCTAATTCTGCATCTCCAATTAGTTGTTAATTAAACACTTTAAGTAATTGTGATTAATTTGAAATGCAATGGAATCTCATTAGGATATTTTTCAAGGACTGAAAATCTGACCGTCCATTTTTCTGGTCTGTTTTTTAAAGGACCAAATTGTAAGCAAAGGAAATGTATAATAGAAAAAATGTTCAATTTGTACTTTTCATATTTCCCACTTCAGAATCATTTAATACAGAATAGAAATTAATTTACTTGTAAACAACACGCAAATACTCATATACTGAATACAATTGAAGTTACTACAAATAATACATTAATATAATAAATGATGCAAGTTATAGGAAAAAACTACGTTCTTTCTCTATCAAATTCATTGAAAAATATCCTAAATACTCTCTAAAAGTACTCCTCTAGTTTCTGGTGCCTTCAAGTCCCCCAAAGCAAAGTGCAATATTGTTAATTGTGTAAATTAGTAATTTTACAGAATTAGGAGCTGGACTTAAAAATAAGGAGGTGATATGCAGAGACATGTGGTAACAAGGAGGTTCACATGAGATTCCACTGGGTACTAGGTTAGGCTGTAGTGGAAACAAAATTGAACCGTCCTGAAAGTCAGTCTATTGAAATTGCTATGTTTTTTGTCCACACTCTGAATAATACAAAAACTTGTATAAAATTCCAAAGTGCATGTGCACCCTAATTTTTAACTTGAAACTTACATTGAACTAGGTCAGTGCTCTCTTGTTAAGTAGCATTTTTAAACTTCCAACTTTTGTCTTTCATACTAACAAATCTTGGTATATTTATACATGTATTTCAATTTTGTGGATACAAGACACTTTATCTCGGGCTAATACTGTATTCAATTATTAATGGATGTTAATTTTTGTAGTACAGGAGAACTCCAATTATCCTCATTTAATTGCAGTCGGGCTGGTTCAGATTGATTAAATTTGTATGATTGTGTAAAAGCTAAGGAATATTTTGGAAGGGTCATAGAGACAACTTTTTTCTCCCTCCATTCTTTTCTTTTTCAGGGCTTGAGATATTAATTATAGTTCAACTACTTGTACAAAATATTTTTACAGTAATATAATGTTTACAAAAACTAATGCTGAATCACGGTACTAGGATATTGCAGTATGCTTTGGAAATGAACGAATCCTAAAATTTGGCCTTACGCCAGTCCTGTCCAAACCTCTGCGTTCTGGTAGTGTGAATTTTTATTTTATTTTATTATAAATATATTCATGAATGACAGCTTTTTGCAAAAGACGATTAGGAAAGATTGGGAAAATTTTTACTTGGTGCACTTCCTCTGGTGCTCTTGCATATTTCCTTTATCTTTTCCCAGCTAAAGGAGAAAAAAACAACCTATGTAAATGAAATAAAGCCAGAAAGTAAAACCAACAAAATATACAGAAAATTACCGAATTGAGACTGGTTTTCGTAACAGACAGTCTTTAAGCACCATCCCCTTATGTCACAATTGCATAGCCCACTGTCAATTTATGGTCGTGACATGATCACATGTTGATCTACATTTATACCTTTTACATTAGAATTAATGGGCCAATCTTTAAACTTTTCCCAAAATGTGAAAAAATGTGTATATTGCCAGTTTTTTCTATGAAAATGATACCAAATAGATTTGAAATCAATTTCAGTTAAAAAAAATTGAAGTCTAACGAGAGAATATAATCAAAACGTTACCTCTGAAGTTTTGTTTTCATTTTCATCACTGCCTTTATTTTTGTAATGGAACATCAAGTTTCAACCAAAACAAATTGCACTAGTTTTCTTTATTGTTTATTAGCAGTGGTGAACATTAAATGAAACTATGAGAAAGACCGATAACATTTGCCAAGCCATTAAGTTGCGTCTTAGACTTTCCTCTACATGGCAGGATTTTGTGTGAAGATGAGAGGTTGTCGTAACAGGGCACTAACCAGGCTATCTGCTGAAGGACATTTCCCTTTTCTCTTCACTTGAATTGGAATGCTACTGCCTCCATCCTAGGCAAAAGCCTTGAAGGCTTAAGTAAACTTCAGCTGAAGATTCAAAAGAGTAGACCAGATATATTAAGCAAAGAAGCAACCAGATATATTAATATCAAAATTTGAAATGACTTTAATTTTCAAGGACTAATTATGTGGAGCCCTCGCAAATTGTCCTCAGAATTCAGTCTTTGTTTCTTTCAATGAATAAAGTAAAATTGCCCAAGAGGTGCAGAGATTTAAAAAGCATTAAAACCTCTTACCACAGTGCTCAAATTGTCTTGAAATTCAGAATATGAGTAGTATTGTGGAATGTTTATGCCTAAAAATTCTGTAGAGGAAATATTCTGAAAGACTACAATTTTCAAGAATATCAAAAGCTACAGAACCAAAATCTAAATTAAAACCAGCATAACGTAATTGAGAAACTAAAGTCTGCAATTAGTGTTGAAAAATAACCTTTACTACTCTGGTTGAATATTATGTTATGCCATGGTTGTTAACCTCATGTGCCTTAGAGTTGAATATGAATTGAAGTATAAATAAAAAGGAAAGTAAAAACTGAATATATTTTTGTTTCATCAGAGACAAGTTATAAAACTAATTGGTCAATTTCTTAAAAATTGAGAACTCCTGTTTTAAATCTTAATATATAAATAGTAATAATCAGGTTAAAAAGACTTGGAAATTGTGAACAATGTTCCAAATATATACCTGATCATTTAATTCTAAATTTGATGGAAATGAGTAGTTGGGTTGCTCTCAATAATGTATAAACTCTGAAGAAAGATGAACTTTTGTATTCAGTACGCTTGTGAAGATGGAAAAGATTTCTGACTTTTTATCATTTTTATTTCATTTTAGTTCAAGTAAAATGTAACTTGTTTCTATGTGAGCTGGTTGTATAGACTACTTTTATTGAAATAATAATTTCCCAGCCATTGTAATGAAAAATGTGTCTCTAACTATAAAGAGAAGAAAGAAGTAAAGATATTTGAAGCAGGAAAGTCCTTGGAAATCTAATTGTTTTCCTAAATTAAGCTTACCGAGATTTCTGACAAGAATATGATGCACTTTTAAAACCAGAAGGCAAATGTTACCCTCTTATATCAGGGTGTTGCTCAATATCAAATTAGAATTAAACTTTTAAAATTTCAAGAGTGAAATTCTACAATTAATTTGCAAAGTACTGTTAGCTTAATAAGTAATTATATATTAATACTAATCTATATTTTAATATTAAATTGAAAAAAATAAGTTTGTAATAAATAAATAAATAACTGCTTATATTTTTTTACAATTAAATGGCTACATGTATATTTGTTATTTTAAAAGCTAAATGTTATTTTAATAAAGTGCATTATTAAAGTGGATCTGATTATTATGTTATAATCATTCAAAATCTTAAAAAATTTATATATTTGACCAAAAGGAAATTATTTATTGATCAAAAGTAATTGACACTATTACTTCACCTAAGAAACAAGTAATAGACTTTTCTTAGACTAAAGTAACCAAATGTTAAATTGTCATTGTTGGGATAGGCAGAAATGTTTTCAGCCCTTACCAGCAAATTGATTATGAGCAGTTCTTCTTTCTTCAGGTTCTGTTGGATCAAATACTTCTTTATACAAAATTTCATTAAGAATCCGAATATTAAAAAGATTTACTACACATGTTTGAAAGAATTCAGTAACATTTTAAAATTGATCAAGTGAGTATTATGTAATGGAGGGACCACTAATTACTGATTCTTAATTGTTTGAGTACTGAGAAGGAAGAAGTTCAAAAGAGTAAACACTACATCTCAGCAAGTGTAATAGCAATTAAAAATATTTTAGATCGATAATTTTAAGGAGTTTAATACAGTGTAAAGGTATGAAATACCTTTTGTGTTGTGTGTAGTAGTAATTCAGTGCACCTGGAAAGTCTCCACACTGGGCCGAGTAAGAGTCTCCTATTAAAAATGCCAATGATGTTGGTAGCAAACAGAGAGCTGCGAAACAAGTGAAGGGAACAACACTTCCAGCATTTGGTTATGATTGTGATGAGTCAAGGCCGTCTAGAAGAGTATATTACAAGGCCTGAGCCAATGTGAATGTCACGTGATCTGACGTCACAATTGGTGGCTAAACATTTTTCGTTTTCGTATGTTATCGAGTTAGTATATTCTAGCTAATTGGCCCTTGTAGAAAAGTTTAGATGCGAACAAATGTTTTAATAATTCAGTATTAATTGTGTGCACGGTTTCCTGCATAAAAAATTCCTTCGTCCAGTATCTTCGAGAAAGCAAGGTATGTCTACTTCAATATTGTGTGATTTAAGTATGTGGTGCAATTATCAAATATTTTATGTAATATGTTTTGTTGTTGCTCTTGGATGTTTGGTTATACTATTATACTCTGCATTATTTTCAGTGAATACTTTCAAACTATCCTAAAAGGAAGGTGCTTTGAAAATTAGGCAGGAGAAAAATATGAAAAAATATAAAGTGAAGTGTACCGTGCTGTTGATCGAATTATGATGAATCGACGGAAGGCGTTTCAACTTTGAGACTTCCAAACAATCCTGCTCTGTGACAGAAGTGTGTGAAAACAAATAGGAAAGATCTTGTCCCCTCAGAGAACTTGTCTGTGTGTCTAAAACACTTCGACTCAAAATGTATTCTCTACCAGAACAAGGCAGTAAGAGGCGATGGTGTTGAGATATATACTAAATGTGAAAGATGCAAACTCTTCTATCTTCGTGAACAGCCTCACTACTTGACGAAGACTCACCAAGTGTTTCAGATACTGATATCCAAAAATTTTGAAATTAAGTTCCTGGAGCATGAATATCAAAGAACTTTATTGAAAAGCTTTGTGTGAGAAACGGAGATCCGATTAATGGAAAACACGGTTTGGAGTTGTGGACAAATTCTGCTCACTTTAATAGAACTTTGTGTACCTAAATATTTTGTTAGATAAACACTGTAAATTAGGAATGTTCAGTTATAAGTATAGTGGTATCAGGAATATAAGACGCAAGGTCACAAAACTGAGTGCAAAAATAGGAAGACACTAAAGTCAATTTAAAGCGTCCGAAACAATTTTTTTGTATTTCCAATGTGATTTGTGTCTTAAATAATCTCATAAAGTCTTACATAATCTGCTAGAGTACTTTCTGAATAAAATATTGCATTCCATCCTTCCTCTTCTTGTTTTTCAGCAGCTAGAATTTCACTAACTTACCTATGAATATTTTACTGTTTCTTACAATAAAATCAACTATTATTATTAATTACTAATACGGCCAACAGAGAAATATCTGATAAATGCATCACTACTAACTTCCATATTAAAGTAGACAAATTGAAAGAAATAGAGCAGGAAATAAATAAATAGTATTCTCATGAAGGTACTTAGTTTCTTATGAATATCAATTATGGCATCAAATTGTTTTATGAATTATACAAAATTTTGTATTATAAATAAGGTAGTATGTACAAAAATTATGTTAATTTACGTGTACGAAGATTTTACAATATCGGAATACCTTAATACAAATAACTCTAAAATCAATTCCTATTGCATCAAGAAGGCTTAATGTTTCCTCGTGTTATTTAAACAAGTATGGGTTTTGGTTTCCATGCGATTTTAAGAACTAGATCTCTGTTTAAAACTTGGACAGCATGCATTTCCTCCCAGCCACACTTCGTGACGTCATTCGGCGAAGGAGCAGGCCTTCTATTCTAGACGACCTTGCTCAGGCCTTCTAATATACTATTCTAGACGGCCTTGGTGCAAGACAACGCGCCGCGTTCGTAGTTCGAGCGGTCACCGTAGTCAGCGCCAGCGGCAGCTCCGCTGGCGACGCGACGGCGGGCCGAGGTTCCGCTGAACCAGAAGCGTTTCCCCTCGCCGCCTGGGAGGGGCTTGCAACGCCCTCCCCTTCGCAGCGGCGCTTGATAAGCGGGGCGCAGCACCCCGCGAAGCAGTTGCAGTGAGAGCCAGGAGTCGCAGCCAGTCAGTCCGAGGCACTGACGGGAAACGAGGCGGGAGCCGCCGCCTAGGGAGAAGACGCGTGCCGATGCAGCACGCATCGGAGTCACGACGGGCAGCTCAGGGGCCGTGCTGGAAGCACGGCAGGATAGCGGGCCGGAGACGCACGCGGTGAAGTCGCACCGGGGGTCGTGCGGGACACGTCGCGACTGCCAGGCTGAGGCGCCTTGCAGTGTGACGCATGGTGAGATGGCATGTCGGAGGAGCACGCCGTGGAGCCACGCCGGGATGCGTGAGGGACAGTACTAGTTCCTAGCAACACCCTAGCAAGAACCGGACGAAGAAATGTATATTTGCCCGAAGATGGCAAACTCCATGTACTTTCGTTGTATGTAAATGAGATATTGAGAGAATAAACAAAAGTTAAGTAAGCGTGTATCTTTTCATATGAGCAAACCTAATATTTATGTTTCTTTGAACTCTGAATTTTCGAAAATTGCGAAATGACAAAATTCTTTCGGCCTTTTCTCTTCTACTATAGTATTAAAAATAGATATATTTTCGTAATGGAAGTTTCTTAATGGCATCCCTTTAAGTAAGATCACGTACAATTTTAGCAAATTATGTACAATGTTTGCGTAATTTTGCGTGAAATATATAAAATTTAAAAGCATTTTTTCCTCCATAAACGTATTGAAGTTTCTTTCTTGAACTTCTGTTTCGACGAGATCAAAGTACGGTTAAGAAAATAGCGCATGTCTCATTTCCGGTAAACTGTCTGGATTTTTGAAAATTGAAAAAAATTACATTGGAAAACTAAAATATTGAGATGAATCACTTCTGATGATCTCCAGAAGGTTAAAAACATGAAAAATATATGACTGCTAAAAGTTTTACTAACATATTGCATTTTCCCCTGTTAATATAATAAACACATTTGTTATGTTTTGAAGTATTGTGTTAAATCTTTAATAAGTAGGATTTCTTAATAAGATCTCTTCGATCCTGCGAGGTCTCTGGCACTGTCATTGTTCTTCTATTTTGCGACTCTCCCATCCTACCTCCTCCCCCCCCCCCAACCATTGGCCTGTTGGCGACCTCGCCAGGATGAATTATTAACCACTGTTGGAAGAAGAACGGCAGTCACAGGGCACTTACAGCGGGGCGAAGAGGCGAGCCGTTGCAGACAAGGAAGAATACAGTAGAACATGTAAGGGGAAGCAAAGCAA